>JBBBDQ010001004.1:672500-1012500 GCA_037127315.1 Ascarosepion bandense | reverse complement strand
AATTTTCTTAACTTTTTTCTGTCAGTCAGCCTGCAACTGGTAAGTTTTAGCCAGTGTGATCTTATTTTGCTGTATTTTTTGAATTTTTTTTTTTATTTATTCCTTTGGTTCTTATCTTTTCTGTCTAATTTTTGTTCCTGTTTTGTTACTAACCTAAGTTTTCTACTTGTCGCTCTTATAATGCACTGCGACTATGATTGTGTAAATTGTTTTTAATTATCAAATTTAGGTTTAACTTATACTAAGTTAAAACTTAGTTAACTTCAGTCACACATTTATTCTTTTTTTTTTTAATTGGAGTAGATAGTACCTTCTATCGCCCGGTCTCACACTCCACCCCCTTCTTTTGGACAGGAGTAGAGGTGATCGACTTGTTTCTTGTTTAGGAAGGGGTTCCCGGTTGATCTCTCTCTTTTTCGGTCTTTATGTCGGTTCGGCTGGAAGCTTTTTGCAGTTGGTGAGTATGGTGGGTACCGGGTTGGCAGTTTCCTGGTTGCTGCTTCCGACTGGTAATTAGGAGCCCGAACTCTTGCGTAGCGTCTTGAGAGGCTGCTCTGATCAACAGTTGAATAATATCGGAGTTCCTGTAGTGCCATTTCGCGCATGGACGGGCGTCCCTGCATGAATTTACGATGGGCAACCCCGAGACCACATTATGCTACAGGCGGCGCCATTCACCATCCTTCACCTGCTGCAATTAACGACCATCTGACCCTACTCTAGACCTCTCTCTATCCACAACTATAACCAGCATGAAATTAAACAAACAAAACAGCAAGCCTAAACCAGCTAGTCATAAATCGCCCAAACCTATCTGCGTTTCCTTCACAAACATACGAGGTATTCGCAGTAACTTTAATAGTGTAGAATCTTTCCTTCTAACTAACTCACCCGATATCTTAGCTATATGTGAGACTAACCTTGACCCTTCTATCCCCTCTTCGGAGCTGTTCGTTCCTGGTTACCTTCCCCTCTTCAGGAAGGACTCCAATGTCCATATGCATGGGCTTGATGTATATTTCAGCGAACAACTTCGCCTAGCCAGGGTCACATCTCTTGAATCCCTTGATCATTCCTTCATGTGCTTCCGCCTCTTACTTCTAAGCTCGGTTAGCTATCTCTTCTTCCTCTACCGCTCCCCCCTCCTCTGACTGTACGGTACTTGATTGCATCTCTAATAATATCGACAGGGCCATTTCTTCTCACCCATCTGCCCATATATTTATGTTTGACGATTTTAACGCCCACCACACCAAGTGGCTTGAAAACTCAGCCACCGACCTTGCTGGGATCCGCACCATGTATTTTTCAATAACCCAAGCTCTAACGCAAGTGGTGGACTTCCCCACGCGTTTCTCTAAAAACCCTAACGGAAGGGACTCTTTACTCGACCTTTGCTTTACCTCCATCCCAGACTCCTGCACTACCAGGCAACTCTGCCCCTTCGGAAACTCTGACCACGCCGTAGTCTCCGTCAACATCTCAATCCGCACTAACTATACTCAATAAAATCAGACCAGCAGAATATCATACTGCTACCAAAGAGCAGACTGGGACTCGTTCAGAGACTTCCTCTGCGACGTCCCCTGGAACAACGTCTTCGATTTTCCTGTCGAAGACTGTGCCTACGAGGTCTCCTCTTGGGTTAAGGCTGGCATCGATGCTTTTATCCCGGCCAGGAAATTCCAACTAAAACCAAATCCGTCCCCCTGGTTCTCACCCGCTTGTTCGGCCGCCATTGCCCACCGGAACCATTTCTTCCGGCTCTATCGAAGCTGCTCGTCGAACCAAAACAGGCGCCTTTTCGCCTCAGCACGGAACAAGTGTAAAAAAGTACTGAACGAAGCTAAGAGGGCGTTTGCTACCAGAATTAGGAAACGCATAGCATCCTCTAAGTTTGGTTCCAAAGATTACTGGCGTCTCTGCAAAAGCGTGCTCAGCAGGAACAAGACTTCAATGCCCCCACTAATCAATGAGTTTGAAGTTCTCACCTACCCTGCGGACAAGGCTGAATGCTTTGCCCGTAGATTCTCAACCAATTCGACACTGGACTCGTTAGGAATACCTACACCAGACTTCCCACCCAGAACTAAGGCTCAACTAAATAACGTCCACATTACACCCTCGCTGGTCGCCAAGATAATTGCAAAACTTAACCCACACAAAGTGAGCGGCGGTGACGGAATCCCAGTCATAGTACTGAAAAAATGTGCCTCAGAACTCTTCTCTGTCCTCTCTAAACTCTATAACCTCTGCCTATCTGCTTCCTGCTTTCCTGCCTGTTGGAAGTCCTCCTGCGTAGTTCCTATATTTAAGAATTCTGGCGAACCCTCAGACCCCGCCAATTACCCTCCTATTAGTCTCCTTCCAATCTTTGGCAAAGTTTTCGAAATCATTATCAACGCCGAGGTGATTCAGCATCTCACGGCCAACAGGCTTCTCTCTGACAAACAGTACGGGTTTCGCTTCACCAGGTCTACTGCTGATATGCTAACGACCATTACCGAGTACATATACCGGGCACTTGACAAGAATGGTGAAGCCCGAACCGTTGCCTTGGATATCTCCAAAGCGTTCGACAGGGTCTGGCATGCTGGCCTCTTGTGCAAACTGCGGAGCTACGGGATAACTGGACATCTGTTTGACCTCATCCAGTCTTTCCTCTCTAACCGCACATTGAAGGTGGTATTAAATGGGCATGCCTCCCAAAACTACCATACGAACGCGGGCGTCCCTCAAGGTTCTATTCTAGGTCCCACACTCTTTCTGATCTACATTAATGATCTCCCCGACACCATTAAATCCCAAGTTGGCATGTATGCCGATGACACAACAATCTATTCTCGCATCGATCAAAAACCAGGTGTGGGCGACAAAGTAAATTTCGCTGCAGGCCTTGAAAGGGACCTCCAATCCGTAGTGGCCTGGGGTAGGAAATGGCTGGTAAATTTCAATGCCTCTAAAACGAAGCTGTTATCAACTAACCACTATAGACAATCGCATCTACCTCCCATTAGCATGGGACAGGCTAGCCTCCCAGAGAGCAAAATACTACGCCTCCTTGACCTTACCCTTTCGACGAACCTAAAATGGAATGACTATATCGAATCCATTGCCAAATCTGCTGCTATGAAAGTCGGCTCTCTGGGCACGGAAGTTTTTCCCACCTGAATCTATTCTGCACATATACAAATCTACCATCCGCCCGTGTATTGAATACTGCTGCCATATCTGGTCGGGTGCCCCTGCTGCTATCCTTGGGCTTCTTGACAAAATACAAAGGAGGATCTGTAACGTGGTTAATACTGACTTGGCAGACTGGCTGCAACCACTCTCGCACCGGCGTGATGTAGCTTCCCTGTGCCTCTTCTACAAGTATTTTCATGGCTTCTGCTCCGATGAGCTTAGATCACTGGTGCCGCCTAAGCATGGATTTACACGAGATACTAGATTAGAAACTAGGTCCCACCCTTTTACAGTTAAACAAATAAGATGTAACCGTAAATTCTACTCCAACAGCTTCTTTTCTAGCACTTCCCGCCTGTGGAACTCCCTTCCACAAGTCTGCTTTCCCGACAGCTACAATCTCCAGGTGTTTAAATGTAGGGTCAATAGACACCTCCTATCACACTAATTCCCAATTATTCTCAGAACACTCTCATCTACCCAACCCTCATTCTCTGTATCCTTACCCGCCTATCACCCACCCTCTGACATTTCTTATATTTAATCATCCTTTCTCCACTCTATGTAGCCCCCTGCGCAGTAGTGGCAGTGACATACCTTGCTCGGGGTGAAACGCTTATAAAAAAATCTATCTGTCTGTCTGTCTGTCTCGCTTCCTTTTTCCTTTATTTTAATAATTTCACCCAAAACAAAACGATAATGCCACTAAAACGCAGAGGATTAAACAGAATAAAGTGAAAGAGAAGACCGAGTATCAGGACAATTGAGGAAAATCAAAAGATTACTTGGTTCAAGAAGACAGAAGATGTTGATTGACGTTGCATTCAAGTCTGAAGATTGTAGACAATTCTACGAGTGGAAAGTGCGAGAAAAAAACTTTTAGAATAGAAGTGGCGGTTGCATTTAGCTATTTCAACACTAAAAAGGGTAAGGACTTGATGTCAGTCTAGTAGTACTTTTAAATTTATGTATTGCAGGCACCATGGAAAAAGCTCATACGCTCGGTCACAATGGCTTGTAACTTCGTGCTAGCAAAACTATCAACGAACAATTTCTTTTTGTCAAATTTCACTCACAAGTCTTGAGTTAACCATTGGTATGATTGTCGAATATTTTCCAACGGTTCCTTACCCGAAGCAAATTACATCAATATCTATCTATCTATCTATCTATCTATCTATCTATCTATCTATCTATCTATCTCATTTTCTATCTATCTATCTATCTATTTTGTTCATATCTATCTATCTATCTATCTATCTATCTATCTATCTATCTATCTCATTTTGTTCATATCTATCTATCTATCTATCTATCTATCTATCTATCTTTTTCATCTATCTATCTATCTATCTATTTTCTATCTATCTATCTATCTCATTTTGTTCATATCTATCTATCTATCTATCTCATTTTGTTCATATCTATCTATCTATCTATCTATCTATTTCATTTTGTTCATATCTATCTATCTATCTATCTATCTATCTATCTATCTACTGGGTACATTAAGAGATGTCTATATATGAATATATCTTTTCGGCGCGTGTCCAAGTTGGCTTTCTGACGATGAGATCTCGGTTCGAATCTCATCTGAGCTAATTTGTCAGGAATGTGATTACTTGATGTAATCGGTCTGGAGTACAGAAAATAATTGACAACCTTATCACGGTCTGACCCAAGAGTTGTGAGTGAAATTTTCGTTGATATTTGTGATAACACAAGATCAGAAATCATCGTGACCGAGGTTATGAAAGTACTGGCTCTGTTCAAATTGTTGATTATGCCAAACGATGCGTTAAAACCCAAAATCTGTAACAAATACCTGCTCAACATCGCTGAATCATTATCTACTGGTTGGTTTTGATGGTGTTGAACAAGCAAAAATATGTGTGAGCAGGTATCTATCTATCTATCTATCTATCTATCTATCTATCTATCGTTGCATGCTTATATCTATCTATATCATGTTATGGTCATATCTATATATCTATTTCTCTATCAATCTATCTCAGTTTGTTTAATTGGAGTAGATAGACTAAGCTATCGCCCGGTTCACACTCCACCCACATCTATTGAACAGGCGAAGAGGCTCATCCCTTGCTCCTTGTTTAGGATGTGGTTTCCGGTTTTCTCTTTTCCAATCTTGTCACTCCTTTTTTTTTTCAATTGGAGTAGATAGACTAAACTATCACCCGGTTCACACTCCACCCACGTCTATTGAACCGGTGAAGAGGCTCATCCCTTGTTCCCTGTTTAGGATGTGGTTTCCGGTTTTCTCTTTCCCAATCCCATACGTAGCCCCCTGCACATCAGTGGCGTTACCGCCTTGCTCGTGGTAACATGATTAAAAACAAAATCTCTGTTTTATATATATATATATATATATATATATATATATATATATATTGAGTAAAATCACCTTTAAATCCGGACATAACATATTACATTGCATTTGACTACATGGTTTTGTTGTCATTTCGTGCTATCACGCGGTGTGACGTCATAAAACCGCATTGCAAATTTGACAACTGCGTTTATTATTTTTGGTAACTATTGCCGTTGCCAAGCGGAGTTTTATGTCAACACAAAATAAAATCGTCGATGATGGTGGATGTTATTCTATTTCAGTCTAAATAACCTCTCTGAAGATGGCTCATGTGAACCGAAAGCTTAGAAGCAAATCAATATATCATTATCCAAATGTTGGAGAATTTTTGTCTTTATTTTCAACTGAAATTAAAGACAAAATACGACGTTTAGAACGGTTCATGATTAAACATAATAGACATTCATTGTCTCTTATATTTAACAGCATATGTTAAGAATATATATATATATATATATATATATATATATATATATATATATATAGCATAATGATAATCCACGTATACTGTCTTAATATGTATAGAAAAAACTACTAAAAAGTTGTAAGTTAAAAATTTTTTTTTTTTGGCAGTATTTATTAATTTATTTCTATTATCATATATATATATATATTTGATATTTCAAACAGCAGAAACAAATGAATTTAAACTAGAAGCGTCCGTCGCGAGATGCGTCCGTAGCGAGATGTGTACGTCGCGTGATGTAGAGTTTGAATATTTTAAAACGTAAACTTAACTGTAATAATACGTTTAAATGTTGTTTTAAAGAAAATTTGTTAGGTTTATCTAAAAAATGTTGAATTATTGAAATATTTATAAAGATTCAAAATACCTCTAGGTACCTCCACAAAATTGCTGAAAAAACAGCATAGTATGAAGAAAAAATGTCCCAAACGAAATAAAAACAAAGTTTTATCGGCAAAATGTTTATATTATCATTAAGAGGATAGACCAAAGCATTTTAAACTAATTCTAAATTGTTTAATTATTTCTAACACGTTCGAATTTTTTGTAGAAAACTTTTTATTTTCTTACGTCAGTGCGAGACCTAAATTGACGCAACGCTTTTTAAGTAAAAAAACGTAATATTGCACAATGCACTTTTTTGACTGTGAAAGACACATTAATTTGGAAATTTTTATGAAAATTTCAGGACATATTTATAATTGACTGAAATCAATTTTGATTGCATTATTTTTAGAAAATATTGGTAAAAATATATTTTTTTAAGTATGTTACCCCCCCCCCCCAGCTATTAATTTCCAAAAATGTGTAAAAATTCGACTTTGCCCCACAATAAACATAATATAATAAAATTCAAGAGTCATTGGGGAATGCTAATCCAGTGTTTTTTTTTTCTTCAATAGTGACCGACTTTCTAAAAAGTAGGTCCGAATTGTGAAAAAAAGCAATAACTATGCCAATTTTTATGTGGATAAACTTCTGATTGCTTTTATGAACAATATAAATTAAGCATATCATAGTCTGAAAAAAATCAATGAATAATGAATTTTTACAAGAATTATTTTCATTTTTTTTTCAATTTTTTATTATAATGATATAAAAGTTTCAAAATTATTTTTAAATGTTTTCCTCTATTGCTCTGACTAGGTTTTTTAATTAATGCATGAAAACTGCAATTACTAATCGAAAATTTACAAGTTTCATACAAATGATTTAGACCATCAATTTTTTAAATAATTAAAACTTTTTAATTGTGTGCATTTTGATTGCCCGTATCTTTTTTGTACGGGTGGCCGTATCTGATATTTATCATTAAAAGGTTACATGTTTCAAGGGTTGTCTTCCCTTACATAAAAAATTAAATTCGTATATTTTTGTCGCCTATGGCCTCTCTACTTAGCCTTCTTGATAGCTTCCGGTTGTCATTAACAGCTGTCAACACCTGATATGTACACTGATAACAACGGCTACCGTAACTGATAAAGGGTTTTACCGAATATTTCAGAGAATAAGCAAGTACATTTGTTTGAAATCAGATAAAGTTAAGTTTTAATTTAAAACATTGACTTCAATAAAGTGTCAGCGACGTAGATTTTATTTTTGCCAGATTTTTAAAACAGAAATGTGGCTACTGTTTACGTAAATGTGTCAATCAATCAAAAAAATGGGGGTACGTTTAAATTTTTAAAAATGTTTTTAATTTTAGTTTCCAATCAATATAATTTTGTATTTTGTTTACCGGAATTACTACATTTAATCTCTTAACTTTCAGTTAAAGCTAATTTTAAAGCTAAAATATAACTTATTTATTTTAAAAATTTCATTTTAAAATCAGGTATCGAAAAATTTATACTGAAAAGTGGAGGTACCTACCTAAGTCCCTATTTAACCCTAGCCTATATGTATCTAATTTTAAAATCCAGTATTTTTCTTTTTTTCTGTGTTAGTATGTGGAACTAAAATCGGAATCTATCAGTAAATATTTTTCAGTTTTAGAATGTGTGTCCTGGTTGATTGAAGTGTTCAGCTATGGGGGAATAAGGGTTGTTTTGGCGTATCCTTAGTTTATGATTATTAAAACGAAATCTAAAACTGTTTCCAGATTCACCAATATAGCCACTAGTTGGACATATTGAGCAGAAGAGAAAATATATTATATTTTGGCTATCGCAGATGAGGCGTGGTGGGTGTAATTTGATGTTGGTGTTGGGTATAGAAAATACTGTATCGTTTACTAAATGTTTGCAAACTAAACAACGAGATTTATTGCATTTGTAATTCCCTGATAAGTTTGTATTTTTTAGATATTTGGTAGAGTTGAGGATAGCTGATAGGTTGGGTGTTTGTTTCATCGCATTTATGGGTGGTTTATCGAAAATGTCTTTGATTTTTTTGTTTGATTGGAGATTCTTGTCATCATTTTTTAAATTTTGAATAAGTGTGTGGGAATATTGATTGTGGTTAAAAACCATGGGATTTCGATTGTTGTTTTTTCTTTTCTTATATGTGAGAAGTGTATTACGATTTATCTCGCGACGTACACATCTCACGACGGAGGCATCTCGCGATGGACGCTTCTAGTTTAAAATCATTTGTTTCTGATGAAAGGCCGAGGCCGGTCTGAAGTATCAAATATATATATATATATATATATATATATATATATATATATATATATATATTGTTCAAGCAAATGTTAGTTGTTTATCTATCTATCTATCTATCTATCTATCTATCTATCTATCGTAGTATGTTAATATCTATCTATCTATCTATCTATCTATCTATCTATCTATCGTAGTATGTTCATATCTATCTATCTATCTATCTATCTATCTATCTATCTATCTATCTATCTATCGTAGTATGTTTATATCTAAAAGATCAGTTCGATTTGCAATGAATTTTGCCAAACAACTCTAAGCTTGTGGATTAACATCTAACAAGTCGTTCCGTTACTGTGCGATTCTATATTAAACTATGTAATTTTTTCATTTGTTTTTATGAGCTGAATCGATACGAGTTATTTTTTTACGTTCTGTACGTTTTATTATGTAGCTTATTATGATATTGCAAAATGTTTCATAATAAAGTTATATTTATATAAGCAATAAGTTGGATCAGATTCGGATTAAAATTTATAGATAATAAGATATTGATGCTACTTTTTACAAATAACAGTCAGTTATACGAAATCTAATTTAAATAAATCCTTTAGAAATAAGCCAGAGAATGATATTTGATTCATACAATATTGATAAATAAATTATGACTTAGTTTTTTTAAAGAAATTCGCCCAAATCAAGACAATAATGCCACTACAACGTAAGGGGCTACCGTGATGGAAAATCTTTAGAAATAACCCGGAATCCAATCCGAAACAGGCAACAGAGGATTGTAAACCAGATGACAGGCAAACCTACCCATTCCCAATATCACAATGTGTAAAACACGCCTGCTTCTCTCAAATGCGGCACAAGGTCATTTTACCATGGGAGTTTAAAAAATTATTAATAATATTTCTCAGGAAATTTCTACAGAAATTGTCAGAAGTTTACTTCGGAGAAACAATACAAGAAATTTGGTCCAAGCCTTCGACATTCTTAAGTCATCATCAGAGTAGCTAAAAACAATTGGTTATTTTCGTAGTCCATGTGATTTACTATTTACGTATGTAAAGAGTCTTGTGACGTAAGCGGGGTTTAGCGTGTTCAGTTTTTATTTTTTTTTATTTTACATACATTTAATATATATACTTACCTGATGTAAATCAAGTAGGGACCCAAATCATCTATCAGTTGGGTCTCTGTCCTCGAAGACAGAGTGCGGCTCAGTTGTAGCTCCGTCCGCGTGGGCAGGGTTGCATCTGAGAAAAATTACACTGATAGATGCCCGGTCCCGGTCCGCGGCCGCGCCACCCCATTGCAGCAGAGGAATGGACCATGTACTCGTCACCGGGGCCAGCTCAACTGGTACGTGGATGGATCCCCACTTTAAAAAAAGATCTTGTGTCACAATCCGCTCCAGCGGGGTGGGGGGAATATCCATACATTTAATATATAGAATATAGACGCTGATACTGGAATGTACTGGCGTGTTATTTCAGTGCTCGAAAAAGCATTATTCTATTTTATAAAGAAAGGCTGTATTATTTTAATTAGCCATTTATTCTTATTGTAATAATAACTCACTCAAGTTATCGCCCTTGTAAATCGAGGAGGTATAAAAATACACTGTAAAATCTGTCGGCAGACAAGTCTAGTTAGTGTAAAGTGCAATAAAGCTTAACTATAAGTGTTGTATACCAATAAACAGACAAACACGGATATATATGAAAATATATAATAATATTTTTTATTGATGACGATGGACCGTGTGGCCTAGTGAACAGAGAGTGAGAGCGCGCTTCCAAGGGTTGACGGGGGGGGGGGGGGTTGTCGTACCTGTTGCTCCTCTGGTCTGGTCTGGCTCTCTGCCTGACTCTGTCTCATGCCCAGACTGTCTAATCCGTGCTTTCGCGGTCTTTATATATCTTCCAAAACCGGGACTTGTTTCTTCCGGCTTTGCCTTAATCACGCGACGCCCACGCGACGCTTACGTAATTCTCAGAGTCACCTGTCTGTTTGCCTCTGAGTTATTTCCGCATCTGCCGGAAATAGGGTCAAAGTGACATCCGTTACTTTTCAACGACCGGAAACGCCCCCGCTTGCTCAGCTTCCTCGGGTGGGGCGGGATTGTTATATTACATAAGTCTATTTACTGGTTTTTCTTTGGAGATTATATTATCGTTTTCTTGTATTATTATGCATTATCTATTAATCTATTAATAAAGCTTATCTATTAATAAAGCTTATCTATTAATAAAGCTTATTAATATATATTAATATATTAATATTAATATTAATATTATATTAATAAAGCTTATTATATTAATAAAGCTTATCTATTAATTAATAAAGCTTATCTATTAATAAAGCTTAACTATAAGTCTATTTACTGGTTTTTCTTTGGAGATTATATTATCGTTTTCTTGTATTATTATGCATTCATAATGTTTAATTATTAAAATATATGTTTATTTTATGAGATAAGTCGAGATATACATTGATTGTTTTACATCAAGATAAGTGATTTTTAGTAAGTTTACATTATGATGTGTGGTTATTTGTCGAGCCGTTAGCTGTCAGTGAAGTTGTGAACGAATTTTCGGCGCTCTACGCCCTCGTCAGCTTGATGACAATCAACTTCACTGACAGCTAAGGGCTCGACAAGTAACCAAATAATTCAACAATGCTGCTCAAAAGGAATATGAATACTTTATGATCAATAAGAACTCTAGTCATTTTCTCTCCGACGGGATGTGGCTTCCCTCTGTCTCTTCTAAAAAAATTTTCATGGCTTCTACTCCGACGAGCTTAGCTCCCTGGTTCCTCATCTACAAGAATTTACTCGAGCAACCAGACTGGCAACAAAGTCCCAACCTTTTCCAGTTACATCAACTAAATGCAGCCGCAACTTCTACTCCATCAGCTTCCTTTCTCGCACTTCCCGCCTGTGGAGCTCCCTGACGTGTACTTGTTTCCTTGATACCTACAATCCCCAAGACTTTAAATGCAACTTCAATTGCCATCTCTTATCGCCTTGACTCCCATTCTTCTCTTATCCTTTCCCCAACACCCCCTGTATCATTTTCTTATCACCCCCTGTATCATTTTCTTCTCCCTTTTCACTTTACTCTCACGCGACTCTCTTCACACCAGTATTGCCATCTTTCTCTTGCCGTTTCTCTGTTACCCCATGTAACCAGTTCCTCTTCGGTTCCTCTTTATCTTTGCTTTCTTCTCATGTAACTCTTCACTGTCCTCTTATGTAATCCCCTGTGTACTAGTGGCAGTACTGCTTTGCTTGGAGTGAAACAATTAAAAAAATATTATGATCATTTAATGCATTGCATTTGTTAAATTAATTATACACGATCATGAATAATTCCGTTGTTTTTAAATCTAAAGGTAACATTTCTACTTTTTAATAAATGTAGACGTCATTTTCAGAGTTGTAGGCGTCGCAATGTAACAAAGGAATAAAGAAAATGCAAAAAATAAAATATTACCAAAAATCCAAAGAATTCCAACGAAAATAATCCATTTGCTTTCCTTTAAAACTCATATATATTTTCTCTCTCTATTCGTTTCCTTTATATTTCTCTCTCGGCTAATGAGAAGACAACCCGCAAATAAAAATGAGAAATAAGAAAAGACTGAACGCGACTGTAAAACGGCGGAAGTTTGCTGGTCTGTGAGTCTAGTTATTATGACAAGAAATCAACCAAAGTAAGAGAGGCTCTGTGCATAACTTCCGCTATAATAAAAACGAAAAAGGAAAGGAACGTTGGAGAATAAAATAATTTTGGCCAATCAAAAAAGTGAACACAGAAACTTTTAATGCTAGCCAAACCAAACTTCGCGCCAAGTAGTTTGCAATATTTTGAACCACAATTAAAGCAGGGTGAGTGATGACCACTGCGGTACAAAATGCTCTGACTGAATATATATCCGAGAGGATACAGAACGAAGAAAGAATTTTTACAACGTCCAAAACATTAATTTAAAACAGTGCTCGATATATAATATATAGAGCTGTGAATATTTATTATAAATTATATTTTAGAACATGTACATCATTTTTTTATATATCCACTACAAATAGTACATTTGTTTCGACATTGAAACTTCAATGTCTCATCAGGCGGTGTGGATAGATGACGCATTGAAGTTTTAATGTCGAAACAAATGTACTATTTGTAGAGATATATATAAAAAAAATTATGTACATCTTCTAAAATATAATTTATAATATATATATATATATATATATATATATATATATATATATATTAATTTTTAGTTACATTCTCCCTTTTTTTTGCGAACCCAGACGATGTCAATTTTTTTCTTTTCTTATTTATTTGATTTTATTCTATCTTTTTCTTTTTCTTTTTCGTTTTATTTTTCTTTTTCTTTCCCTTTATTTTTATTTTTATTTTATTTTATTATTTATTTTTTAATTTCTTTGCAATCTATTTAAAAAGGAAAAGTAGACTAATTTTTCTCCAGTTTCTGAAAGGTTTTTTCTGTTGCTGAGGTGATGTGTCGTCCCCCGTGGGGATCTTCATATCGAAATGGCCATTCAACATCTTTGAATTAATCCTTTTTTAATATATATTTGCTCTGTAATATTTTATTACATGGAGACTCTTCCTGTATCATTTTTTAATATTAAAATAAATTTTTAATATTAATTAGGATCGGGTTTTTGGGAATTTACCTTCCTGCTTTTTTCCCTTGGATTGAAGTATCTGAATTAAAATATATATATATATATATATAGAATAAGTAACATGTTTCACTTTAGTAAACTTCTACAGAGGTTTGTTAAGACAAATGATTTTAATTTATTTTTTATAAACAAAATCAATGAGACGGTAAGTTGACTGATGTTTGGTGTCATTAGTCAGATACGTGTTACGTGAAACAAACTAATAGATGCTGATTTTTAAAATATCAAGAGTACCCGACCGAATTTAAAATATCAAGAGTACCCGACCGAATATGGCAACAGTATTCAATGCACGGACGAGCAAAATGAATCCTGATGAGAAAAACTTCCTGGCCCAACACAGCGAACCAACATTCCTAGTAGTATATTCAGCTATTGCTTCAATGTACTCATTCCACTGGAAGTCATTTGAGAGAGTAATGCTAAGGAAATTATATTCATACGCAATGTACAAGGCTTTAAATTTATCTTTAAAGAGGTAGGCTAGAACACGTCTTGCAACTTGCATTGTAGCGTACTACCCTCATTCTCTCCTATTTTATCAGTGAGAAATCAGTTCCAATTCGAGTAACTCATTCCCACGTTCTGTGAAACTGACTCACAAGAAGATTTTTTCCCGGTCACTGCACTCTTAACCTGCTCAAACTGTACCTGTTATATTGTAACCAATTAACGCGAGCGGCTCCCGATTTTCGTACAGGGTAAACTTCATTGTAAAAAATACCCACCCGGCAAAAAAAAAAAAAAAACGAAATTAATATCAGTATATCAGATACGCCATCAGAGTATCGACACTAGCAAATATGTTTGGTTAAATATGTCTGGCCAATACATAAATTATAAGCTCAAATTCACATGTTTTATTTATCGTATAAATATATCTTGAAAACTTGCCAGCATCCACAGGTTAATACCAATGTTATTATGGAAATATTGATTTGCATAATTACATTTGAAATATACTTTTTCGTTCACTGTCTTTCTCTTTATATATATGTCTTTCTCTTTATATATATATATATATCTCTGTGTGTGTGTGTGTGTGTGTGTGTGTGTGTGTGTGTGTGTGTGTGTGTGTGTGTACCGGAGGTCTGTCTGAAAAGTAACGGAACTGGGTGTGGTGTGAGCTATGGGAGAAAGCGGGATAATCCTATTGTGTTATTAACTAATATGATATCAAGGGGGCATATAACTGTAATATGGGTTTTCTGCTGCTATTACATTAATTTTTTACGTGTCAGCGTTGTGGCAGGAAAAATCATGGCTGCCTTAGTTCAATACTACACCTGCTAACAGCGCCCTGAGCATCCGACAAAGAAGGATGGAAACGTTCATTTGACTCGAAGTGGGTTTACTTTGAAGCGGAAACCACGTAGTATGTTTTTTGTAATTAAAATAATTTTTTGTGACAGAATTCCTCTTATGTTTCATACACACTTCGTATATATATATATATATATATATATATATATATATATATATATATGCTCTCACAGCCTGATTGAGCACTCTGGAAGAATGGTAGAATTTGAAAAGCAGTAGCTACTCTGGCATCTACGCATCTTTCATCCAGCAATGAATTAGAACACTCTCAGCTATTGGGCGTGTATAATGATAATATACATGTTAAAAAGCCTGCCTCCTTCCACCGAGCGCCTGTAGAGGTAGAATCGCCGACTGACGACAGTTCGGTCGGTTTTCAATCCTGGGTAAAAAGCAATTGGCAGTCTAACCGTACAGATGGGCTGTGATACAGCGAAAGAGATTTGTCTGCGGATGAATATATATATATATATATATATATATATATATATATATGTGTGTGTGTGTGTGTGTGTGTGTGTGTGCATGTGTGTGTGCGTGTGTGTGTGTGTGTGCGTGTACATACCTAGTGGTCTAAAAGTACGATTGTTATTAAAGAGCAGTCCGTGAGTACTTTTATGAAGCATTTCCTGAGAAATGGATCAACCAAAGAGGTTGAATTGATTGGCCAGTCTGTTTCGATGACTTGAATTTCTTTTTTCGGATAGTACTCAAATGATATAGTCGAAATCCGAGATGTGTTAGTGAATTGAAAAATTACATAAGAGATGCATTTTAAGAAATTTATACACAAAGAGACTTTGCTAAAATGTTCTCTGGCCGAACCTAGAAGTGGTTCAAAATATTCTGAGGTTTAGCGATTCAGTCACACCTCTTATTTTATTTTGTTTATATCTCTGCCTGCCTGTCTGTCTGTCTATCTTTGCTCTATGGCAGCTAAATTGTGTTCATTTAAGTACAGTATTAGATTGGCGACAAAATCTCATCAATTTACAGCTGAAATGGCTATATATAACCGTAAGTTCTATGCAAAAAGTTTCTTCTATTACACCTCTTGCTTATGAGACCCTCTTCCGACTTCTTGCTTCTCAGTCAACTCTGATCTTCCAAAAATTTGAATGCAATCTAAATCGTTATTCTCTAACTTTTGTCTTTTTATTCTTTTTTTTATGTTTTTCTCTATCCCGACGTGGTGTAATGGTCAGCAAGTACCTAATACAAATGAGTAGTGAGTTCAATTCTCACTGGGTACATAATACCTTCGGCCATGTGCCACATCAAAGGGCGCTTAGTAAATCAACTAAGAGTAGTTTTCTCATATTCTCGAACACTGAATAACCTCTTACGTCTTAGAGGCTTTATTTCCTTTCTTAGTATAAAGTAAGTAATATCTCCGCCTATTTTCACAAATCTCACACATTCTATTTAAATCGACTTTGAGAATACATTTGCCAGAAAAAGATATAACAACTGGAGAATAATTAAAAATGCTGCAAGAAGGCTTTTATCAGTTTTGCTTAAAAAAAATGACCATGTTCTATGCACGAATTTCAGCATACGAGATTAACAAACTTTACACATCAATAAGTATCTTATACATCTTTGCTTGCTGGCATTACCTTCATTTTAAGCTAACACGAAAGATTCATATGAGCCAACAAGAAATCCGTGTACTGACCGAGTTTGACGCTGATAAAAGGCGACGATTTGCTGGAGATGTACAGACAAAAGGAAATGAAAACAAAGATTACACTTGTCCATTTTAGGAGGTGGTTGGAGGGAATACAAAAATTAAGAATTCTAAAGATACATACAAATGAAACATCTGCTTTCAGCGGCAGTTTTTGACTTCTTATTGAAAAGAATGTAAAGCTTAGTCAGCAAACGGACTCGCAATATCATAATATAAGATTGTTGCCAAAGTTTCCAGCATTTCTAAAAATAATTTATTAATCGGATGATTATTCAGTTGTTAAAGTATTTTTGATGGTCTTTCTATATTCTTACGCAACATTTTCTGTGCATTGTGTATTTTGTTATGAAAGAACTATTCTCGGTTTAATTTAAGTTTTTGAGAAAGAAATAATAATAATAATAATAATAATACTAGTAGTAATAATAACAGATAAAAACAAAATAAAATAAAATATAAAATAAAATATAAAATAAAAGACTGAATCTCCATTTAATCTGAGTGAGTTTTCAATGAAATTTTTTTTAATCATTTCACCCCCGAGCAAGGGGGTTACATAAATGTAAAAAGATTAATTAGAAAAGAGTGAGGAGTACAAACTAGTTAGAAAGGAACAATAGAAAGCAGGTGCGATGACAGATACATAGGTGGAGAGAAAGGGAAGGTTATACAGGGGTGGGGAGAGAGCTAGAGTCCAGTGGTTAGTAGATGAGTATTGACATTGCATTTAAATTTCTGGAGGTTGTAGCCGTCAGGAAAGCAAGAATACGGGAGCGAGTTCCACAGGCGGGAAGTGCGAGAGAAGAAGCTGCAGGAGTAGAATTGTCGTCTGCATTTGGCTAACCTGACTGTGAATGGGTGGGACCCAGTTGCCAGTCTGGTTGCACGAGTAAACCTGTGAGGAGGCTTCAGTGACTTAAGCTCGTCCGAGCAGAAGCCATGAAAATATTTATAGAACAGACAAAGGGAGGCCACATTTCAACGATGGGGAAGTGGCTGCAGTCGAGTCGCCAGATCAGTACCTATCACATTACAGACTCTCCTTTGGAGCTTGTCAAGAACACTGAGGAGAACGGCAGGGGCACCGGACCATAAATGGCAGCAGTACTCCATAATAATAATAATAATCAACATCCTCCTTTTTTTCATCCTTTTACTCCGCTAGACATCGTGATCAAAGACCTCAAAAACATCATGTTCTGGCAATCCCGGCAGGTAGTAATGTGTGTTTGAAGATTTAAAATAAAAGAAATACTGTCAGAATACAATGAATTCAAATTCAAATTTTAAATAATGTAACAAATGTGGACAGCGGTAATTCCAGTTGTTGTTGGAGCCCTCTGATTGATTGGAGCAGTTTCTGATAGAGTCATTGAACGGATTTCTGGTGATTCATTCGTTAAAGAAATACAAAATATTGTACTCACTAGCACAAGTCAAACATTATAAATAGCTTTATCTGTATAAATTGTTTGTTATCTTAGGGTTGTTTTGTTGTTTATTTTACAGAACTGATCAGTGGAAAAATTTATGAAGTCTTTTCTGACATTTGGTCTCTGACCTGAACGCAAATTTGTATACAACAGAAATCCAAGCAAACAATAATAATATTACTACTACTACTATTATTATTACTACTACTACTACTACTACTAATAATAATAATAATAATAATAATAAGAAGAAGAAGAAGAAGAAGAAGAACAGAAAATTTATTCTTGCTGCACAGGACCAATGCTTGCTAATTAGAACTTACCAAACACACAATGAAAGATAGTGTTACACCAAAATGCAGATTCTGTGATAAATATCCAAAAACAATTGACCATCTTGTATCAAGTTGCAGAGTATTGGCACGCGTTGAATATAACACCCGTTATGACAGAGTGGACTAATCTCTGTATTGGAAAATTTACAACATTTACGGAAAAGAAACTGCAAGAAATTAGTAACATTATCCAAACCCAATTACGGAGATAGGACTTGTAAAATTTTTATGAGACTTTACAATACACACAAACAGAACAATCAAATTTTAACACCTAGATGTGATGATCCGAGAAAATAAAAACAAAATATGCTTTCTTATTGACATGGTAGTCCCTGCAGAATGAAATGTTTCTTTGAAAATTTTCAAAACCCTATCAAAATATCGAGCATTATGAAGATGTAAACTAAAAATCTTGGCACGTAAGAACATCAACAATTCTAGTGGTTATGGTTGGAACACTAGATTTGATCGGAAAACGTTTCGATGCACTGACTGAAGAGATCTCTGGTCGCTTATGTCAAAGAAATACAAAACATTATACTGTTAAGGATAGCCTACAATTTATAAACAGCTTCAACATTTTTTATGATCATATCGCCTCAAGCAAGGTATTTTACTGCCACTGTTATACAGGGGGTTACATAGGAGGATAGTTATGAGAAAGAGTGACAGGTTATAGTGGGTGTCAGGAAGTGGGTAAGAGAAGGATGAGAATACTGATGAGAGTGGAGTGGATGGAGAAAGAAGCATGAGAGAGGATGCAATTTAGTGAGATAGGAGATGACTATTGACAAAATTTAAATTATTGGAGATTGTAGCTGTCGGGGAAGCAAGTAAACGGAAGGAAATTCCACAAAAGAGAAGTCTATGTAAAAATGTGTGAGATCTTAGGATTTTGCGGCTTGTTTGGTGTTTTTCATTTTTTTTTATTATTTTACAAAAATGATCGTTTCTTATCTTAGGTTTCTGGTTTAAACGCGGAAAGAAATGAGTATTCACGAGAAATCAAACGAAATAAAAAATCATTTAGAGAATGGTGCAGAAACGATAAAGAAACGAGAAAGCACAGTGTTTGACAATGTTCAACAATATGTCGACAATATGTCGACAATATGTCAACAATATGTCTGTCTTTTTCAATGAATGCTTAAAAATTCTATAGAACTATAAAAATATGAAAACATCTGCCAAAAATTAAGTCTTTCGACAAACGTCGTTTGTCTTGAGAAAATGTCTCTACTGCTAATCAAGACCGCTAAAAAAAATAAAATAACTTGTTATTCTTTGACACTGAATCACAAAATTGAACTGAAAGGAACTAAAATAGTAGATAAGTATTTCGATCTACGAAAGAGCTAAGGCTATTGTGGAAGGTGGCAGTCATAATAATCTTTTATCGGAGCAATGGGAATGGCTCAGAAGAATTTTGAAAAAAAACTTCAGTTCTAGAGGAAGTGAAAATGATGGATGGAATTGTTTCCGTCTTGATGACAGCATTGTTGGAAACAGTTTAAATATGGATCAGAAGGATGGAGCATTGAGAATGCTCATTGTCACATTATCACTGCTGTAAGTCACCAGCCACGACTGGTGCAAACACTCAATGAAATAATAATAATAATAATAATAATAATAATAATAATATCTTAATGAGATAATAATAATAATAATAATAATAATAACAATAATAATAATAATAATAATAATAATAATAATAATATCTTAATGAGATAATAATAATAATAATAATAATAATAATAAGCCATCTATTTTACATGGATGACTTAAAATTATGCTAAGAATGATAATGAGCTGGAAGGTCTTCTGCAAACTGTAAAATGCTTCAGCGAAGACATTGGAATGAAATTTAATTTGAATAAATGTGCTAAAGCTACAGTTTTACGTGGATCAATACAAGAAACATCCTCAATTAGCCTAGACCCTGCTGTAACAATAAAAGAATTGAAACCAGAAGAAGCTTATAAATACCTAGGTGTAAATGAGAGCGAAAACATTCACCATAAAAGAATGAAAGAAATAGTGCGTAAAGAGTACTACAGAAGGCTACGAATGATATTAAAAACTGAATTAAATTCACAGAACAGAGTTATGGCCATTAATAGCCTTGCAATCCCAGTTGTCCAATATAGCTTCAACATCTTAAACTGGACTCTAAACGACATCAGGCGAATGGATGCTAAAACAAGAAAGCTTCTTTCTAAGCATAAGATGCATCATCCAAAGGCTGATGTAGACCGTCTATACATACCCCGTAAAGAAGGTGGAAGGGGTCTTATTCAGCTGGAATTGTCATACAAGACAACAACTATTGGCTTACTAACATACATAGAAACAACAAAGGATTGGATGATACAATTAGTAAGGCAACATGAAGAAAGAAAGAAAAAATATTCAATAATAAAAGAAGGCAGTAAATACAAACAAGATTTACAGTTAGTAGATTCTGTAGAAAAGCAAAACAGTAGCCAAGAACCAACTATTGCGGCAAAAAATATGAAAATGAAAGCCAAAGATAAAGCTCTTGAAAAGATGAAACAGCGCTGGCAAGACAAACCTCTGCATGGCCAATATCCAGTACGTGCCAATAAATCCAATGTTGACAAAGTTAATACTCATCGATGGTTACGTGCATCTGGATTAAAGTCTGAAACTGAAGGATTTATACTTGCAGCACAAGACCAAAGTCTTTTCACGAGAAACTTTCAGGCAAATATTATGCATAATAATATGGATCCAAAATGCAGGTTTTGTGATAAACACCAAGAAACAATAGACCACCTAATCTCAGGCTGTTCTGTGCTTGCCCCAAACGAATATAAAAATCGCCACGATAGAGTTGGGCAATATTTACATTGGGCAATGTGCAAACATTATGGAAAAGCTGTAAACAAACACTGGTATGAACATCATCCAGCACCGGTTCCAGAAATAGAAGATGTAACCATTCTATGGGATTACACCATCTACACAGACAGAAAAATTGAAGCAAACAGGTCAGACATTATTGTTAAAAACCAGAAGGAGAAAACTTGTCTATTAATTGATATGGCTTGTCCAGCGGATTGTAACATAGCAACCAAGGAATTTGAAAAACTGTCAAAATATAAAGACCTGGAAATTGAAATAGAAAAAATGTGGAAATTGAAAACAAGAGTTGTACCAGTGATAGTAGGTGCACTTGGAATGATAAAAAATGGAACAAAACAACACATTGAAAGAATCCCTGGAAACCCCAGCTTAAGAGATATACAAAAAATTGTCTTATTAAGTACAGCCCACACACTAAGGAAAACTTTGTCTATGTAATGCTGGGGATGATAGGGAAGATAGAAAAACATGAAATGGAGCCATAACAACACGCCACTACCTGCCTTAGGTCTCCCCGCAGACTTGGTTGGTAGTGAGACCAAAGCAGAAATCGAAATATGATGAAAAATGACACAATAATAATAATAATACCTGGAAATTGAAATAAAAAATGTGGAAATTGAAAACAAGAATAGTATCATTGATAATAGGTGCACTTTGAATGAAAAAGAAAAATTTGGAATAAAACAACACAATCAAAGAATCCCTTGAAACCCCATTTTAAAAGAGACAAAAAATTGTCATGTTAAGTACACCCCACACACTAAAAAGAACTTTGTCTATGTAACGCTAATGATGTTGTGGGAGATAGGAAAAAATGAAATGTAGCCAAAACACAACTCAAAACACACCTCGACCTGCTTTAGGTCTTTTCGCAGACTTGTTAACCATAGCAGAAAAAATTATGATGTAAATGATATAATAATAATAATAATAATAATAATAATAATAATAATAATGATTAAAAATAATAATAATGATTAAAAAGAACCATGAAAATTACATGGTTTTCCTGTTTTAATTTTAATATCCGTAGAAATTTCCCGATCGCACGGATTGATATTTAAGCTTAACAGCCATAACAATTATAAATATGAATGCTAGTCGTTATTTCGAGAAGTGGGTACAAATTAAAAGATTTGAAATTGACAACTTTTTTCACTTCACTGAAACAGTTGTTAAACACTTCTATCTTCTCATCTTTCGTTCGTTTTCTAACTAAAACCAATTAGTGTCATCCCACCTCTTTTCACGCAGTCAAAATTGAATCGTCTATTATTTATTAATTATGGGCAGGAGACGTTAAACATTTCTATCTTTCCTCTTTTTGTTTGTTTTTTTCTTTTATTTATTAACTGAAACCAAGTAATTTTTCCCTCTTTCCACTTCTTCCTTTTTCCTCTGAATAGTCCATTATTTATTGGCAAGGCGTAACAGTCGTGCGAACTATCGAATGAAAGAGCAAATTTAATAGGGTATTAATAACAATAATGGCCTGATGCAGCACTAAGCATGGCTCTCATGATTTCTGATCATAACTGATTGAAGTTGTTAACATATACATGGCTTGTTTTGGTAATCAAGAGAGGATACATTAAATAACTCTTTCAATAGCACAGATTTGCTTGAAAGTCGACTGGAATGCATGAAAAGCGCCATAGCTGAGTGTCAAATTCATTAGGGGTCTTAAGATTAAGCAATGAGGCAGCCAAGGCAACATGGGAATCCCATCTATATACGTTAAAACATATTTAAACGGGGTCATTTCAGCGGACACGATTACTTAGCTTGAACGTATTTCTAACTGTTTGTGAGCTGTTTTTATCAAAACAGGTCATCATATTGTGCATATTTGGCTGTAACGCGTGTGTCTAGTATACCTTTATCAGACTGATAAGTGCATAGATAGCGGTTTCCTTCCTAGCGTTTTATTCGAATTAGTGTGGAAAGTCAACATCTTGTTAGTTTTTGTTTCCTATTCGATTTACATGTCCTATCCATTATAGTTGTTGCTGATGTTGAATGTTCTCAAGTGTTGTAGAACCTGTTATTTGGTAAAGCTCTTTGTTTTTGATTCTGCAGCATCAGTCCCGAAAAGTGAAGAAGTATGGTCCACAAGTTACAGGCTTTATTCACACGAAGTTATTTTTAATCATTGATCTGAGAAATTGTTTATGTATAGTTGACAGTTTAGATATTTCTAAACGATTTCGGCGCTATGCAAGAGTTAGACGGTCATGTCGGAAGCCATATGAACAGGATGCATTTCTGCTCTTTGTCCTGCGTAGACCGCTGGAAAGGATTCCTTCTTCATAACTGGTAACTCTTCGGTTGAAAACTATTAACTGCATTATCGAAATAAATTCGTCACCAGATTTTCCCATTGAGCAACCAGGTGCATGGAATCAACATATTGAATGCAAACTGACACCCGGGTGCGACGATTGATTGATCGGCAGATGCATAAATATATATTTGTCGGATACAAGTTCCACTGTGCAACATTAAAACACATACCTGTCCACATTCAAAATACGGGTAATTGCTTGTTGACAATACCATTATAGTACACCGCAAAATTAATACTTCACATTCTCGAAGTCTTCTATATCAAAATCAGCAAACCAACACTCAACAAATTTTTTACGAATATAGCAACAACATATTAAAGTGCATATAACAAAAATTTAATGCTACTTTGCATTTCTATCAATTTCCGATTAACTTCCTTATACTGAAACGCATTTCACAAAAAATTCCATGACTACAATGGATAAATTGAAATTTAAAAATAACTACAACATTTTACGCATGCATTTAAAAAAATATATTGCAACATACATACACAACATATGAGCAGAAGTGGATGAAATTTGGAGGGTTTGTCTGAATTAACTAATAGAATGTCACAAGAAATTAAACCTAAATTACGATGTTTAAACTGGCTCATGATTAAACATGATAGACATTCACTGTCTGTTATATTTAACAATATATAATGTTAAAAGAAAACAGGCACACCCATTTAAGCAGGCCCACCCATTTGCCAGGCCAGCTAGCCAAACCTCATTAGACTCATCTCCTCTATTCGCATATCCAACTTGTTTTTTATACTCCAACTATGTTTCTGGGAACGACTGCATGAGTCAGCGTGAGCAAATTTTTGGTACGTGTCCATTATGCTCAAACTCAAACTCTCGGTCAAGATGACTTGTGACTCCGTGCCAGCACAAAAATCAATGGTTACCGAACGGTTCCGTCTACTTAATATGCATATTCAAATGCAAAAAATCTCAGATAAATTTAACGGTAGAAGAGCGTATCAACCCAACGCTTTGATATATAAAAACACACAGTATATTTGTCGCTCATATTTCCACTAGAATATTTTAATACTAGTACTCACTCAGAATAGGACATTGTTGCTAGAGCGGAAAAGAATGAAGTAAAAGGAGGAAGTGCATATTATGAAGATATGTAGGATAGATAAGTGTTGGCGTTAGTCTTGAAGAAGGATAAAATCGTAGTGATCAGGGAGCATCCTGTCGGAGTTCACTTGCAGAAAGTGACACTTCTGATGAAGAAGCCTTCTGATAAGAACTTGTTTCTTACCAATGAAATAGGAAATGAATGAAGAGGAATCTGGGAAGGTCTGAACTTGTAAAAGTAAAGAATGTATCTTTTCTGAATACTTTTAAAAAACAACATTAGAGTAGCAAGAGGCTTGCAACTTTTCGTATGTGGAGAAAAAGGTTTTACGTTTGAAAATAATTAATCATTCACAAGGCCGCATAAATGCTTTTGAACTCTGGATAGTAATGGCGTAAATACTCTAGCCCAAGTATGGCGTAAATACTCTAGCCCAAGTATGGCGTAAATACTCTAGCCCAAGTATGGCATAAATGCTCTATTTACATTACAATAACAACGAGTTGCTCGGTGTTACTTTTTATTTATTTTTTTCATGTTAGATTTCTTTGTTTTTTGATTGATTGATGAGTAAAGTATTAAGAAACAAGACAATTTCACTAGAAACAAAGAGGAGAGTACTCGATTGCTGTGTGATTTCGGTTCTTCAATATGGCGGTGAATGTTGGACAATATCTTCGATGATGAAGGGAAAATTTGAAGCAGCTGAAATGTGGTTCTACAGATGGATGCTGCGGATATCATGGAGCGAGCAGTGACAAGGTTTTGGAAAGGATGGAGACGAAAAGGAAATTAATACTGAGTATCAAGAAAAGACAACTAAAGTTCCTGAAATATGCAATGAGGAAGGAAGGCTTGGAGAACCTGTTATTAACAGACCAGATAGAGGGAAAAAGAGACAGAGAAAGGCAGCGAATAACATATTTGAAGGAGCTGATCAGGTAGATGAGGGAACGAGGGTTAGATGGTGCAACAGGAGAAAGCGTGCTAAGAGTCACCAGGGACAGGTAGATGTGGAACGCCACGATCGCCTACGTCCTGAAAGGAAATGGCACATAAAAGAAGAAAGAAGATTAGTTAATCACTTATCCACTCTTTTTGAGTTATTTAAAACCGAAATATATTTCGGACTGTATACGGCCACGCACAGTATGCGGTGCCCCCAAGCGGTCAACTATTTAAGGCTCGATACAGCTTAAATCTATAATCGAACGAGTCTTCTTTGTATGATTTCAAAACGTTTTATGACTGAAAATGCGGAATTATTACAGATTGTAAAATAGTTCTTTGCAGAGAGAGCATATATTTTCTGATCTTAGATATAAGGGTTGATCTGTAGATGAGTAATTTCATATACGCAAATGAATATACAGGATTTACATTATTCGGACTATTGTCCTCATCTTTGTTGCCATTTGCAAGTTTCGGCCGATGCTAGGAATTAAAATCACTGGGGTATATCATCCTCATAACTTGCATAAAGCCTCGATTGGAAATCATGAGTTATTTTCCACTACACCTGCAAGTTACTTGTTCACCACTGCTGTAGCCTGGTAGCAACAAAGATGAGGACAATAGTCAAAATAATGTAAATATTGTAAATACTACCTCATCTCAGAAATATTGGAAAATGAATATA
Organism: Ascarosepion bandense; assembly: GCA_037127315.1. Classification (NCBI taxonomy): domain Eukaryota; kingdom Metazoa; phylum Mollusca; class Cephalopoda; order Sepiida; family Sepiidae; genus Ascarosepion; species Ascarosepion bandense. The sequence goes on along the minus strand of JBBBDQ010001004.1, from coordinate 986,380 downwards.
TTTCTATTATTTACGTTGTTCGGGTTGGTATTCTCATTGACGCCCCGGCCTTCTTCAGATGACTGGAAATCTGAACCAAACCCTTTATTTCGATCACTGGGGTAGATTGTTCTCGTTCCATGAGTCATGCTACTTCCGGTGTCTTAGTTATCTCCATTTAACTCAAATTACTAAGTTTTTGTTCGCTATTACTGTCGCTAGGTATCGAACTCACAAATCTTTGGGTCAAGTCAGTGGATCGAACCAACGCTTTTATCCAGTGGGTCATGTGACCTTGAATATGACAATAAAGATGAGGACAAACAGTACGAAAATATGAATAATGTAAATACCTTATCTCAGAAATATAGACGAATATCTATCTAAACCTATTTATAAATGGAACTTTGCCTCTGTGTGTGTGTGTGTGTGTGTGTGTGTGTGTATCAGTTACCTATAGACTCCGAAACAGCTGAACCGATTTTCTTGAAAATTTACACAGTTGTACTGTAAGCGTCTGTGCAAGCGTTCTTAGATAGGTTTTGTGTCAAGGTACCCCCAATAAATATCGAAAATCGATAATCGAAAAAATCGTGTTATAGAAGGAGTGGTCCGATTTTCATCATATTTGATACACTCATAGACAAAGACGTAAGAAACGATATTCAGAAGTTTCAAGGTTGCAGTTCTTACAATAGTACAGAAAATCAATAGTATATATATATAAAAGGCAAGATGTTTGTGTGTGTCTGTTTATCCGTCTGTATGTCTTTTATACAAATCCACAATTTTTATCCGATTCTCACCAAACTTCACAAATATTCTTTTGGCTGAGTCTGAGCTCCAAGACTATGGATAAGTTTTAAAGCTTTCATTACACCCGAGCAACGCCGGGCTATACTGCTAGTATATATATATGTATATATATATATGTCCGTTATTTTTTTTAGGTGCGAGTAACCTAGTGAAAAAAATAAAAGTATCAATGCATAAACGGTTGAAAATTTCCCAGAGATATTATGACGATATGTAGCGTGGAAAATTTAATTCATAAGACATTAAGAAAAGGAAGCTCCGTGGAAAGCAGCGACGATTTAATTAATGAATTTGTGTGATGTTTAACAGTGCGGCTACAAACAGGCATGATAAATAGTCAATACAAGAACATAAAACCAGCCGTTGTGGAGAGACACAATCAAACACGTCATGAATGAAATTGAGTGATTAGTTAACAAATCTGTGGACAAAAAAGATATTAAAGAGTTAAATATTACTTATAGCAATAAAAAATAGAAAATAGTGGAGAGCCATGATCGCACACGTATTGAATAGAACAGGAACAAAGAAGGATGGTAAAGAGTTAAAGGTTATTTGGAGAAACAAAAGACAGGATGTTATGGAGAGTCACAGTCGCACACTTCTCGAAGGGAATTGTGTAAATTGATAGCAGTACAAAGAAAATGAGAGATATTCAAGAGTCAATTGTTTCTAAGAGCAACATGAGGCGGGAAGTTGTGGAGAGTCAATATCACACTCGTCCTGAAGAGACACGGCATGTAAATGAATAAGAATTTTTCTATTTCTTTTATGTACACGATCTTTTCAGCACGTGGAAGATCATGGCTCTCCACATCTTCCTACACGGCAATTAAAGGACGTACCAAAAAAATTGAAGTGTAAGTTGTAGTAAAATATTAAGGTGATGTTCATGAAAAGCCAGGATCTTAATAGACATTTTCTAAACGTAGCTTATATGTAGTACAGAGCTGGAAGTAGAGGCACCCAATGAGGAACAAACGCACTATTCAGTGGTAATCGAAATATTGAGAACAAAAGAATTTTGAAAAGATGAAGAAGGAAATAATGTTTAAAAATAAACAATCAGTCAAGTGTCAAAATAGACATGACTGACTGAGCATAATATTTTACCGCACTTGTTTGATGTTAATTTCTGTGAGAGACCGGTTGCCAACCAAGGCTATAGAATCCAATCAGTCCTGCTATTTAAATTCATACCTGGAGGGAGAAGAGACGGGTTATTATCTTTCCCAATGATATTTGCCTGTAAGTGAATGCAACAAGAACTTGAACTCTGTTCTCCGATTTCTCGTTCCGAATGCACCACAACGAACATCCGAAACAATCAGTCAGTCAATTAAGTGCCATACATAATACACGCTTTGGGTGATCATGTCTCGAAAGAAACATGACTGACTAGGCAGAAGATTGCCATTGTAGGCAGTAGGTTGCCATTGCTTTCTGTGGTAGACTGGTTGCTGACCAAGGCTATAGAACCCAATCTGTCCTGTTATTTAACCCATAACTGGAAGAAAGAGGTAGATTAATACCTTTCCCAAGGGTGTTTGTGCGTAAGTGAATGCAAGGGATGCAACTGGAATTTGAACTCGGCTCCCCGATTTATTGTTCCGAGTCGATATCCACTGCACCACAACGCACATCCTAAACAATATAAAGCCTAAAAATTGAACCCTAAAAACCTTAACACATAAAAATAAATATTTATATTTTATCCTCATCATTTTGGTTTTAATTCTGATGTGATGACTGTTGACTTAATCTTTTTTCTTTCTTTGGTTTTATTTTTGTATTCCATCTTTTCACCGAAGTAAGCAATAAACATTGGAATTATAAATTTCGATGGAAGGAAAATGGTGATTTATAAGAGAACGTTTAAATTATTTACTTGGCCTAGGAATTAGAAAAAAATCATAGAAAGAACGATCGCTGAAAACGGCTGGTAACTTTTTTGAAAGAGAATAAATGCGACAGGCTAGAAGGTGTAAAATTGTGTAAATTTTCCCAAAATATCTATTTTATGATATAGTTAATAGAGGCATTGTGAATTTTATATTGTGCCGATTTTTAATAGAGACATACATACCTAAATACATCCATTCATATATTCTCTTTGGCTCTCTGACTGCCCAATCTCTTTCTCTCACACACCTTTCTTTCTCTCTCTCTCTCTCTCTCTCTCTCTCTCTCTCTCTCTCTCTCTTTATATATATGCAATCTTTAGAAAATTATAGCAATAGCATTATTTCGCATATTTGTTGTTAATTCCAAAAACGATTTCATCAATAGTGACATAGATAGATAGATAGATAGATAGATAGATAGATATGAAGAGGCGAAAATAGATCTATAGATAGATAGATAGATAGATAGATAGATAGATAGATAGATGCACAATAATATCAATTTTATATGTAGAAGAATGATTTCTTAGTCAATGCTAGAAATGACTTGAAGTTGAATTGAAGCACAAACATTGGAATGAAATGTGGATGTACCTCAGCTACTGGAAATGGAACAGACAGATAAATATGAAATATGAATTATATATATATATATATATATATATATATTAATCACACACACACACACACACACACACATATATATATATATATATATATATATTAATTATTTCATACCAAGCAAGGCGGTACCACCACTGAAGTGCAGGGGGCTACATAAGAGAGTTAAAATTTTAGGCAGGAGGAGAGTGAAGAGAAAGCCAAACCAGCTACAGTGGGTGAAAAAGAAAGGGCAGGAGAAGGATGTGAACACAGGAGTGTAGACAGTTGCGAAGGTAGAAAAACGCGAGGAAAGATGCTGATGAAGTAGAATTGTCGCCTGCATTTCGTTATTTAACCGTAAAAGGATGGGACCTTTCTTGCCAGTCTAGTTGTCCGAATAAATTCTTGTGGAGAATACAACAGTGATCTAAGTTCGTCAGAGCAGAAGCCATTAAAATATTTATAGAAGAGACAGAGGGAAACCACGTCTCGCCGTAGAGGAAGTGGCTGGAGTCGGGACCAAACACATTACAGATTCTTCTTGAGATTCTGTGGAGAACATTAAGAGGAACAGCAGGGGCGCCTGACCAGATATGACAACAGTATTCTATGCACGGTCGGATGGTTGATTTGTATATTTGTCAGAGAGATTCAAGTGGAAAAAGCTTCCTGGCCCGATACAATGACACAACCTTCCTAGCAGTGGATTTAGCTGTTGATTCAATGTAATGATTCCACTTAAGGTTGGAAGATAGGGTAAGGCCGAAAAAGTACAGTGTATTGCTTCAGGGAGACTTACTTTGTCCATGCTTATGTCTGGCAGGACAGATTGCCTGTGATGGTTGACAGAGAGGAGTTTCGTTTTAGAAGTACTGAAATTTACGAGCAACCAAAGTCCACCTTGAATGGCAGTCCTTCTCAAGATCAGCAGCGACGTTATGTTTGTCTGCCTTGCCGGATTTCTTACTGATGCGGGAGTAAATGGTGGTGTCATCCGCGTAGATACCTACTTGGGATTTGATTACGTCTGGGAGATCATTTATGAAGATTACAAAGAGCGTCGGAGCTAGGATAGAGCCCTGGGAACTCCAGCGTTCGTGCGGTAGAATGTGGAGGCATGCCCTTCAAGACGACATTCATTATGCGGTTAGATAGAAAAGATTGGATTAGATCAAGCAAGCATCCAGTGATACCATAGCCCTGTAGCTTGCGCAGATGACCCTATCAAAAGCCTTGGAGATATCCAGAGTGCCAAACCCTATCAAAAGCCTTGGAGATATCCAGAGCAACAGCACGAGACTCACCGGACTTATCGAGGGCCTGGTATATGTACTCCATGAAGGTCGTTAGCATATCGGCAGTAGACCTGGCAAAGTGGAATCCATGCTGTCTGTCAGAGAACAGTTTATGGGCAGTAAGATGTTGAACTATCTTAGCATTGATAATAGCCTTGAAAACTTTTCCGAAAATTGGTAGGAGGCTGTATAGTCCGATAATTGGTTTCCCCTGAGTGCTTATATACAAGGATCACAGAAGAGAACTTTCAGCAGGCAGGAAAACAGAAAGTAGAAAGGCAGTAATTATAGAGTTTAGAGAGGGCATAGGAGAGTTCAGGGGCACATTGATTCCAGACAATGACCGGGATCCATCACCTCCGCTCGCCTTATGAGGTTCAAGTTTTGATATTATCTTAGATACCAGAGACGGAGTTTATGTAAGCATCTTTCAGATGAGCCTCAGTTCTAAGAGGGAAGTCGAGTGCGGGTACTCCTGACGAGTCAAATGTGGAGTTTGATGGGAATCTGCGAACAAAGCACTCGGCCTTGTCCACAAATACCGTGAGAAACTCGAATTTATTGATTAAAAGAGGGATGGAGTATTTGCTGTTGTCCAGGACTCGTTTGCACAGCCGCCAATAGTCCTCGGAGCCGAACTTGCGGTCAGCTATGCGCTGCCTCTTTCTCTCAGCAAACAAAGCTTGGCGTTATTCAGGATTCTCTTACACTCATTACAAGCAGAGACAAATAGACGTCTATTGTAGTCAGTTGCATGGCTCCGAAATAGCCGGAAGTAGTGGTTCTTGTGGGAAATGGCGACCGAACAGGCAGGAGAGAACCAGGGGGAGAAATGAGTTTTTGAACGGAACTTCCTGATTGGTATGAAGGCATTGATGCCAGCTTTCACCCAGGAGGAGACCTCAGAGGCGCAGTCCTCAACTGGGAGACTGAACACTTTTCCCTAAGGGACGTCGCATAGGAAATCGGGAAACGCATCCCAATCTGCTCTTTGGTAGCAGTAGAAGATCCTGTTGGTAGGACGCTCCTGGAGGGTGGGAGAGTGAAGAGAGATATTAATAGAAACAAAAGCATGGTCGGAGTTACCGATAGGGCAAAGCTGCGAGTGTCTTTATCTTTTGTGTGTGTGTATGTGCGTGTGTGATTTTTTTATTATCTATTGCTGATGAACCGAATTTATTTCGCCAAAATGATCATTCGATATAAGTAATTTTCGAAGTTTTATATATAAAAAAACATATACATACTTGACTCAGTAAATAAATGATTTTGATTACACTGAGCCTTCAGGCTGGATAAGTTTAATTATTTGATTTTCAACAATTAATATTAATAGCATCTCCTTTAGGATTACCAACATGACACTTCCTTTTGTATATATATATATATATATATATATATATATATATATATATATATATAGTCATCTGCAGACAGATCTGTTTCGCTGTATCACAGCTCATCAGTACGGTTATACTCCGATTGCTTTTTAACCCAGGATTGAAACCCGACCGAATTAGCGTCATTCGGCGATTATACCTCTGGGCTATGGGCGTTCGGTAGAAGAAGGCAAAATTTTTGGCGTGTATATTATCATTATACGAGCCCAATAGCCAGAGTGCTCTAATTCAGAGAGAGAGAGAGAGAGAGAGAGAGAGAGAGAGAGAGAGAGGAGGTATGGAGAGATTGGCATTAACATGTTTTGAGAAAATAGTTATGAACTAGAGCACTATTCTACTAATGTGTTCAAAATTTTAAAAAATAGCGAACGACACCAAGAGAATAAAAACATCGCCTCAATCTCGACTGAAACTTCAACTGTATTACTCTTTTTACATTCGTATATGTGCGTTTGGATGTGGTGTAATGGTTAACAAGCTTGTAGCACTACAACTTGTTTTAACTGGGTAGTGAGTTCGATCTTCGCTAAATATATCATACTTTTGGCCTTGTACCACATCTAGGCAGTGCTCAGAAAATCACTTTTTATGAAACGATGCAACTAATTTCTGAATATTTCTCGTTCTGTAACCCCTTTTATTTTTTTGTCAAAACAACGTCATTAATAATAAAATGGAATAATCCTAATAATTCAAAATGTGAACACGGGGAAATGTTTTAATTAAAATAACTACCATTATAAGATATTGGTCGTTCATAGAACAAAAACCAAATAAAGATTGCCCAGATAACAAAGACTACTGAAGTGAGTACTTTGAATTAGGTTGAGTCATAAGTAATTTCTGTTTTGAGAAACTAATTATAATGATGAATGTAAAATAGATTAATTATGACAATGTTCATTGCAAACGCCAGTAGAGCAACAAGAGGAAATATCTTTATATAAGAAAGGTAATACTTGAATACCTGGGATCGTCGGGTGTATTATTCCTTTAAAATTCTTAATACGCAGTGAATTGGTGGCCCTACAACAGGTGTTTACTCGTACAACCAGACTGGTAACTCGGTCTCACCCATTCACAGTTAGATCAAGCAAATGCAGACGCCAATTCTACTCTTTTCTCGCACTTCTCGCGTGTGGAACTCGCTTCCATATTCTTGCTTTCCCGACGGCTACAACATCCAGGAATTTAAACGCAATGTCAATACTCATCTCTTAAGCACTTGACTCTAGTTCTTTCTACACCGCCCTGTACATCCTTTCCTTTCTCTCTACTCTTGCAACTGTCATCACACCTGTACTCCCTTCCTTCTCTTGCTCCTTTCTAACTGGTTTGTCTTCCTTTTCACTCTCTTCTACTTAATCTTTTTACTCTTATGCAGCCCCTGCAAATCAGTGGCATTACCACCTTGCTTGGGGTGATATGATTAAAAAAAAAACTAAGCTGAGTGGGCCTTGGTTCTTCTCTTCCTTCTCTTACTCCTGGTTTATCTTTCTCTTTATTCTCCTCCTATTTAATTTTTTTACTTTTATGTAGACCCCTGCACATCAGAGGTGTTACCGCTTTGCTCGGGGTGATACGATTAAAAAAATACTAAATGCACGTTTCTACACCCAGCAGATGCAATAAATCTATAAGATTTTGTTTGAAATACGCTGCATACTTATGAAAACTGCTATTCTCTAACATAAGGCCGTATGTAGTAAGAATAATGCAGGGGAAATGGAATTATGCTATTCTGTTTTATCCTATCGACCATATTCCGCTGATTGTGCACTCACCGGTTATTACCATTTTTGCCTTGATAAAAGGAGTTTTCTTTGATGAAAAACAGATTCAGTAATTCGTCGAAGAACGTTTTCGCATCGAAATTTTGAGATCTTGCACAAAGGTATCGACGAGCCACCAAATAAAGGGTAAGAAATCACTGTAAATAAGAGTGACTATAAAACTGAGTAAAATTTTAATTCTCTTTTATTTTTTAAAGAAGAAAGTTAACAAACAAAAACAGAAATTATTTATGATTCAATCTAATAAAATGTTCCACTCGAATACAACCGTGTCGAATTCTCTTCTTCCAGGTGAAGAGGAACCCAGACGAGGCTGTGCCGTGGGGTAGAGTGTTGTCTGGGAAAAAACATACAAGAGCCCGACCCTGCCTTATGCAAGATCTACGGGAATTTCATTTCCTAGCTTTAGGGCTCGGGCTACCAACATTAAATAATCGGCCTTGTGTCTTGTCAGGCTTATGTGGGGAGGTTTCTGGTATATAGCAAATCTATTAGAATGAGTACAAGATGTGTTTGACAATTGTTTAAAGAACATTGATGAAATATATGCTTCCAAGTTATGGGATACAACTTCGTATCTGTTATTTTCTTTTTATTTCTCCTCTTCCCCTAGCTACTAAAGCCAAGCAGCGGACATTTCAGCGAAGAGAAACAATTCTAAGACGAAAAGTAAAGTAAAGCATTTGAAAAAAAAAGACATATTGAAAATACAGACACTCTACTGCCGAGTGAATAAATAAGTGGTAACATTTCTTGAAGGAATATGAAAATATTTCTTTTTAGGATGCAACTGTGTTTTTCTAATACGTCACATATATTGCCTTGTGTTTCTCAGATCTTTAAACAAGACACTGACCACACGGAAGGCAAAATTACTGTCAATGGCAAGTAGCCTTTCTGATCATTCAGCAGCCGACTATTAGAGAAATTGGGTGCATACGCTGTACTAAGAAAAGAAAACAATTACTATGATTCTCATTGAAACAAAAATTGCGATTTTGTGAGCCGTCATCGATTTCAGATAATTTATGACGGCGTGTCCAAAAATCTTTCAGCTCGACCAAGAAGCCTCCCTCCCATGTTCATATCTATGTACGTATCTCTGTTTTGTTTATCTATCTATCTGTCTGTCTGTCTATCTATCTATCTATCTATCTATCTATCTATCTATCTATCTATCTATCTATCTATCTTATTCTGTCCATATATTTCTTTCTTTCTTTCTAAATCTATCTATCTATCTATCTATCTATCTATCTATCTATCTATCTATCTATCTATCTAAGTTTATCCAAATCTATCTAACCATCAATCTATACAGATATACTTTTTTCTTTCTTTCTTTCTTTCTTTCTTTCTTTCTTTCTTTCTATCTATCTATCTATCGCAATTTGTCCAAATCTATTTAACTATCAATCTATCTATACATATATGCTGTCTTTCTTTCCTAACATTTCCACATCTATCTATCTATCTATCTATCTATCTATCTATCTATCTATCTATCTATCCTCTGTCCATATAATTCTGTCTGTCTTTCTTTCTTTCTTTCTTTCTTTCTTTCTTTCTTTCTTTCTAAATCTATCTATCTATCTATCTATCTATCTATCTATCTATCTATCTGTTGTGGAGTAAATAATACACTCCCCGGTAAGACACCTAAAATAAAGAACTCAAAATGATTGAAAGAATCTCGTTGGGGGTCAGTCAAGAGTATGCCTAGTAGATGTGACGACGAGTATTCTAAGCAAGGCTTAATATTAAAACTGCTAGAAACGAGTATAACAATGCCGAAGAGGAATCGCAACTCATATGAATTATGATAGGAGTGACGAGGACATCGAAACTCATACTTATTTTAGAAAATAGAAAAATTTGTTTTGGTTAGAAAAGCTCGTTATTTAATATTCGTTGGAAGTTTATGAATCTGTCGAAAAAAAAGAAGACAAAAATTTTGTCACATATGCAGTAATCGTAAACAAGGAAGATGAAAGATTCAGATTAAACGAACTGGACTCCAGATATTTTTGTTCACGGGTTAACAGCGAAAAAAGACGCAGAAATACTGGCGATAATTCTAATGAGACTTGTACAAAATAGTAAACTTACATTACAGAAAATATCAGACTCATGTCAGAAAATCGTAAATCTGAGACGCAATGTTGAAGAAACTTATGAGAAAAATGTGCATACATACAAGCAAAAGAAAAATATGGAAAAAGAAAAATTAATCCATGTATTGAACATGGAAATTTAAATCTCGGAAACGACTTTCCCTTTATAAACTCGAAATGCTACAATCAAGGAAAAGTAAGACGTATAACGCCACACGGTAAAAGCAAGGAAAACTTCTCACATAAAAAATTCTTACACATCATTGCCACAGTAAAATAACTACATAAAACCAAAGAAAACTTGTGTCTGTGAAAACTAATGACATGAATGTAAAAATGCAACCAGACACTGGTAGTGATATCACAATAATCAATGAGGCCACATGATTAGCAAACGGAAGACCTGTATTAAAAAGGACTTTGAAAGTCGCAATAGCAATGTCAGGTGAGAAATTACTTTTGTTGGCAAATTACCTTGTAATGTCCCATTCTGCAACAAGTGTGTAAAAGTTAAGGCTTATGTGTTAAAAATATTACGAACGGCACTGCCTAAATGGAATTATTTGAACTGTGAGATTTACCTATATTCTGTCGATTGAATTCGGTCGATGTTCCAAATTTAAAGCAAAAATTCACGTGAAAAAGGTTAAATGTTAGTATTTAAATCGAAAATAGTGTACCATTCGCAGTATTAGAAAAAAGTCAAGGAAGAGTTCTACAAACTTGAAAAAACGAGTAGATTATATAAAGAAAATAATGTATCTGCTAATTTTTAAGTGGGGTTAAGCAATGTTTAAAACCACATAAGTACGCATAACCAAGTCCAGAGAACATTTTTGCGAGTTTAAAAGGCGGAAATATTTTTTCAAAATAGGATCTTTTTGAAGTGTACTTACAAATACAGGTTGAAGAAGAATGTTCAGAGTTGACAACTATAAAGACGCGCATGGTTCAACCGACTTCTTTTTTATATATTTCAACAAACAATGGTTCCTATGCTTTCAGATTGTGATTTCGTAGTTGCTTATCTGGATGATGTATTAATGAAAATTTTATCAAAATAACAACATATCAGGCATTTTTGTTTTTAAAGTACGAGAGTAAGATTCAAAGTGCGAATTGAGCCGACACTGCCTTGATATTGTCTCTCTCTCTCTCCATGAGCGTGACAGTAGGAATATATATATATATATATATATATATATATATATATATATATATATATAATAAAAAGCAATGATAGAAAACGAAACATTATTTGGTTCAACCCACCACTTAACTTAAAAGTAAAAACCAAAATAGGAGAAATTTTTTTAACTGATCGATAAACACTTTGCTAAAACTCAGAATAAAACAATTTTCAATAGGAATACAATCAAACGTAGTTATAGTGGTACAAATAATTTAGAAAATTTCATAAAGAAACAAAACGCCAGAAATTTTAATAATATTGTACAAAACAAGATAATTAATAACAAATGTAACAGCACGGACAAAAATAAATGCCCGCTTCAAGGACTTTGTAATACAAAAGAAATCATTTACAAAGCAAAAGCACATTACTTAAAGTGTCAAAACAAAACATATTAGGGATCGACCGAGGATACTTTTAAAACCAGATGGTTTGATCACATGTCTACATTTGAAATAGAAAACTTAAAAAATTGTACAAAATTGGCTAGCAACGTGTGGAAATTAAAATTAAAATATGGAAAAGAGCCAGACGTAACATGGAGTATAGTGAAAACAGCCAAGCCTTACAACGGTGGCAAAATATGTAGAAAAATTAGAAAGAAAACTTAGCTATTATGTTATTCTCAAACAAAAATTATTTACTAAATGAAAGAACAGAAATTATGACTAAGTGTAACCATACTATAAAATACCTATTAGGTTCATACAATCATCGATGAAAACGTTATAATATGTTGTAATTTTAAATATTGCGCGTTCAAAAACCCTCCGTTACAAAATTCTGCAGCACTTTATCTTTTTCATACTGACCATATCCAAGTCGCAACACATCTACTTACATGCATTTATTTATCTCAAGTTTACATTTAACTTAGACGCTTTATAATCCTTTTTCTGTTTGGGTATTTATCTCTAGTTAACTTTTAATCTCTGCCAAAAGTGAGCATGCACGGCTTTCATTGTATTGACACACCTGCGCATTACCGTGAAAGAGATTGCTCTAGAAATTCAAAAGGGGTCGTATGCATACGGCGAGGAATTTATAATAGCAAAGTAGAATCAAGAAAATATACACGAGTAATTTATATAAAAATACACCTTAACGGATTTCGTGACACAAACATCAAGTGTAGGAGAAGATAACTCGGTAGGTGTGAAAAGCGCTGAAAGATAAGAACGCGATTTGATCTTTAAGAAACGAGAAAATGCGTGACAGTGCGAGATAAACAGCGAGTATCTATCAGATCTCGTTACCAAAATGGCTTCCGCGATGCCGTTTCAGTTTTTCGAGAAAACATTTTTGTCTTGATATTAGAAATGTTGATTAAGAAAAGGCAAAAAGTTTCTTTTATTATTAGAGCTCCAAGAAGTGCATGTCAGAAACTTTAATTACTTTTCTAACGTGCAATTTTAAAACTAGCGCAAGGTATTATTTTCGTTTAACTAGTTTTCGTTCTCTTCATTAACAAGCAAAAATTATCTGAGCCTCAATTTCCGCCTTTTTAGTTCTTTCTCAAATTCTTAATTTTTATTCATATAATTAAATTACTTGTTCATATATTCGTATGTGTCTGTATTTCTAGGATGTATGATAGTATTTTAAAAAAGTGAAGACGAGGAGACAAATTGAAAAATTTATTAACAGCGTGTTTTGACGAAAGTGTCTGCCCTCTTTAAATTTCTCAAGTTAGAATAAAAGAAAAGCAAAACTTCAGCATTTATCTATACTTCTGAGATGAGATAGTATTTACAGTAGTTACATTGTTCAGACTATTGTTGCCATGTTTACTGCGTTTCGGCCGTTGTACTCTCAGCCCTTCTTCAGGTGCAAGGAATTTCGACCGGAAACCTTTATACCAATCACTGGTGCATATCATTCACCAGATCGCGACTTCTATATTCTTCACATGCAGTTTTTTTATTTCTTTCATTTTAACCTGAGGTAGCCAAAAAGAGCCTGCGTTCACGGCTAAATGTATCGTTAACAAAATTTTTGACTTTGACTCATGATTTTCACATTCTTACACACACACACACACACACACACACACACACACACACACACACACACACATACGTGCACACACTCACATGCACACACAACACAGACAGATATATCTAGAGATCCTCAACTGAGATTATGCTAAGATATCTGTTTTAAATCATGTTACTCGTTTTCCATTTCATTTTAAAGAAATGTTTATTCCGGGATAATAAGAGCGTTTTATAGAAAATTTCATTTTCTTGCAGTTATATGTTTTAGGTAAATTTTTCTTTTGTTCCCCGAAGGCCTTTACCCCTTCAAATCTTTCAAAAACATCCCTATTTTCGTGCAAATGTATATGTTGAACTCAAATCGGTAATTGTTCATTGAAGATACATATCTTTTTTTTCATTGTATCGAGCAGAAAAATATGGAACTTCTTGTCTCTGTTTATCTCACCCCGTAACCACGGTTCAAAAATATTATTCACTGCTGACTGAATTCACGCGTAGTTTTACGAGTTTTCGTCCCTTTTTCGATCCCTAGGCGCAAAATGAGTTCCGAAACCGAACGATTCGCGGAGTAATTGCTCAAATGGAGAAAATCGACCGAAAATAAGAAACCTACGCTTCAATTCATTTAGCAGTGAATCAGGGATGACAACGGTAGTAAGGGGTGAGATATAGTCCGATGTATTTATGGTCGATACCATGAAAGAAAGGTAGGTTTCTTCAATAAACAATTATCGATTTGAGTTCAGGATGTACATTTGCACGGAAAAGTTTTGACAGGGTAAAGGCTTTCGGGAAACAAAACAAAAATTTACCATGTTTTATACTGAAAAAGAGTGTATATTCTATTCCAGTGTCTTGCTTTCCAATCAACTTTCATCTTCAAAAATCTAAATGTAATTTCAATCGTTAATACTGCTGCCCTATCTGGTCGGGTGCTCCTGCTATTCACCTCGGGGTTCTCGACGAAACCCAAAGGAGATTCTGCAGCGTAATCAATCCCGATTTGGCAGTTCAACTTCAGTCACTTTCTCACGGATGGGATGTGGCTTCCATCTGTCTTTTCTACTAATATTTTCACGGATTCTGTTCTGACGAGCTTATTACCCTGGTGCTAGCACTAAACGAATTTACTCGTGCTACTAGACTGGCAACTAGGTTTCACCCTTTTACCATCAAAATAGTCAAATATTATCACCATTTCTACTCTAGCATTTTATTTTCTTTCACTTCCCACCTGTGAAACTCCGTACTGTATACTTGCTTCCCTGATAGCTACAATGTCCAAAAGTTTATTGTCGATTGCCATCTTTTATCTCCTTGATTCCCATCTTTTTCTAATCCTCTCTCCGACATATCCTGTACCACGTTTTTTTTTTGCTCTCCTCTTACTGTTATCCCCTGCGCACCAGTGGCAGTTTTCTATTGCTTGGGGTGAAACGATTATAAAAAAAATATCGTTCTCTCTTTAATATTTTTCTTTTCGTCATTTTCTTTCGCATTCATCAACCTCCCCAGCCTTTTAGTGTTTTATTGACGTGACTGGGATTAAAATATTTGAAAAAAAAATTCAATTAGAATTGTTTTTTTAATAGTACAATGATTTGGTATTTGTTACGATTTTTGAGTACATTTTTTTATGTGTATGAATTTTTCTATATAGCAGCAACACTCAAAGATTTAATATTGAATAGTTATTTCAATGCCTCAGAATTCTTATTTATTTCTATCTTAGCCTCCAATAGTCAGAAGGACCCTTATGAAGGTCGGTAAGGAAACTGTAAACTAAAAAGTCGCTCATACTTCGAATCAAAATGAGACAATTTAAATTCATCAATCGCATAAAAGCAGGTATGGAGATTTTGATATTCACAGCATTTATTGAAGGCTCTAGAGACAGAAGGAAACATTGAGTAACCTACCTAACGAGCTTCTATAGATGAATAGGAGAATATGGAGTCAGATGGATAGTAACAAAACAAACATTGCTAAAAGAGAAGCTTGCTAAGGATGTTTATTATTTAAGCTGCCATTTTTTTTAATCAGAAACGAGGCTAACACATCTTCTCTAATTTGTTTCAATATCTTGTTAATGAAGTGATACAATTTAAAATTTCTATTATTATCTGCTGAAACGTGTGGTAAATAGTGAATCAGTATTTTTGTCCTCTAAATGAAGCTTAAAACAATTATGAAGCCTATTCAACTTTTGTATCCTTACAGATAGCTCAGATTCAACTCACATATATACGCTATCTTTGGTGCACACATTTTTCAATTAAGTTGTTTTCTGCCTTCAATATGTCCTGTGAGCGTTAAATTATCCACTTGTTTTTCCTCAATATACGCTCTTCAAAAAAGTTTAGCGGCTTCCTTCTGATTGTTAGCAATGCGCTCTTTCTTACTCCTGTTGTTTTTTTTTGTTTTTTTTTACCTACATACTGTTTATTGTATTCTCAACAATTGTCGGTCTAACATCACCTTCAAGTTCCCAGCATTTGCTACCTTAACCCTGGAACACGGTCGATCACATGAAACAACAGCGTCGGTACCAGATACCCTACGACCATGTTACAGGGTTAAGTGGGGATGAACATAGCAGTGCAAACCAGGACTATTTCTTATGCTATGTAGTCAACCGTAAGTAACTAATTTATTAGTTGTTGGGATTTTAATCCCAGCATAAACTTTTAACTCTCAGCATAAACCTTTCGTTTCTCCGTTTTTGTTATTTATCTATATATATTTATCTGTAAATAAGTAGCTAACCTAGAGCCAACGGACCTACCTAGGTTTCACCTAATGGATCATCAGGCCAACTTGCCCTGATGGTCCATTAGGTGAAACCTACGTAGGTCCGTTGGCTCTAGGTTAGCTACTTATTTATTTATTTGTTCTGCTATTGCTTTACGTGTTAGGTTCTTCGTCTCCGGTTTTTTTCTTTCGACTAGTACTTTGACTAATGTTCAAGTGTTTAGTTCGTTTCTTTTTTGTTTCCATTTTTCCCCTTCGCATATATACTCGGTGTTTTTTTTTCGAGACGTGTTTAAAGATAAATTTATAGTTATATTGTTCTATATATAATTTATATATAATTTATAAATATTTATAATCGATATGCATTTATACTTATCTATATATATTTTATCTTCATATTTTATCTAATATAATTTCTTAATTTTTTATTTTGTATTTTTATTTAATACTTTTTTCTTCTGCTAATATTGGATAAAAATTTTAAAACTCGTAGAATTTTGACCTGGTAAGAAAGTAAGAAGAAGTGAGTCAGCATAAACTAGAATACGAAATAATGCATGGTCTTTATCAAAAAGAAGAGCCAAAAAGGTCGGAGATATTAAACCCAAACAAGTACAGAAATTTAAATATCTAGAAAGTGTTCTAACAGAGGATGGAAAGCGCGACATGGAGACCCGAAGACATCATCTCAGTGTTCTCAACAGGCTCCAAAGGAAAATCAGTAATGTGATATGTACCGACTTAGCGGCTCGACTACAGCCACTTTCCAACCGACTAGATGTGGGCTCCCTTTGTCTGTTCTATAAATACTTTCATGGCTTCTGCTCCAACGAACTTAAGTCACTGGTGCCTCTGCAACAGGTGTTTACTCGTGCAACCAGATTGGCAACTGGGTCCCACCCATTCACAGTTAGATTAACCAAATGCAGACGACAATTCTACTCCTGCAGCTTCTTCTCTCGCACTTCTCGCCTGTGGAACTCGCTTCCATATTCTTGCTTTCCTGACGGCTACAACGTCCAGGAATTTAAATGCAATGTCAATACTCATCTATTAACCACTTGACTCTAGTTCTTTCACCACCCCGTTTATCCTTTCCTTCCTCTCTACCTTTGCAATTGTCATCACACCTGTATTCCCATCCTTCTCTTGCTCCTTTCTAACTGGTTTGTCTTCCTTTTCACTCTCTTCTAATTAATCTTTTTACTCTTATGTAGCCCCTGCACATCAGTGGCATTACCGCCTTGCTCGGGGCGATACGATTAAAAACAAAATATTGAAATGACTAAACTGGTATTTCAAACGCTAAGCAATGTATTAAGAGACAGAAAATCTTCGTTGGAAACAAAAAGAAATATATGAGTATTGAACAATTATGTGATATCTTTCCTCATGCATGGCACGGAATGCTAGACACTCTTCTCAAAGATGAGGAAGAGACTTGAAGCAACAGAAAGTGATTCTACAGAATGATGTTGATAATACCATGGACTGAACATTTGAGAAACAACAATGTTTTGGAGAGAATGGATACAAAAAAGGAAACTTATACTTAACATCAGGAAGAGGCAGTTGAAATTTCCGGGCACGTTGTGAAAAAAGATAGTTTGGAAAATCTTATATTTTATATTCTATCTTATATATATATATATATATATATATATATATATATATATATATATATATATATTGGTCGGGTGGGTTTCATTTCTGGCTAGAAGCAATCAGATGTCTAAACGTACTGATGAGCTGTGATACAGCGAAACAGGACTGTCTGCCGATGACTATATATATATATATATTACTTGCCTGACGATCCGTTAGGTTTTCACCTAACGGTTTTCACCTAAGTAGGTCTGTTGGCCCTAGGTTAGATTTATTCTTATTTGTTTGCTCTACTATTGTATTGAGCACTTTAGTGTTAGGCTTCTTGTCTCTTGTTTTTCTTTTCAACGAGTATTTTGACGTATGTTCAAGTACTTAGATTTTTTTTATTTCCCCTTTTTTCCCCTCGGCGTTTATACTCGGTGGGTTTTTCGAGACGGACTGGAATATATTATAACAATTATTATTATTATTATTATTATTTATATATATATATATATATATATATATATATATATATATATAATAATAATAATAATAATAATAAGAAGAAGAAGAAGAAGAAGAAGACGAAGAAGAAGAATTTTATACAGTGTAAGCACACACCAGTAGCTGAGTGTTCAATACAATACAATTCATTAAAGAGAAAATAGTAAGGCAGTGTCGGCTCAGTGCATTCTCTTAACTACACGTTATAAACATTTTTGCCGCTGGTTTGCTCTTTAACAGTGCTTTATTTTATTTTTTGCAATAATTATGTCTTCGAGTAGTGAATAATATATATATATAATCCTTTTAAATATTTTGCCGTCATTTATGAAGGCAGGATTACACACGTGATTTCATAATACAATAAACCCCTACCTTAATTAGCTCTTAGGCTTTGTTTTATGCGAACATCAGTAAAAAAAAAACCCTTTTCATGCTGTATCTATTCTATAACGTCCTTGAAGTAAGCCGAAAAATGCATTGGCCTAACGTTGTGTTAAAAAGAAGGAAGAAGATAGAAATTCTAAAACTATATTTGATAATGTAAACACTACATTTCAGAACTTTAAAAAATGTATCTATTGAGGGATAGAAAAAATGGATGTCTCTTAAGAAATAAAATTTTAAGAACAGAATACAAAAAGCGACTGAAATAAAAGAAATAGAGTTGTAAAGTTAAGAATAAAGAGAGTTATGAAAAATAACCAACCAATATAAGAATTTATGAATGGATGTGCGGCAAGCGTAACGTAATAATTTAAGCGTGAATGCGCAGGTGGGGTAATGGTTATCGATGCGGAAAGTAGAATTTGTCAACCGAGTTTAAATTCCGACCTAGTCTGTGACGTTCATTTTGGACTTAGAAAGGCATGAACTCATTTATTTTACATCAAATATAGATTAAATAGTAGCTAGTTGAAAAGAAGGACAACTTCGAATTGAGAATCGTTGAAATGGCAACGAGAAACTATATATCTCAAGAAGTTACTGCAGTTTGAAGGTATGGGGAGATGGTTAATGTTTATTTCATTTGGCTTTTGTCATATTTAACCAAACTTCCTGCAGCTTACAAATATTTATCCAGAATTTTCATTATCAAAATTATCAGAATGTTATTTTCGTCATTTCGTTATCGAAGGTTTTCATTAAAAGGTTGATATCAGATTGGAATGTATAGATTAGTGTGGAGTAGTGTAAGAAGAAAATATACATTTAGCATTTCAAAATAGAAATGTATTAAAAGGAAAGAATAACAATAATAGGTAAGAGTTAAAGGTTCAGTGAGAAAGTTGAGGGTATCAAGATTTGTAGAAAATGTTCTTAGTAGTAATTGTTGAAAGAGTATATGCGTACACGCGTATGTATGTGTGTATTCAGTAGGAACATCTTTGGATGAAGAAGAAGAAGAAGTAAAAGAAATCAGCACACGAGAAAGAAGGAAGAGAACAACGTGCGACGAGACCTATGTTCGGGTCGGTTGAAATTCTCTCGTTACATTTTAGCTGTGTCTCTCGTTGCTACCATCAAACTCTGTTGACCGGTCACAGAATGTCCTTGAGTAATTAAGTCTGGTCCTGTGACCAGCTCCAGAGACAATTTCTGCTTTAGATGTGAAAAACGTTTAACTGACGTCACCGTTCATTTTTCTATTTCGTATCCAATCAGGATCCAGAATTTGCTTTTCACATTGACTTGTGATATTTGCTATGGTTTGAGTTATTCCCAAAATGTTTTTAGTTGATTGAATCCACTTTTAATTATTAATTTCTTATCCGCCACAAGTTCACAAACATTATATAATAGGAACCTGGAGTTAGTCATAACAGCAGAAATTCTGAAAGTACATATTATTGAAAATAATGATTTATTAAATTGGTGGTCAAAATATTAGGCGCCGGTAATTGTTCTATCACGTATAAAAACTCAGGAGTGATTTTGTTTTACGGTTTACAAATATTTGTAGGTTATTTAAAGTGAAAATATATTCTAGATTGCAAAGATAATTCTTTTTCTGTGTTTTCGTTTGTTTGTTTATTCAAGTGAATATTGCATTAGATGATAATTAAGAAACTTGGAAGAGCGAGAGATGAAAGAAGAGAAGGAACAAATAGGGAGAAAAACGCAAAGAGATTAAATGAATTCTATGTTAAATAACGCATGTATAAATAAAAAATATTTGCTAACTAGGAAAAAAAAAGAGAAAAAACAATTCATTCAGAAAGAAAATTCTCGAGAGCCTCGCCATTATATAGTTCCAAAATATCAATCTGCACGCCATTTTTTTCCTAATCTCACCTGTCCTCATAAAAACAATATTTGCCCACGCCAACATACAGAACAAAAACATTAATGAATCCAGAGAAAATGGTTAATTTCTTTCATTTTAACATTTCATAAGATAACATTACATTGCACATGAAAAAAATTCTCTTCAAATATGAAATATCGCGTTTATTAAATGCTAAATAATTTAAATGCTTAATAATTTAAATGCTTAATAATTTAACCTCATGAATAATTTGTGAGCGATTTTACTAGTTACCAACCATTTTTTGTTGATAAATACACTATTTAAAATAGAATTAATTTTATCGCTTTGCCTTAGAAAATTGATCATCACAGGACGAAACGCGTAGGCAAACAAATATAGTTTTCCTGTTGTCTTCTTTATTTAATACACACACACACACGCATATATATATATGTATATATATATATATATATATATATATGTGTGTGTGTGTGTGTGTGTGTGGGTGTGTGGGTGTGGGTGTTTGTGTGTGTGTTTCCTTGAATAATAAAGACATATTGCGTTTACTTAAATTTAATCTTTAGTTTCACATATTAAAGTACATATAACATTTCATGCCATTTCACATTTCTACAAGTTTGTGGTCAGTTCCCTTATATTGAAATGTTTGTTTTACGAAAAATTCCATAACTAAAACGGATAAATTTAAATTTCTAAAGCAACTATAAAAGAGAACAATCGTGTGTGTAATTAAAAATCATCACGACAACAAATTCCACATATTATCGCAGTTAGAATAAGTTTGTCTTTGTAATTTACTCATAAAGATAATCTTAGAAGAGATCGAAAGTAGTTGGGTTAAGAAAAACTACAGCGTCTTTCTCGATGAATTTCATTTTAACATCAAGAAACTGATTAGAAAACTGGAAAGGTTCAGTATAAAAAATAGAGATAGAATATGTCTATATTATTCAATAAAACATATTGGAATGAATATATGCTACCTATATATATTCGTCTATATCGATTGAAAGTTATCTCCCTCTAACACTGCAAGTTACTTGGTCACCACGGCTGTAGCCTGGTATTGAAGTCACAACTCTGAGTCAAGTTAGTATAGTAACCAACGTCTACATCCACTGGGCCATGTGTCCTTAAGGATATCCAGTGGATATAGACCTTGGCTATATATATATATATATATATATATATATATATATATATATATACGTTGAGAGTTGACATGGGTATTACAAGAAATAAAAAATTTTTGTTCATAAGGCTTGTTCGGCTTCGTGTATAGTGTGAAATCTTAGTGATCTAAGAAGCATCACATCAATTGATGACTTCCCCATTGCTGTTAGAGGTTGCAGGTTAAAATCCTATCGAATTACACATGTTTTTCTACCAAAATTTTTCAAAAATATTCAGGCATATATATATATATATATATATATATATGCTGTTTAATTAGAAACAGAGTATCTACTCAAATACGAATACCTGTTAAAAATAATGCTTAAACAAATAGATGAAAATCTGTCGGTTGTTAATCTACTAAGTAAATGTCCGGAACTTACTGTAACACACACACACACACACACACACACACACACACACATATATATATATATATATATAGAGAGAGAGAGAGAGAGAGAGAGAAATAAAGAAAGAGAGAGCACCAGACAGAGATGTACTCTCTCAGTGAGAACGACGGATGTGCTCATACCGAATAACTTGCAAAAGTTAATTGTTTTAATCCGTTAATTGACAGTACCTTGCACTGTTCACTCTTTTTAATAACCTTATGTCCTGTACTGGGGCATGTCAGATGATGTTACAATCAATCAGTCACTTAAGTGTCATACGTAATACACGCTTAGGCGATCATGTCTCGAAAAAGACATGACTGACTGGGCAGAAAATTATCACACCTTATATTGCCATTACTTTCTGCGGTAGATTGGTTGCCAAACATGGCTACAGAACACAGTCTGTCCTTTTATTTAACCTATAACTGGAGGGAAGAGATGGATTAATACCTTTCCCAATGATATTTGAGCGTAAGTGAATGTAAGGAATTCAACAGGAATTCGAACTTGGCTCCCCGATTTCTCTTTACAAGCCGATATCTTCTGCACTACAACGCACGTCCTGATGCTACAATAGCGGGCTTTAATGAACTGGAATTTTCCATCTAGTTATAATGTTGGCTGTTGGCTTCTATAAGAAGCTCATCATTGCAGGTCTTTCCAAGAATGATTTTAATTTGAGATTTCCATCTTCTTGACTGGTTGTTAAGGTTAGGTCTGTCCTGCCATTTGCTCACAGCTGGTGGAGAAAGGGGGAAGATGGGTTCTTACTTTTCCCAAGGATATTTGCCCAGAAGAGAACGTAACAAAAACAACAAGAATTAGCCAATTGTTCATTCTAGATCGTTACACAGCCCCACATTCAAGCTTACAGCATCTGCTATTCTAAAGTGTTCACCTATCTAGGTACTATCCAAGCTAAGCGTTGCTTAACTTCATTGATCGGTTGAAAACTGGCGTTTCAATGTGATATGGTCGTAATAGAGAAATACGCTCACACACATATATATGACGATCTAAGACAAAAATGTAAATGAAAGAAAAGCAAAGAAATACACATTTAATAACTGGATATCACAAAACATTGAAAGACTAAAATACAGGAGACGATGGAAAGGTGAACAAACCACCGCATTAAAATTGTTTATCTAGAAACAAAGCAAAAATGATAACTGAAAGGACGCAATTAAAACCGTGTTTTGAATTTTCGAAAAGATTTTCACATATTTTTTTTTAATCATTTCACCCCGAGCAAGGCAGAAATGCCACTGATGAGCTGGGGTCTACATAACTGTAAAAAGATTAATTAGAAAAGAGTGAGGAGTACAAACTAGTTAGAAAGGAGCAATAGAAAGATGAGAATGCAGGTGCGATGACAAATACATAGGTGGAGAGAAAGGGAAGGATATACGGGGGTGGGGAGAGATCTAGAGTTCAGTGGTTAATAGATGAGTATTGACATTGCATTTAAATTTCTGGAGGTTGTAGGAAAGCAAGAATATGGGAGAGAGTTCCACAGGCGGGAAGTGCAAGAGAAGAAGCTGCAGGAGTAGAATTGTCGTCTGCATTTGGTTAACCTAACTGTGAATGGGTGGGACCCAGTTGCCAATCTGGTTGAACGAGTAAACACCTGTTGAGGAGGCACCAGTGACTTAAGTTCGTCCGAGCAGAATAAACACCGGTAAAACTAATGTTTTTTTCCGGAATCCTGCTTCCCAGTCAACTTTGATCTTCAAAAGTTGAAATACAATGTCGTTATCTTAATGACTATCTCCTTACTGTTCCACTCTCTTTAATAGTGTTCATTTCTCTCAAATTCACTAAGACGCAATAATAACCTGCGTCTTAGTAGTTTTCTTCGTTGAAAAAGAAATTATAAAAAAAGAATTCATGCTTGTATCTTCTTTTTCTATGTTCTGTGTTTCTTCGGATGTGCGTTGTGGTACAATGGTTATCGACTTGGAGCAACAAATCGGGGAGCCGAGTTCGAATTCCAGTTGGATTTGTTGCATTCACTTACGCACAAATACCCTTGAGAACGGAATTAACCCGCCTCTTCCTCCAGTTATAGGTTAAATATAAGGACGGATTGGGTCCTATAGCCTTGGATGGCAACCAGTCTACCGCAGAAAGCAATGGCAACTTACTGCGGAATAATCTTCTGCCCAGTCAGAGACATGATCGCCCAAAGCGTGTATCATGTATAGCACTTAACTGACTGAATAATAAACAATATTAAACATCCTAACATTTATTTATGCACAAATACCCGTCAACATAAGACAGTAATAATAAGTAAAAGTGTAACTTTGGGATCAAATGTAGATCAAATATGAATCAGAATCTGACAGAATAACAATATTTGAATAAGCAAAGTGTACACATTCTTTCTCATATATCTTTTTATAGATGTGTGTAATAAGTGTCGAGATGATTTAGAAAATATAAGAAGTATCTGGCTTTTCTTACCACGAACTTTTTTTGAGTGCTAAAGAATAAATGTTACCATTATGGGCCGAAAAAAGGAAAGGGGATTAATCTTTTGTTGGCGTATGTGTTAACTACCTGTCCGTGCGAACTGCTTATCCGATAGTGACAATATCACGTGTTTGTGTGTGTATTAAGAATAAAAGTGGAGTTGATTCTCATAATTCCAGAATGAGTGAATAAATGATAATTATAATTGTTATAAATAGTTTATTATATTTTTGACACTATAATAATTATACTTTTATGGAAACAACAGTAGAAATGAAAACAAATTGATGAGAATTTAGAAACAATTATTCTAGATTCGTTTACCAATATCGTCAAAAATGTCGGGAATTGTTCAGTCAGTCAATTAAGTGCCATACGTGATACACGTTTTGGCGATCATGTCTCGAAAGAGACATGACTGACTGGGCAGATCGTTATCCCGCAGTAGGTTGCCATTACTTTCTCGGGTAGACTGGTTGCCAGTCAAGGCTATAAAACCCACTCCGTCCTATTATTTAACCCATAACCGGAGGGAAGATACGGATTAATACCTTTCCCAAAGGGTATTTGTGCTTAAGTGAATGCAAAGAATTCGAACTCGGATCCCCAATTTCTCTTTCTGAGCCGATAACCACTGCACCACAACGCACAGCCTACTAATTGTTAGAAAGCTTTAATGTTCAACTGCAGTGCTTTAATATTGACACGCAGCATCCTCAACTAAAGAAGACACTAATAAGCAGTTTAATTAATCTGTTCCTTTTATATTCTTTAGACATACAATGTTTTCTATGATTCATTCTATGATAGAAATCGCTTTGTGCTCAATATCTTTTAATATAACATGTGGCTCAAAATATAAAACCCTTTTCGAAAGAAAAAACGAACAACGGCGACGACAAAGCCTATGTCTAGACCAATTTGAAACAAGGCAATCACTTAGTATCTAAGTACCTCAAAAAAAAAAAAAAAAAAAGGTTTGAACTGTAAGGATAGAAAAGGTGCTTATCTGCCATTGGTCAATATAAAGTCAGGTGTTAGTGTTCCAAGCGCTACTCAAACTCTTTTAGCAAGCAGCAACTGAAGAAGATGGCATTTCGTTTTTGCCTAGGCCTTTGGCAGAATGGAAAAACCCTCTCCCTTGGTTGCCATTTTGCACTGGAAGATAAAAATTATGCCGTCTTGTTGGGTCATAGATGAATCCTGCAGTACCGTTAGGACATAGATGAATCCATTAGCACATAGTGCCGTACCGTTAGGACATAAAAGAAACTTGCTGTATCGCTTTGGGATATAGATAAATTCGGGCCCTCCAAATCTGGAGTCGACAATGTCCGAACAGAAGTATCTTCAGGTTATATGTAAGACCTTTTCTTTTGTTCCTCCTGATACTTTGCTTTGTCTTAGATATAACTAGCAGTATAGCCCGGCGTTGCTCGGGTGTAATGAAAGCTTTAAAACTAACCCATGGTCCTGGAGCTCAGACCCTTTGGACGTTGGCACGAAAGACTAAAATGCAATAGTTGTTTCCAGTTAAAGCGAAACCGTAGACTGAAAGAAAAATGAATGGATGTAAGTCAAATTTTGATTTCATGGTATCGATATCAAATAAGTCTTTTTCGTCGTAAACTGAATTTGAAGCCTAATTAAGTCCACCGAGTAAATGGTATCATGTCTGAGACTAAGAACTACAATTATACCTACTTAGAGTCAAACCCGAAGCAAAAACTAAAATAAAATGGCTGAAAAAATACAGACATATAGGCAGATAAACAGACACACGCACAAACATCTTGACTTATATATATATATATATATATATATATATATATATATATATATATTGTCGATTTTCTGCACTATTGTAAGAACTGCAACCTTGAAACTTCTGAATATCGTTTTTTATATCTTTATGTATGAGTGTATCAAATTTGATTAAAATCGCACCACTCCTTCTATAACCCGATCTTTTCGATTATCGATTTTCGATATTTATCTGGAGTACCTTGACACAAAACCTAAGCTAAGAACACTCACAACTGTGTAAATTTTCAAGAAAATCGGTTGAGCCGTTTCGGACTCTATAGGTAACGGACACACACACAGAGACACACACACACATACATACACACAGAGACAAAGTTCCATTTATAAATAAGTTTAGATATGTATTTCTCCACGGGTGGATACTTGTATGTTTATATGTATTGTGAATGTCATAAGATATAAAGTCCCTTTGAGAACAAGCATTCATTCATTCATTTCATTTATCCATTTCGCTTTACCGTAACATTGGTGACTCGACTTAATATTATTAACTGACCCACGTGAGAATAAGGTAATAGAAGTATTTCTTCAGACCAAATACGACTGCAAATTTAAAAAAATTAGTAGTAAGGAAACTGATTGATTATACTGTTAATTTTGATCAGGAACTAATTTTGTCTGAATAAAGATATTTTGTTTGTGTAGATTATTAAAATGACAAAGGGAAGGGACCATTTATAATTTTGCTACCTTAAGCTGATTTGCCTTTTTCCAAGTGTAGAGTGTGACGCGAAAAATAAATCTGCAAATCTACCATTTGCCCGTGCATTGAATACTCCTGACATATCTGGTCGAGTGCTTCTGCTATCCACCTAGGTGTCTTTGACGAAATCCATCGGAGAATTTGCAATATTATCGATCCCGACTTGGCAGCTTAGATACAGTCACTTTCTCACCGGCGCAATGAAGCTTCCCTGTGTCTCTTCTACAAATACTTTCACGACTTCTGCTCCGATAAACTTAGCTCACTGGTGACCCCTATATATGAATGTACTCAAGCCAAATTATTAGCAACAAGGTCCCACTCTTTTACTATGAAACCAATAAAATGTAAGCGCAAATTCTTCTCCATCAGCTTTTTTTCTCGCACTTTCCGCCCGCGGAATTCTTTTCTGTTTACTTGTTTCCCCGAAAGTTACAATATCCAAGAATTTAAATGTAAATTCAATAGTCATCTCCTATCTCACTAACTCTCTCTCATGCTTCGTTCTCCACTCCACTCTCATCAGTATTCTAATCCTTCTTTTACCCACTATTTCACACCCCCTATAACCTGTCACTCTTTCTCATAACATAACTTTCAACCTATATAACCCCTGCACAACAGTGGCAGTAAAATGCCTTGATTGAGGCGATACGATTATAAAAAATAAATAAATAGTCAACGATAATGATTTTATAGTAGATTCACTTACCTGCTGTGTCAGGTGGGGATCAACATCTCTCAGTCGAGTCTCTGGCTTCGGGCAGATTGCGGCTTGGTTGTATCTCTATCCGAAGACAGACATGCAACTGAGAAAAATTATACTGTGGGCTACCCGGGGAACAGTGTCCCGAGGCTGTACCACTCCCATTACAGTAGAGGGGTGGACCGGTAATCACCACCGGAGCCAATACGACCGACGGTTGTGGGAACTGGTCAATTTTTGGCTCTTGCCGTGCGTATATATTCGGGCTCCCCACATAAACCTCGATCATATGTCACATCCACGCCTTAGTCAGGGAACGAGTGTAAATATCTATAATAGGTTTAAGAATTAACAGAAAGTCTAACTGATAGTGGGGGAAAATATCATATATAAAGTTAATCTAGATGTGCTTGTAGAATAAGGGTTATTGCTATGGAAAATGGAGGCAGAGAATCGAGTTCAAATTCTTGTCTAACCTTATTTATTATTTACACTCTGATTATTGTGCTCATCAAATCCGAATATAAATAATGTAAATAATGCTAATTGCTAATAGCAGAAATTCAGACAGAAAATCCTGTCTATTATGTTATATTCTCTTTCACATAAATTCGCGTGGGAAAAGCATGAATCCATCTCTTCTCTCCTCAGTTATAAGTAAAGTAGCAGGGTAGACTGAAATTTCTAGCCTGCGGTAGAAATCCATCTTAAAAAGAAAAACTCTGAACTTGACAGAAAACCACTGCATTATATTTCACAAGTTATGGCAATTAACAAAAATGAACAAAAGATGTTGATGCTATAATCGCCTACGTCTTGAAGAGAATTAAAATTGAAAATAAAAATACTAATCACTGCTGAACAGATTTTAAGAATCTCTGTCCACGAACTAGGTAACGTTTCAGGTTGGATGACGAAGCAACAGCTTACCTGGTTGCTTTACCCGTTCTTTTGTTTGTTTTTAGTTTTTGGTTTTTTTCTTCCCGTTTTCGTTGCCTCAGTCCCTACCATATTCTGTTACTTGAAGCTTGTTTATTACTTTCATGGGCTTCGGAATAATTGGAGAAGAGAATCCAGTGAAATGAGTTCTCCGTTTCATGCTATTGTTTATTGTCCAATAAATCGTCTGTAATCACCTTCGGAAGGCGATGTTTAAAACGTTCAATTCATTACGAATAGACATTTTCTTACTTGGGTTGGAGCAAAGAAAAAGCAAAAATATATGAATTAACTTTGGATATATCATCCGGGCGCCAAAGAAGGAACTTATGAATATTCTTTATCAAATCGGAAAAACGCAGAAAAAAGGGATATTAATATATCCAGTTTTTTCTTTTTTCTATAAATCTGATTGTATCCTCCAAATAATTTGATTTTTTTCACTCAGTAGCTTCAGATTTACTCATCAATACCTAAATTGTGGGACAACTAGTGAGGAACGTACTCATTGTAAGCATAATGTTTTACATTGTTAATGCTAACTGTAGTATTAGCTGTTTTCCCTATTCGTCATTTGTTTACTGATCAGCCGGTGTTAGTCTGTTGAAATTTATAAGATATTTATATCAAAACAAATTTTTCAGGTGACTAATGTAATTTTCATCCGTCTTTCCGTTATTAGAGTGGAGTTTTCTTATTATTATTTTATTCGATATAATGTCGATTAGCTGCATCTTGATTATCTCTATTTTTTGTTTGTGCTACATACGGTCAACCAGTCAGTTAAGTCAGTTAAGTATCATACGTGATACACGCTTGGATGATCATGTCTCGAAACAGACATGACTGACTGGGAAGAAGTTTTTTCCACAGTCGGTTCCACAGTCGGTTGATTGCCAACCAAAGCTATAGAACCCAATCTATCCTGTTATTTAACCCATAGCTGGAGAGAGAATAGATTGATTAATAGCTTTTAACAAGGTATTTGCGCGTAAGTGAATGCAACAAATTCAACTGGAATTCGAACTCTGTTCTCCGATTTCCCGTTCCGAGCCGATATCCACTGCACTACAGATGGTATCCATCTTAAATATGGATTTTGTTGAAAGTTATCATGTAATGTGGCTTCTTTTATTTGCTACAGAACTTTGTTTGCGTTTCTGTAGTCCCAGTACGCGAGGCCCTAAGAAGGTGTTGTGGATTCTTGTTGAGAAACCACACAAAATAATAAGTAACAAAAACAGATATGGAGATAAAAAATCTAAGTTATATTGAACGAAGATATGCAAACTGGAACACGTGTTAGTCAATTCAGGAATACTAGGAATACTATTAGTAGAAACAATATATACAGTTTTGTAGCGACAAAGTATGTCCGGGTAATGTGTCTACATCTTTACTGACCAACTAAGCGGCTGTACAACTAATCAGCACTACCACTCCCTTTGAAAATCACTACCGTTCTCTGTATAGGTAGAAATATATGCACACATCAGGCGAGTTCATTCTGATGTGCCAAAAGGAGTGATCCCCAACAGAAGGATAGTCCTTCGGTTTCATTCCGTTGAAGCTATTTTTTAAGGATTGACATAAAAGAGCGTTTGTATACAGATGACAGATTTTAGATATTTCGGAACCAGTTTGGCGCCATACATGTCTTCCATATGAAAGTCTCGATCTGATGAGGCTTTTTAAGAATATAACTCGAGTCCTTAGATTAAACTAAATAATTACTAATTCACAATATGGTAGACATTCTGCACACACACACACACACACACACACACACACACACACACATATATATATATATATATATATTTATCTGTAAAATCAGATAATATTCAGATGGTGGAAGATCTAATTCAGCATGTCAGTTCAAGACATGTATTGTCAACCCCGTTTAATCAAAGAATGGGGGAAAATTCTTATGCCGGAAGCAGGGGATAGTAAAGGAAGGGGTGGGAATGTGGGTTACTCTAGGGTTAAGCCAGAGGAATCGTAGTAGTAAATTCTCTTTTGGTAGTGGGTGGCATGTGGCTTAACCATTGGGTTAGTAGTGGTACGTAGGATGGAAAAGGTTACCGATTCAACAAATTTTAAAATCTAGTTTATGTAAATGACAAATTCTATTGTGAATAAATGGAAGAAGGAGATAATTATTAAAATATAAATTTATTCCGATGACGACACACACTAATGATTTCTTTATGTTTATTCAGAAGTTCATTCTGATATTGAAATTTAAAAATCTTAATTTTTTTCTGTTAAACCTAGATTATATCTATGACTTAAGCTATTAGGAGTACGCACCATGCCTATTAGTTTCCACTTTATCTGTGGATTTTGGTCATTCTCTTTCAATTACCAGTATATATATATATATATATGTGTGTGTATGTGTGCGTGTGTGTGTGTGTGTGTGTGTGTGTGTGTGTGTGTGTGTGAGAGAGAGAGAGAGAATGAGACGAGAGAGAGAATGAGACGAGAGAGAGAGAGAGAGAGATGAGACGAGAGAGAGAGAGAGACGAGAGAAAGAGAGAGAGAGAATGAGACGAGAGAAAGAGAGAGAAAGAGACGAGAGAAAGAGACGAGAGAAAAGCTGTGTATAGATTTTGGCCGGCACATTTCGTTCACTGACGAAATTTATCAAGCCCAAAACGAAATGAATTCATTTGAAATAAAGTACATATAAACAAAAACAAAACGTTATTTGATACTATAAGATTATAAAACGCTCATATATTTTTATTAGGTAATCTGAAAGTATTAGATATTAATTACATCATTTTGCATACTCGAAGATAATTTTTTCTTATGAAGTAAACTGTTTGGATTGTTATGGTGTAAGACTTTGAAATGATGAATTTAACCATTTCCTTTTGACGTTTTGATATCGTTGTTGTATAGGTTGGCTTGGAAGCGTAGAGGTTCTATTAGGAAAGGAGCGAGTTTTACTTGATAAAGTGCAGAAATGGACGAAATACATCGTCTGAAACTAAAATTGTTTTTCTCGTGTCTCTTTCTTTTAATTATATTGTTCATTTTTACAGATAATCGCTGCAAATATTTACACACACATACACACACATATATATATATATAGTTTTAGTGCAAATAATTTGTCACTTTAACTGAGCAGGTTCATGCCGACTTCAAAGGTTTCCACCGATATGATGTCTCCACTTATTGTGGCTGGGTTTCTTGCTATTGAGTTTTTTTTTCCTTATTTATAAGGAGTTTGGTTAGATTGGATATTTTGTGGGATTAGTCTTGTTTGCGATTGGTTGGTTTTATAGTTTTCCATTTTTATTTTTATTGTTCAAGTGTTTATTTTAATGCTTTTTTATTGCTTTTCTAGTGTATGCATGTCTGTGTGTCCGCTTAATTGCTTTATATTAAAGAGGTATCCGCTTAATTTCTTCTTTTTAGTTGGTTTATTCTTGTCATTACGGTTGACCACTTTTGGTTGTGTTGACTTCTTTTATTATCTTGACTTTTTTTTCTTATGTTGTGTGTTTGACCGATTAAGGGTTTCTTTTTAGGTAATGGTTAAGTGTTTGTGTTTTTGTATGTATTTGTCTTTGTGGGTTTCGTGTATTCGTGTATGTATGATGTTCTTTTGTTTGGTGGTTGTTATTTTCTGCTTTTGTCGTGATTGAGTAGTTATATATTTATATTTTTATTTGTTTTTATTTGGTTGTAATTTATTGTTATTTGTATAGCAAAATAGATATTTATTCGCTGTGTTTTCACTTTCCCATTATGTCGCTTCTTTTATTAAATATTGTACTTTGGTTTTTAAAGCTGATTATTGCTACTTTCTCTTCTAGTGATAATTTACAGTTTTTGCCATTGCTTGTTGTGAGGGTGCTCTTTTTACCATTTCACGTTTAATCTTTCTGGTTCCATATGTTGCTTAATGCTGACTCTTATGTTTTTTTGTTTGTTTTTTTTTGTTTTCTTTGGATATTTTTTGTTACTGGTGTTTGTGGATAACCTTTTGTTTATAGGTATTTGAATATATTTGAATATATGGGAGAGTGATTTCATTTTTGTTGATATATATGGGGTTGTTGTTTTCTTTTCTGTATTGTTTGCATGTATTGTTGTTTGGGTGCTATGTTTCAGAGGTTTAGAATGTTAAGGATTTTATAATTTGTTCATACATATATATGTGTGTGTGTGTATGCATATATATATATATATATATATATAGAGAGAGAGAGAGAGAGAGAGAGAGGGAGAGAAAGAGAGAGACAGCGTATATAACATTTTCACTGAATAGACATAATATGTATGCACTTATTTTATACTGATCCTTTCAAATTTTCCTGATGTTAAAATAAAATTCCTCTAAGAACATGACGTGTATATCTATCCATCTATATATATATATATATATATATATATATATATATATATGTACATATATTTCAAATTTTCCTGATATTAAAATACAATTCCTCTAAGAACGTGCCCTATATATATATATATATATATATATATCCGAGTGAATACAGAACGAAGAAAGAATTTTTACAAGGTCCAAAACATTAATTTAAAACAGTGCTCGATATATAATATATATAGCTGTGAATATTTATTATAAATTATATTTTAGAACATGTACATAATTTATATATATATATATATATATATATATATATATATATATATATCCACTACAAATCGTGCATTTGTTTCGACATCGTAATGGTCAATAAACGAGACTTGTTTCCTTATCACTAACACCACCAACATCCCACACACAACTGACCAAATATAAGAAAAGACGCTTTCAATTCCAATCCATACCGCCTGATGAGACATTGAAGTTTCAATGTCGAAATAAAGGTACGATTTGTAGTGGATATATATATATATATATATGTATAGAAAAATTATGTACATGTTCTAAAATATAATTTATAATATATATATATATATGTGTGTGTGTGTGTGTGTGTGTGTGTGTGTGTGTGTGTGTGTGTATGTTCGTGTGTGTGTGTGTGTGTGTGTGTGTGTGTGTGTGTGTGCATGTATTTATAATGATCTTTTCCAGTTTTCTAATCAGTTTCTTGATGTTAAAAGGAAAATCATTAAGAAAGGTGGCGTACTTTTTTCTACCCAAGTACTTTCGATCTCTTCCAAGATCATTCTCAACGTTAAACTACAAAACGCGTTAACGCTTTGTTATAATTATTTTGGAACTCATCCGTTTTAGCTGTTAAATTTTGTGCAAAACAAGCATCCAAAGAAGCTGACTATAAAACTCATACCATGCAAAAAGGCATTAAATATTTGTTATATGTACGTTAACATATTAATGCTACACTCGTCATGAATTTGGACTGGAAATTTATCATTACAAATATAGATAGACATAATAATATCTATGTTATTCAATAAAACCTCTTTGAGTTAAGATATAACGCTTAATATGCTTACATAAGTGCACACATACGTCTATGTGTGTGTGGTTTTGAATCGTTTCACCCCAAGCAAGGGGGTAACGCCACTGATGCGCAGGGGGCTACATAAGTAAAAGATTAAATAGGAGGAGAGTAAAGAGAAAGTCGAACCAGTTACAGGGGGTGTTAGAGAAATGAGAAAGAGAAGGATGGAAATACAGGTGTGATGACAGTTGCAAAGGCAGAGAGAAAAGAAAATATATACAGGGTGATGTAGAAAGAACTAGAGTCAGGTGGTTAATAGATGAGTATTGGCATTGCATTTAAATTCCTGGAAGTTATAGCCGTCAGGAAAGCAAGAATATGGAAGCGAGTTCCACAGGCGGGAAGTGCGAGAGAAGAAGCTGCAGGAGTAGAATTGTCGTCTGCATTTAGTTGATCTAAATGTGAATGGGTGGGAGCTAGTTGCCAGCCTGGTTGCACGAGTAAACTCCTGTGGCAGGGGTACCAGTGACCAGGTTCGTCGGAGCAGAAGCCATGAAAATATCTATAGAAAAGACAGAGGGAAGCCACGTCCCGTCGGTGAGAAAGCAGCTGAAGTCGAGTCGCCAAGTCGGTACCTATCACTTTACTAATTCTTCTTTGGAGCCTGTCAAGAACACTGAGATGAACAGCGGGGGCGCCTAACCATATATGACATGTGTGTGTGTGTGTGTGTGTGTGTGTGTGTGTGCGTGTGTGTGTGTGTTTGTGTAAATATTCTCAGAGTGGATCTAAAGAAGTGACAAAATGAATAAAAAGAGACGAGAGGGAAAAGTGTACTTAACCAACGTGCATTGTCGTTTTCCTTCGCTGTTCTTAGAGGACAAAAACGCGTGGGCGGAGTACATTTTTCCCTCTGTTTTTTTCTTATTCATATATTGAAAAATATATGAGAAAAAATATTAAAATAATTTACACCGAAAGAAGATTCTCAAGAGTACTGCCATTGAGTATTATCAAAATATCAATCGTCGCCCAGGTTCTTTCCCCCCTAATTTTGCCTTTCTTGAAAGAATTAATTTTCCAAGCCAACATACACAACAAAAAATATGGACACGTCGACATGGTGTAATGGTTATCAAGCTTGTCTCGCTAGAATCTGTTACAACTGAGAAGCGAGTTCAATCTTCACTGGGTACCCCTGTACTCTCGGCCTTGTGCCACATCTAAGCGGCGCTTAGAAAACCAGCACAACAAAAATACGTTGAAAAATAAAGAGAAAACGGTTAAATCCATCTCTTCTATCTTTAAATATGTACAGCACAATCGTACATCTCATAACATAACAGCCTTATCACAATCAAACAATATTCATAAGAAATTGAATACTACTCGCTCACTAAACTTATCACCAGACTTTGAATTAGAACATATTGTACCTACCTCATGTTATGCCTAATCTTTCAACCACCTGTTGAACATTAATGAACGTTCTCAAATTTACAAACCTTGAAAAAGCCTTTGAATTAAGACACAATAAAGCCTTTGAATTAAGACACAATAAAGACTTTGAATTAAGACACAATAAAGACTTTGAATTAGGACACAATAAAGACTTTGAATTAGGACACAATAAAGACTTTGAATTAGCACACAATAAAGACTTTGAATTAGGACACAATAAAGACTTTGAATTAAGACACAATAAAGACTTTGAATTAGGACACAATAAAGACTTTGAATAAAAACTCAATAAAGACTTTGAATTAGGACACAATAAAGACTTTGAATTAGGACACATTGTGCCCTTCTAATATTATGCCTAATCTTTCAACCACCTGATAAACATTAATGAACGTTCTAAAATTTACAAACCTTGAAAAAGCCTTTGAATTAAGACACAATAAAGCCTTTGAATTAAGACACAATAAAGACTTTGAATTAAGACACAATAAAGACTTTGAATTAGGACACAATAAAGACTTTGAATTAGGA
The DNA here is from genome assembly GCA_037127315.1 of Ascarosepion bandense. Taxonomy (NCBI): domain Eukaryota; kingdom Metazoa; phylum Mollusca; class Cephalopoda; order Sepiida; family Sepiidae; genus Ascarosepion; species Ascarosepion bandense. The sequence continues at coordinate 950,546 of JBBBDQ010001004.1, read as the reverse complement.
CACAATAAAGACTTTGAATTAGCACACAATAAAGACTTTGAATTAGGACACAATAAAGCCTTTGAATTAAGACACAATAAAGACTTTGAATTAAGACACATTGTGCCCTTCTAATATTATGCCTAACCTTTCAATCACCTGAGGAACATAAATGAACGTTCTCAAATTTACAAAGCTTGAAAAAGCCTTTGAATAAGAACACAATAAAGACTTTGAATTAGGACACATTGTGCCCTCCTCGTGTTATACATAACCTTTCGACCTACCTGATTAACATTAATGAACGTTTGCAAATTTACAAATCTTAATAATGACTTTGAATTAGTACACAATAAAGACTTTGAATTAGGACACATTGTACCCTCCTCATGCTCTGCTGACTTTTCAGCCACCTGATAAATTTTCATGAAAATTTACAAACCTTGATAAAGCCTTTGAATTATGACACAATAAAGCCTTTGGATGAGAACACACTGGGCTCTCCTCAGGCTATTACAGATCTTTCAATCACCTGATAAATTTTCATGAACGTTCCCAAATTTATAATCGTTGATAAAGCTTTTGAATTAGGACAAAATAAAATCTTTCAATTAGAACTCATTTTTCCCTCCTCATGTTACATCGGACTTTCAACCACCTAAAGAATTTTCATGTACGTTTTTAAATTTTTCAAACCTTGATTAATCTTTGATTTAGCACACATTAAAGCCTTTGAATTAGGACACATTGTGCTCTCCTCATGTTATGCCTGACCTTTGAATAACTTGAGGAACATTTATGAGCGTTCTCAAATTAAAAAAAGACTTGTTAAAGCCTTTGAATTAGGACACAATAAAGCCTTTGAATTGAACAGAATAAAACCCTTGAGTTAAGAAACATTGTGCACTGCTCATGTTAGGCCTGACCTTTCAAACACACAATGACCATTCATGAATGTGTTCAAATTTACAAACCTTGCTAAAGCTATGAATTAGGACACAATAAAGCCTTAGGATGAGGAAATATTGGGCCCTCCTTATGCTAGGACAGACCTTTAATAATTTACCTGAGAATTTTCATGAACGTTCCCAAATTTACAATCCTTGATAAAGTCTTTGAATTGGAACACAATAAAGCTTTTGAATTAGGACACATTGTGCCCTCTTCATGTTATGCCTGGCCTTTCAGTCCCGTGATGAACATTCATGAAAGTTCTCAAATTTACAAATCTTGATAAAGCTTTGTATTAGGACACAATAACGCCTTTGAATTAGGACACATTATGCCCTCTTCATGCTATGTGTCAACTTTCAACCACCAGATTAACGTTCATGAACGTACTCAATTTCCCAAACCTTGATAAACCAATGACATTCTTTGTTTATATAAACCCATGCAGGATAATAAATCTTATATTGCCTGGATAAGTCTCTTAGAGGGCAAAACGCGTCGGAAAAGTACAGTTATTCCACACGCACGCACACGCACATATATAAATTGTGTGTATTTAGGCAGCATTTTTCATTAATGCATGTTTCATTAAATAATATAGACAAGTTTTGTCTCTGTATTTTTTGTAATTTTTTTTCATAATCTCATCATCGTTAAATAAACAAAGAAAATTGTTGCTTGGAAATCTTGCACGTAAACAAAAACAGATTTTTATTATCTTTTGTCCGTGAGATGTTATGATATATAATGCAATTTGACATCTTTGAAAATTGCTTATGTAAACAGAAAGCTTAGATTGGATTATTAAAAAAATTATGTATCAATATTGTAATTTTATTTCTTTATTAGATGATAATGCTATTAAGTTTATCAAAGAATATGAAAAATATTTACATAAAATAAACAGACGAAACTTGTTTATATTATTTTAATGAAATATGCATTAATATATATATATATATAAAATAAATGTAGGAAATAATTTTAAAACATTTTTACTTTATATTTTCCCGATGATTGTGAATGTAATTGCACAAAGACAAAAAACATGAAAATATGAGAGTAAAAGAAATTGTATTTAATTAATTGAAATCTAATTTCTATAACGAGATAGCATAAATACATATTATGCGCTCAGATGCTTAATTTGGACAATTTATCGTCTTTCTGATGTAGATTTTGTTTCGTTAAATAAAATATTTTTATGATGAGGCTGGCACAGGAACGAAATCTATCGCAGTGAAAGCTTTTCAAATTTCCTTACATACTTAGCATTCGGTCACATTCACATCTAATTTTACTTCCCTGTATTTTTTGTAACAAACTGCACGAACTATCAAACCTTTTATCAAAATTCACCTAAATTCGAAAGTTGCAAGACTAGCATTTTTCTCTCTAGGTTTCATGCCTATATTAAAACATTTGAGACTCCAGACTCTCTTTGGTTTACGGCTATATCACGTTAAAATATCGGTTCCTGTACGATCACCGAAGTTAAGCAATGTGGAGCCTGATCAGTGCCTAGATTGGTGACCGTTTGGGAATACCATGTGCTGTAAGCTTGAATATGCGGGTGGTGTTATGGATAATGGCTGAGAATTTTTAATCGTCGTGCCAAGTCCAAACTGGTTTCTTTATATTCACTTACGTGCAATACTCTTGGGAGAGGCATGGATCTTACTTTTCTACCGGCAGCTATGGGTTAATTAGTAAGGTTTGTATCACTAAAACATTATTATCTCTTAGGATTGTTACATTCAATTACGGGTAATACCCGTTGGGAAAGGTATTAAGCCACCGCTTCCTCAGTTACAGGTTAATTAGTAAGACTTGCATCACTAAAACATTATTGTCTCTTGGCTTCGTTATATTCCCTTACGAGTAATACCATTTGGAAAAGTATGAATTCTTTTTTTCCATCATCCAGCTATGGGTTAATTAGTAAGGTTTGTATCACTAAAACATTATTGTCTCTTAGGATTGTTACATTCAATTACGGGTAATACCCGTTAGGAAAGGTATTAAGCCACCGCTTCCTCAGTTACAGGTTAATTAGTAAGACTTGTATCACTAAAACATTATTGTCTCTTGGCTTCGTTATATTCCCTTACGAGTAATACCATTTGGAAAAGTATGAATTCTTTTCTTCCATCATCCAGCTATGGGTTAATTAGTAAGACTTGTATCACTAAAACATTATTGTCTCTTAGCTTCGTTATATTCCCTTACGAGTAATACCATTTGGAAAAGTATGAATTCTTTTCTTCCATCATCCAGCTATGGGTTAATTAGTAAGGTTTGTATCACTAAAACATTATTGTCTCTTGGCTTCGTTATATTCCCTTACGAGTAATACCATTTGGAAAAGTATGAATTCTTTTCTTCCATCATCCAGCTATGGGTTAATTAGTAAGGTTTGTATCACTAAAACATTATTGTCTCTTGGCTTCGTTATATTCCCTTTCGAGTAATACCATTTGGAAAAGTATGAATTCTTTTCTTCCATCATCTAGCTATGGGTTAATTACGTAGGTAAGGAAAAAAATTATCTGCACATTAGTCATAACATAAAGGTGCGGATAAATTTTGATTTTCCCTCATCTTTTTAAGTTATTCTGTAACGAAAGACATGACTTACCTCGGAATACGAAACGAGCCCAAACGTGTCTTGCCTGCAAAATAATAACACGGAAATATAGCCGCTATTGAAGACACAATTTATTTGCGCCTATCTCGTCCAAAACGAGACGATATTCGCACACATAGAAATTTCGGCCGTCTTGGAATAGCATAAAAAGCGGAGTGCCAGCAGCGCTAGCAGTAAGTGTTTTTTTCTGCGAAGTGCGTGTGTTTTTTGTTTTTTTTTCTGTTGGACATGCGGATTGAGTTAGACTGACAAAGAGGAAGTAGAAGCGGGTTAGTTGATGTCTCTTTCACAACTGCCAAGTATAACGACCGAGAAAGGGAAATACAAAATCCATTTCCTTGAGGCGACCGAAGAAAGAAAAACAATTGGCCAGCCGGTGAGAGTCGCACTGCACATTTTGGCCCCACTTATCATCTTTTTTTTTTTTTACTACACATTCCTTGTTCAACTTTCACCGCCATGTACAAGATTAGATATTACATAACAGATTAGCAGTCTGGTGAGAAAAATATCTAGTTAACAAGATTTCTTAGCAGCGGACAGTGAAAAGATTTGACGACATTCACTGCTTTATAGGAGATCAGAGACTGGATAACATTTGCATAACTTTTTCTTTGTTCTTAATGAAATGACATTTCTTTAAAAAAAGTAACAGCGTTTATATGCTTATTCGTTCATTAAACAACACTTTCAAGCTACAATTAAAAAATATTAGCTGTATATTCGCTACAATATATTACCTTCAACGCCGGAAGTAATTAACAGGTACATCCGACCGCAGATAAGGTAAAAAGTGACAACCAACTTTAAAGGTGACGGCAAGAAAGTAATTGACACGTACATCCGGCCGTAGGTAAGGTCAACAAAAGTGACAACAGGTTTGAAAAGCGATGGCCCTGCAAGAATGTAGCTGACTGATACATCCGGCCGTAGATAAAATTCAACAAAGGACAAAGGTAGTTGACTGATACATCCGACCGTAGAAGATGTCAACAAAGTGCAACGAAAAAAAAGCAAGCATCGCTTGTTCTCACTATGTGGTTCTTTTAATCTATCTTAAAACTAGAACTGACCTTATTACTTTGAGTAGAAAAATCCTTTTTTAACTGTATTTTATTTCATTTGGCAGCCTGCGCACTCAAGAAAACTTAATAAAGAAAATATGACCTCCAGCAGACTGAAAAATAAATCCATTAATTCTTTGTATATATATATATATATATAGTGTATCGAGGCAGCAGATAATTTTCTAAACATATACTGTTAAATGTAAGAGACAATGAATGTCTATTATGTATAATCATGAGCCGTTCTAAACATTGTATTTTGGCTTTAATTTCAGTTGAAAATAAAGACAAACATTCTCCAACGTTTGGATAATTTTTTATTAAATTGGTTCTAAGCTTTCGGCTCACATGAGCCATCTTCAGAAAGGTTACAAGGACATTAACACAAAATCATTCACCATCAGCGATGATTTTATCTTGTGTTAACATAAAACTTTGCTAAGCAACGATAACAGTTACCAAAAATAGCAAACGTAGTTCGTAAATTTGTAATGCGGTTCTATGACGTCACACCGTGTGAGAGCTCAAAATGATAACAGAACCATATATTTAAATGCAATGTAATGTGTTATGACCAGATTTAAACGAGATTTTATTAAGTGTGGGTTGTTTGGATTTAATATCTGAAGGTTCTTTTTATTGTGTGTATGAGTGAGGATTATTGTATTGTTAACTAAAATCTGTCTGATATTACCTACATGGCTATGTTTTTGTAAGAAATGTTGTTTAATTGTACTCTGATCAGAAAGGTGACAGATAAGTCTACGAGAGAGCGTGGTTGTAGTAAAACAATATATGTAGTGGGTTTATTATTCGTACCAGAGATACACTCTCTGGTCGGGCATGTAAACTGATACACTACATTGGTTCTCTGTAAAGGATTTAGTTGAGTGCTTGTCAAATTAAATAAATTACAAACAATGTGTCTGCTTATTTTAATAAACCCCTTAGTCATTTTCTCCTCTATTAGAGAACCTACTCGAGAGAGGTAGCTGCGAAGTTTAGAACCACCTGAAGTAGACAGAAGCGTACAGCGTTTTTCTTTCATATTTCTCTCCACCGCTACATGGAATGTATTAAGCTACGCCTGATTTTTTTTATTTCTCCTCGTGTTATGGTCTTTCGGTGTTCTTACAACTGTCTCTTAAGAAGACGGCTCTTTACTTCTTTATATTTCCTTTTACAGCTAAATTACTAATTTTTTTATAAAACCGTCTACTGGTTTAATATAGATAGATAGATAGATAGATAGATAGATAGATAGATAGATAGATAGATAGATATAAAATTTGTGTATTTAGGCAGCAAATTTTTTTAGACATATCAGATTAAATAAATTGTGCAAGCATTATGTCTCCTTATTTTTAATAAAATCCGTTCATACACACGGATAATGTTCCGCGTATTATAATTGAAAAAATTCAGAAATAGGTTGTAATGTTGACAGATATTTATTATCATTCATTTTTCAAGGTATCCAAGTATTTTCAAGCTGTGGAAGGAAATATTTCGGCAGTAATAAGAATACAAACTGCTTCGTTCAGATCGTGGAAAATAAACAGATAAAATTTTATTTTTGTTTAACTTATTTATTTTCAACGCTCTGAACGAAGCAATTTGTATTCATACTACTGCTGAAATTAATTCTGGATTTATAACCGTTGAAATATGTGTTGAGTTTTTTCTCTCAGTATCTATCTATCTATCTATCTATCTATCTATCTATCTATCTATCTATCTATCTATGTGTGTGTGTGTATTAATACTTCTTCTATGTGTGTCGGCATGCCTCTATTTCTAAAACTAATTTTACGATGTCGACAAACATCGTTGTGTTTTTTTTTTAAGTGTTTGAGACAAGGTTAACCCGTATATTTCCAAGTAATATCAATTAACGTCTCCGACTTAAAAATTTCAGTCTGCCTTCATTTTGTCCTCCGTAAACTGCTGCCAGCAATGACCACTTTTCCAATCATAATCTCTAATTTCCCTACTCATTACATTTTTTTACTCATTTTACCCCAAGCAAGACCGAACCGTCATTGGTTCTCAGGGGATTACAGTTAGAGAAAAGATTGGCTACAGTGGGTCTTGAAGGAAGGATAAAAGACAGACCAGGTTCAAGACGGTACAAAATGGCAATTGGCGTTGCATGTAAATCTTTGGAGATTGTAACTATCAGGAAATAAAGTAAACATTGGGAATTCCATAGACTGAAAGTCCAAAACAAAAACTGTTGTAGTTAAAGTGGTAGTTATATTTAACTATTTCAAAAATGCTAAATGCCAATTTAGCAACACGGTTAAAATCGTGTAGTAAAGCAACAGGGAGAAAAGCTCATCAAAGCATTTTACTGGAAAACATTTGAAGAAAAGAAATGTGCTTCTTCTAAAATATAACAAAGCACTTTTTTATTTATAGGTATTGATAGTTCTTTTTCTACATAGCTTTCCCAAGTGCAAACATGGGATTGTATTGTTCTACTTTTCAGAAAACTAGTAGCAGTAATTAAATTTCAATCTTTTAGCGACTGAAATTCAGTTATTGTGACTTCCATCGTTATGGCAACAAAGCAAATCACAAAGAGCACAGCCTCTCCACTAGTATTAAGTCCTGTAGATTCCTCCGAAGTAACGAGCCATCAAATCAACGCGCTAGACCAGTTATGAGCAAACTGGAGCCTGTGGATTACATGCGGTCTTACAGGCCTGTTTTCATGAGGAAAATAAAGTTTATTAAAATGGAGTTTGTTCCAATGTGTTCTCGCTTGTTCACTGACACACTCAATGAATTTGAGGTCCTCACATCCTCAGCGGACACGGCTGAATGCTTTGCTCGCAAATCCTTGACCAATTCAAGACTGGATTTGTTTGGAGTATCTACACCCGACTTCCCACTTAGAACTGAGGCTCAACTGAATGACGTTTACATTACACCCTCGCTGGTTTCTAACATCATCTCAAAACTTGACCCTCACAAAGCTAGCGGAGGGGACGGAATCCTAATCATAATCTTGAAGAAATATGCCACTGATCTCTCTGTACTCTCTAAGCTATACAACTTCTATCTATTTGTTTTCTGCTTTCCTGCCTGTTGGAAGTCTTCCTCTGTAGTTCCTATATTTAAGAATACTGGAGAACCCTCGGATCCCGCAAATTACTGCCCTATCAGCCATCTTCCGATCTTTGGCAAAGTGTTCGAAGCCATTATCAACGCCGAGGTGGTTCAGCATCTCACAGCCCACAGGATCCTCTCGGACAAACAGTATGATTTCCGCTTCACTAGGTCTACTGCTAATTTGCTAACGACCATCACAGAGTATATATACCAGGCTCTCGACAAGAATAGCGAAGCCCGAACTGTTGTCTTGGATATCTCCAAAGCGTTCGACAGAATCTGGCATGCTGGCCTTCTACGCAAACTGCGGTGCTATGGTATAACTCGACATTTGTTAGACCTAATCCAGTCATTCCTCTCTAACGGCACATTGAGGGTGGTATTAAACGGACATTCCTCTCAAAACTACCATACGAATGCGAGTGTCCCTCAAGGTACTATCCTAGGTCCTACGCTCTTTCTGATCTACATTAATGATCTCCCCGATGCTAAAAGATCCCACGTAGGCATGTACGCCGATGACACCACAATTTACCCTCACCTCGATAAAAAATCTGGTGTGGGCAACAAAGCGAACCTCGCAGCCAAGCTTGAAAAGGACCTCCAATCCGTAGGGAACTGGAGTAAGAAATGGCTCGGAAATTTTAATGCTTCCAAAACAAAGCTGCTATCAATTTAACCATCATAGACAATCGCACCTACCTCCCATTAGAATGGAAATGGCTTGCCTCCCAGAGAGTAAAACACTACGCCTCCTAGGCTTCACACTCTCAGCGGACTACATCGAATCCATTGCTAAATCCGCTGCTATGAAAGTCGGTTCTCTGTGCAGAGCCTGGAAGTTTTTCCCACCTGTATCTATCCTGCACATATATGAATCTACCATCTGCCCGTGTATCGAATACTGCTGCCACATCTGGTCAGGTGCCCCTGCTATTCTCCTCGGAGTTCTTGACAAAATACAATGGAGAATCTGTAATGTGATCGATACCGACTTGGCAGACCGGCTGCAGTCCCTCTCTCACGGGCGTGACGTGGCTTCCCCGTGCCCTATTCTATAAATACTTTCACGGCTTCTGCTCTGATGAACTTAGATCACTGGTGCCCACTAGATACGAATTTGCACGAGATACTAGATTAGCAACTAGGCCCCACCCTTTTAGAGTGAAACAGATAAGATGTAACCGCAATTTCTACTCCAACAGCTTCTTTTCTCGCACTTCCCGCCTGTGGAATTTCCTTCCACATACTTGCTACCCCGACAGCTACAATCTCCAGGAGTTTAAATGTAAGGTCAATAGACACTTCTTAACACACTAACTCGCATCCATTCTCTCAAACACTCTTCCCATCTACCTAACCCTTATCCTCGGTATCCTTACTCGTCTATCACCCTCCTTCTGACATTTCTTATAACTAACCACTCTTTCTCATCTCTTTCCCCTATGTAACGCTCTGCGCAATAGTGGCAGTGGAATGCCTTGCTTAGGGTGAAATTATTTTTAAAAAATACTTTCACGGTTTTTGTTTCTATGAACTTAGCTCATTGGTGCCCCCTGTATATGGATTTAATCGAGCCACAATATTAGCAACTAGGTCCCACGCTTTTACTGTGAATCCAATAAAATGTAAACGCAAATTCTACTCCATCAGTTTCTTTTCTCGCACTTCCTGCCTGTGTAATTCCCTTACGTTTACTTACTTCTCCCACAGCTACAATCTCCATGAATTTAAATGTAAAGTCAATAGTTATCTTCTGTCTCACTAACTTGCATCCTCTCTCTCTCTCTCTCTCTCTCTCTTTCTCTCTCATGCTCCTTTCTCCATCCACTCCACTATCATCAGTATTCTCATCCTTTTCATATCCATTTCCTGACACTCACTATAACCGGTCACTCTTTCACATAGCTTTCCTTCTATGTAACCTCCTACATAGCAGTGGCAGTAAAATGCTTAATTGGAGGCATTTTACATATGTACATTTTTACATACATTTTACATATAATTTACTAATTATAAAAAACACACACATACATAAACAATGATTAAGTACAATGCTTCTTGAATTTTGTAACTTAACGTTTAGATTAACGTTATCATCATTTTAAACTATTGGTGATTTTCACTAAGGAAGAACATACGTGTAAACATCTTTTACTTCAGAAACAGGAAGCGTCACTTATTATTTCTCTCTGAAGAAATATACTTATTTTTACATATATTTTTCTATATTCAAATCAATAAATGAGAAACAAATCACATGCGGCTGCGTGTGTTAATCACTCTGTCACTAGGGATAATATTAGATAAAGATTTATGAATATTTTCTAAAAAAAAAAGAGATCGTCTCCACCCCATTTCTAAAGCAGATGTTCATGTTCATGGTCTTTTGTTGGGGAAAGACTGCAGCAGCTTTAATAAAAAAAACTACTTTTTTTTTTATAATAGTGCGACATGCCTTGTGATATATTGTACATCGTGCGGTCGACTGCACTAGACAATATGCAGTCATGGCTTTTGTGGTAAGTACGTTGTCACGAAATGAAGTTACCCGTCCCATGACGAACCGGACTTGGGAATTGGCCGTCTACAAGGCTGGTTGCTAAACAAAGCTCGCAAGCATAATCTGTCGTGCTATTAAACCATTTTGTTTATGTGGCGATAATCCAAAGTGTAGAGATAGATAGATAGATAGATAGATAGATAGATAGATAGATAGATAGATAGATAGATAGATAGATAGATAGAAAAATATTGAATTGAATATATTGAATGGAATATAATTTAAGATATATAGTGAACTGAACAGACTAAAATAGATAGATAGATAGATAGATAGAAAAAATTTGAATTGAATATATTGCGTTGAATGGATACTGAACTGAATAGCGTTAGATAGATCGATAGATATTGAATTGCAAAGATAGATATTGAACTGAACAGATTAAGATAGATAGATAGATAGATAGATAGATATAGAAACAGAAAGAAAAAATGTGTGTGTGTGTGTGTGTGTGTGTGTGTGTGTGTGTGTGTGCCTGCGTATGTGTAAGAAATAGCTTCACCTGTTTTTTTAAAATTAAGTATGTTATTTGGGTAGGTTTTGTCTGAAAAGCTGACTCTTGTCATTTTTCTATATTTCTCCTATAAAGTTAAATTCAAAATGCTTTTGTTTTTAACTTTGACGGCTGTTTTCTTGCACTCGAACACTGAGCGTTGACTGTATAGGCCAAGTACACCAACAACTGTTATCACTATTAAAGTGTATCTGACATAAGGAAAATCCCTGGAGCAAAAATTTTCAATCTATTCCTGACCTTATCACAATAACTCATCATCTTTCTCTTGTGCGAATATTAGAGATGGATGATAAAGCCTTAGAAATAAAAGGATATTATGAACTTTCATTCATGGTTATTTGTTAATATCATTGTCGTAATGACATTTACAAATATTTGAAATATGACTGAATTAATGATCGATATGACAACAAAATACGGAGTGTAAAATGGCTTGATTGTGATTAGTGATTTCTGGTGGCAGGTCAATCGGAACACACTTCATCTTAAATGATCACTGACCGGTGTCTTGAAAGGTACGTGTCTTTCGAAAGCTTATGTTCATCCTAAACGATATTCGATAAAAGCTTGAAAAAACATTCCGGGAGTCTCGACAGCAAATTTACGGAACTTCAGGCAAAATGTGAGGCAAACACACTTTTTCGTATATATATATATTAGGTTCATACAACAATGGATGAAAACGTTATAATTTCTTGTAATTTTTAAAATTGCGAGTCCAAAAATTTCCCGTCACGTGAGCGTTAAAAAAAAGTCACCGTTACGTGAGCTTTTAAAAAACGGTAAAACCAGTTATTACATATCAACTGAAGACACCACATGGTAGAAACCTAGGTCACATAGATAGATAGATAGATAGATAGATAGATAGATAGATAGATAGATAGATAGATAGATAGATAGATAGATAGATAGATGTATGTGCGTCGTGGTGCAATGGATATCGACTCGGAATGACAAATCGGGGAGCCGAGTTCGAATTTCATTTGGATTCCTTGCGTTCACTTACGCACAAATACCCTTGGTAAAGGTATTAATCCATCTCTTCCTTCCAGTTATAGGTTAAATAATAGGACAGATTGGGTTCTATAGCCTTGGTCGGCAACCAGTCTACCGCAGAAAGCAATGGCGATCTACTGCGGGATAAATCTTCTGCTCAGACCAGTCATGTCTCTTTCGAGACATGTTCGCCAAAGCGTGTATCCCGTATGGCACTTAACTGACTGATATATATATATATATATATATATATATATATATATGGTCAACAAACAGCGGTGACAGTCTGCTTTGTGGTTAAACGCAATCCCCACCATAAAACAGATTGTCAACGTTGAGTATTGGCCTCATTTTTAGCTTTAATATTTACGTACTCTATATCATTGATATTGATTAATTAACATACCTCAGACTATATATATATATATATATATATATATATATATATATACTTTAATATTTGCGTACGTTATTTCATTTATACTGATTCTTTTACCATACCTCACACTATATTTTCATTATATATATATATATATGTAGTGTGTTAAATTTATAGTGCCAAAATTGCTGTTATTTCTGTAGTTTGCTCGTAGAAAGGCATTTTAGGCAAGCAGATTTTTTGTAATAAAGTGCTCAATATCAAAATAAAGATAAAGCTTCAATAAAATTAATATGGAGAAGTTAGACTCTTAATTAAGCATTTTTATTTCAGTCATATGAGTTGAGAGTAAAACGATCTCGTGTTTCTGAAGCTAAAAACAGGGAATAAATTACAACCTTGAATAAAGTACAAACCCGTAGTACAGGCATTCCTATATAATATCTTTTTCAAGTTTTTCCCTTTTATAGATTAAAATTTCAATGACGAACATCTATTTCACTGACACATTTAATTTTTCACGACAATAAAGAATACAAATCAAGCAGGTGTTCAGCCATTGCGTGTTTAGTTAAGTCAGTTTAGTTGGATACGTGATACACGCTTGAGGGATCATGTCTCGAAAGAGACATGACTAACTGGGCAGAAGATTTTTCCTGCAGCAAATTGCCATAAATTTCTTGCGGTAGATTAGTTGACAACCATAACTATAGAGCCCAATCTGTCCTGGTATTTAACCCATAGCTGGAGCGAGAAAAGCCAAATTGATACATTTGCGCATGAGTGAATATAACGAATCCGGATGGAAATCAGTTCTCCGATTTTCAATTCCAAGCCGTTATCATTACGCCATCTGCATGTTCACAGCACCAAGTGATCTGACATCTTGCTACAGATCAGGCTTGATTTTGCTAAACTTTAGTGATCGCACGATAATCAATAAAAGAACTTTATCTTGGGAGTAAAACATGGTGTATTTGCAATCATCCTGGTTCAAATTGGTGTTTTTTTAAGGTGAGTAAACATTTCGAATTCCAGTTAAATTCGTTGCTTTCACATACGCGCAAATACCCTTGGGAAAGGCATGAATACGTCGATTCTCCTTCCAGCTAGGGGTTAAATAGTAGGGTAGATTTGGTTCTATAGCCTTAGTTGGCAACTAGTCTACCGCAGAAAGTAATGGCAACCTACGGCGGGAAAATCCTCTGCCCAGTCAGTCATGTCTCTTTCGAGACATGATCGCCCAAAGCGTGTATCACGTATGGCACTTAACTGACTGACTGAAATATTTTTAAAAAGGTGTATTTGCGTATAATATGATCTCATATATTTTGCCTTTAATTTTCTTTCAGAATCTCTCTTATTATGAACAAAAAGATACGACACACACACACACACACACACACATATATATATATATACATGCAGACTTTGAAATATATATATATATATATATACATGCAGGTTTTACTAAAAAGGATAGACAAGGTATCATGGTGGCATAGTTTTATATATAATTTTACATGTGATATTATGGTTTTTTAGTTTGAAGTCATAAATTATGTTAAAATTGTCTAAGTGTTTTGTTTATCCGACCGCTTTCGGCTAAACTCTTAGATATTATCAAGAAAGGATTTTATTTAATGTATAACAGAATGTATCTAGTGTTATGTATGTTTGTAGAGTAGAGTATGTGTTTTCTGCACTGAATACTATATGCAGGTTGTTAGCGTATTTCTTCATTAAACTTCTTACCGCGCCTGATAAAGCAGGGTTTTGAGAGCCTTTAGAAAAGTAAACTGTTGGATTTAGATATGAAATACACACACACATACACACACACACACACACACACACACACACACACACACACACACACACACATATATATATATATAATGAACATTTTTTCTCCACCTTCCGTTCATTCATTTAACCTAGAACAGATATTCTTTTCTCATAAATTTTTCCCGTTTACAGTTCTGAAGAGAGGGGACGAAAATTAAATGTAAAAATGGCCGATTATATGTTTTTCTTTTTTTGTCTTTAACGCCATAGTAAATTCATGTACCATTAATATATATATATATATATATATATATATATATTGAGAGAGAGAAAGAGAGAGAACAGAGCAGAAATACCTCCACCATATACCTAAATAAAGACATGGTCACAAATGTCTTTCTGTTATGCCGGAAATATGTGTGGGAGGTATTTCTGCTTCACCCTGGATGTCAGCACGTTTAATAAATGGTAGCACACACTATTTCTGAAAACTACACAATGAAATACGGTATATATAATGAACTGTGAATATAATTTCTTTGGTTTTGTTACTGATACTATTAGGTGTGTGAAAGAGTTGCCAGCCAAAAAAAAAAAAAAAAAATAGATTTCAACTATATATTCAGTCTCCAATGACCACAATGCGCTGGGAACTTTCCAGATATAAATGGCAAGATTCAACACCCCATATCAACACACAACCACTTTCTCTCTCTCTCTCTCTCTCTCTCTCTCTCTCTCTCTCTCTCTCTCTCTCTCTCTCACACACACACACACACACACACACACACATAGAGCAGAAAGAGCGAGAGAGAGAAAGAGGAAGAAAATGAGAGTGAGAAACAAACACGTCTATCTAACTATTTCTATGTTGTGATACATAAAACAAATTACTATCATTATCTGAATTTCCGTAAAAGTTACAAATTCTATTTCTACATCGAATACTTTTGGATTCTGTAATTTTGAAGTCGTTTCTTCAGTTTAAATTCCCGACGTGGCGTTTATTTACCGTCAGCTCACCGCAAACCTTTCATTTCTTTCTATATTTAAAAGCAGAGAAAACCGTCCAGCTTTCGGAAAAAACTTCTATATTACTGATGACAGGCAAAAGCAAACCTGGCCGCTCTTCCTGGACTTCCACGGCTTCTCAATGATCAACCGTTACAAGATCGATTCAGATGTCTACCAAAAGATCCTTTTTAGTGCCCTTCTCGATTTCTTTCGTTGTGATATTTTATATTTTTATATAACAACTTTAGGATAGGCGATAAGGAAACTAAACATATATTAAGCTGCGCTGGAAGCAATCTTGTGCAACACCGCAAATTGTTACAAAACTAAAACATTAACCTAGTAAATCTACGATGCATTGAATACTGATGCCATATGTGGTCGTGTGCCCCTGCTATTCGTCTCTAGGTTCTCGACAAAATCAAAACAAAGAATCCGCATTGTAATCGGTCCTGATTTGACATCTCAAATTCAGTCACTTTCTCACCAACGTGACGTGGTTTCCCTCTGTCTTTTCTACAAATATTTTCATGGCAACAGTTCTGATGTGCTTTTTCCCTGGTGCCTCGTCCACGTGAATTTAAGTGTGCTACTAGATTTGCATCAAGGTTCCACCTTTTTACTGCTGAAATACTTAAATGTAACCGTCAATTCTACTCCAAGAGTTTCTTTTCAATTCACTTGCTTCCCTGATAGCTAAAATCTTCAAAAATTTAAATGCAAAGTCGATTGCCATCTCCTACCTACTTGAATGACATTCATCTTTTACCTTTTCTTGAAAACCCAGTGGACCCACTCTTTTTTCTCACTGTAACCCCCTGCGAACTAGTAACGGTCCCACCTTGCTTGGGGTGAAACGATTAAAATTTTCTTAAATAGCCTGGTCATAATTAGATTGTTGGATGCTTATATATGGCAGACACTCTCAGTTGTAGTCTTGTGTATGGCGGTATACTGCATTCAGCAGTAAGGCCTCTGATAGAGAGGTTGTGAGGAGCATGGAACCACCTCTTAATTGCTGTTGTTCGCAGGTCCACCCTGACCCGAAGAGGTAGCACGTGTTAGGGTGCCATCTATGGAAAAATAGTTAATCCATCAAAAACTGGGGTCAAAGCACTATGAAAGTATAAAAATAGACTTTTATAGAAAAAAATACATTTTTGAAGAAAACAATTGTTACCATAATACATTTTTAAAGAAAACAAAATCATTGCCATGATAGGTTTTTAAAGGGAAAAAATTGCCACTAGTGCATTTTTGAATACAAAACTAGAAGACATGTTCAGTTTTCTAAAATAAAATAAAAAACTTCATCAAAATCTGACTTAAATTAACTTTCTCACTATAACTGAACAGTTTAAAAAAAACTTAAAACCCTGCCTTTTGGCATTAAATAACTTACAGAGGTTGCTATGCCGTTAAACAAAACTCAAATTTAAACTCAAACATTTTTATTTATATACGAAACTTTCTCAGATCAATGACAAAAATGGCGTCGAGCGAATAAAATTGCTTAATTTTGTTCATATTTTTTATTTACGAATAATTTGTCGTACATACGGATAGAAATAGAAGAAACTTTCGATCTTAACGATAATAGACGCCTGTTAAAAGGATAATGAATAACGAGCATATACTCCTATTAACTTTTACTAATAGTGAATTCGATCTTAATGGAGTGCCTCATTCAAAATTCGACGTTAAATAAGCCAAGCGTTGATACGCCTTAAATCAACAAAGGCGAATATATCGTAAATTCAACAAGGATTGACGTTGTGAAATCAATACGTGCTGATACGTAGTAAAAACAATGTACACTATTTACATTATTCGGACTATTGTTCTCATCTTCATTACTATTTTTACGACGTTTAGGTTGTTAAACGCTCCGGCCTTCTTCAGTTGCTAGGAATTTCGAACCGAACACTTTATTACGATCACTGGGGTATATCATTCTCATTCCTTGTGCGAAGCTGATTCTGGTAGTCTTTTAATTCGACTCTCTAAGTTATTTGTTCACCACTGCTGTAGCCTAGTATTGAACTCACAACTGTTTGGGTCAAATCACTGGAATTAACCAATGTCGATATCCACTGGGCCTTGTGAGAAATTTTATTTGATGTTAATGGTTTTTTCCAGTATTTTTATGTATGTTTTTTACCAGAGTTCATCTTGCAATTTTTTATGTTAATGGTTTTTTTCTAGTATTTTTTAACAGAGCTCATATTGCAATTTTTGACGCTAACGATGTTCTCTGTCACACTGTATTACTGGTTCCGATATTGTATTGATCTCTATGCTTGGTTGGCTTAGGAAATTGTTGTAGCCTATCATATGCGCTGTATCCTTAAGTTTGCATAGTTTCCAGTGGCGTTCTCTATTATTTCAACTTAATTCCATAGGGGGCGGTGATCCCCTTTCTTTATTCAAATATGGTCAGCTACGCCTGATTTTTATATCTCCCCTCGTATTACGGCCTTGCAGTGTTCTTGTAACCTTACCTTAAAGAGACAGAGTGTTTCTTTTTTATATTCCTTTTCACAGCTACATGGAATGGCGTAAACACAGTCATTAGTCATGTCCTCCTGTGATGGGGGTCTTACTCAAGAGAAGTACCTGCAAGGTGTAGAACCACTAATGAAGTTCTTCCTGATGTAATATGGACCACAGATTCTTTGTATTTTCTCCGATAACTCCTTCCCATAGGGTAGACAGACCGGTGCTGTTTTCTGAGAGTTCTTATCCTCATGCACCCTCCATTTCATGTTCATTGGAGTTGTCATGTATCCTAGATAATTGTTACGTTGTAGAGTACTGCTTATACCGACCATTTCTTGTTCGTATGTTCCTGGGTCGCCGCTCGATGTTGCAGGCAGTGGACGATCTCTTTCTTTACATTGTATGGGTTGTGGAATTTAAAGGTTAGGTATTATCCCGTGAACGTTGGCTTGCGGTATACGGATGTCTTGAACCCCAACCTCTGTTCGAGCTATTAGCACATCCAGGAATGCCAGTTTATTGTCGCTCTCTTTTCCATAGAGAACTGTATAGATAATCATATTGAGTTCATATGTAGTCCACATTTCGGACTGGGATCAGACATATATCGACAGGATGAAGGCTTAGAAATGGGCTTGCTATTATCACCATCGGATGTGCGTTGTGATGCAGTGAATATCGACTCGGAATAACAAATCCGGAAGCCGAGTTCGAATTCCAGTTGGATTTCTTGCATTTCTTTACGCACAAATACCCTTGGGAAAGGTAATAATCCGTCTCTTCCCTCCAGTTATGGGTTAAATAACAATACAGATTGGGTTCTATAGCTTTGAGTCGCAACCCGTCTACCGCAGAAATTAATGGTAACCTACTGCGGAATAATCTTCTGCCCAGCCATTTATGTCACTTTCGAGACATGATCGCCCAAGCGTGTATAACGTATGGTACTCATCATCACTAGCTAATTTATAAATGGAATACTTTTAGGAGATGGCTTAGAATCAACAGCTCTAAAGCCAACTCTATGGCTGAGATACGTTGATGAAATCGTCATACTCTGGTCACACTAGGAAGAGGTTCAGGCGCTACTATTGTAAATAATGTAAATGCTACCTTATCTCAGAAATATAGATAGATACTGAAGGGAGTGTATATCTTAAATTCAAGTATGGTTTATGTGTGGTAAAAGTAAGGGTTGATACGTCGGAGAGTCAACAAGGGCTTATATGTCATAAAATCTGTGATCGATATGTCGTAAAATCAAGTGTTGACATGCACAATCAACAATGATGATTTTCTAAGCGTAGCTTACATGCGGCACAAGGCCGAAAGCATGGGGTACGTAGTGATGTTCGTAAATTAATCTAGCGAGACAATCTTGCTAACCATCACATTGAGGCGTCCATAATGGTTACTACGTCGTAAAATGAAGGTTTGTTGGTTCCTATATGAGGTATGCATGATAATAAAAAGATCCTATCCATGTTTATGAAAAAAATCCCAGATAACATTCTCGGATTTCTTCTGAACAAAATTAAAAAGGGCAACTTTACATATGTTTTTTTTTCTTGCTTTGATATCAGAATGCAAGAACTACTTGACAGTATTCATTTTGAGTATGAATGCTATTTCTCTTGATAATTTTTCACATGGTTAGATTCGTAGACTTGCTTTGATTTGCCTTGCATTATGTAGTCTTGTATCGTATTATTTTACCATTTTTCTTTCTTACTTTTCCTCTTATTTTTATTGAAAATTTTATCATTTACGCTTAGCCATATCCGCATCTTCAACAATATCAGTCAGTTAAGTGCTACACGAGATACACCCTTGGGCGATCATGTCTTGAAAGAGACATGACTTACTGGGCAGAAGATTATCCTGCAGTAGGTTGCCATTATTTTATGCGGTAGACGGGTTGTCAGCTAAGGCTATAGAACTCACTCTGTCTTGTTATTTAACCCATAACTGGAGGGAAGAGACGGATTAATAACGGTATTTGCACGTAAGTGAATGCAAGGAATCCAACTGGAATTCGAACTCGGCTCGCCGATTTCTCGTTCCGAAACGATATCTACTTAATGGTGTAATATGTCATAAAATCAGCAAGAATTTTTTATGTCATGGAGAACGTTTTTTTCTTTAGTCCACTATTTTACAATACAAAACTATACTTTAGTTTTCTTCAAATTTATTTTTGACATATCTTTGTTTAGCGGCATATAAATAACTTGTGGGTCATTTAATGACGAAATTTAATTTTCTTGGGAGCATTAATAATTTCTTACAAAAATGTATTTCTGGTAATTATTTTTACTATGAAAACGTATTGCTGGTATATTTACTATAAATTTATATATACTTTCATCGTGTTTGACCTCAGTTTTGGGATCAACTATTTGTCGATAGCTGGGATCCTAACTGGTGTTACCACACCAGATCAGGGTAGACCTTGAAATAACACCAATTAAGTGGTGCTGTTCAAAATTTCCCGATTAGAAGGCTTGCTGCCGGATGTAGTTTATCATCATACCAAGGACGGCTACGTATGTTTGTAGTTATAACAATACGTTCGGTTTTAGAATTAGTTCCTTAAATAGGAATTATTTTTGACTCAATACATTAACTACATCTGGATAGTTTCTTTTATTTTGTTATCTTTTGTTACTATCAAAAACTTTGGCTGTTGAGGCTGCCGAACTTCTTCAGGTATCTATCGATCTAGATAATCTCCAGGGTATTTCAAACTGAACCCTTTATTTAATCTATGGTGCAAAATGTTCTTGTTCCGCTGAACATGTCTAGATATATTTCGTTTTGTTCTTAGTTTTAATTATTGCTCAATTATTGATTGTCTTTTCCCCCAACATTAATATGATATGACATTAACAAATCAACAATTGAACCAACTATTCCTAAAAGGCATTTTATTTTCGAGTCCAATGTCGTGGCCAAGGAGGAACGATTCAGAGGAGACAAAGGTAGTAATAACTGAGTGGTAGTCAAAATAAGAAAGCAAGATTGCTCTAGACATGGACAGTGGAATGAACACAATCTACTTCAACCCCTAGCGTAAAATTCAATAAATGTCATATGGATCAACAGAAGTAGCAGACTGGGAAGAACAACAGCCGAAAGGTTGTGATAATTGAGTTTGAGTTTGAGTTTGAGTTTGAGTTTGAGTTTTGTTTAACGGCATATCAACATCTGTGATATAAAAGTGGACTAAAGAAAAAAACGTTCTCCATGACATAAAAAAATTCTTGCTGATTTTATGACATATTACACCATTTAGTAGATATCGTTTCGGAACGAGAAATCGGCGAGCCGAGTTTTAAGGTATTTTTTTAAATTTTCGGTTATAGTGAGAAGGTTGATTCAGTCAGATTTTAATATAATACTTTTGTTTTTATTCTTTTTCCTTGAAAATTATCTTCTAGTTTTGTATTAAAAAATGTTTTACTGAAAATCATTTTTTTCCTTCAAAAATATATTGTTGGTATATTATTATGTATATATTTCTATAAAAGTGTATTTTTATACTTTCATAGTGCTTTGACTCCAGTTTGAGGGTTAACTATTTGCTCATAGCTGGGACCCTAACAGGTGCTACCACTCCGGGTCAGGGTGCAACTGAGAACACCAGCAATTAAGAGGTGGTTCCATGCTCCTCACAATCTCTCAATCAGAGACCTTGCTGCCGGATGCAGTTTACCGTTATGCCCAGGACCGGTTGTGATAATAGCAACAAACATGAAGCATCCAAATGTAAATATGTTTTGATATGTAGATTAAGCCTGATTCTCAGACCCTTCTTATTTTTAACGCCATCCCCTTTCAGGATGTAGACAACCCTGGTTTTCATCCGATTCCTTTTCTTTGTTATCTGTGAATCGCAATTTCATCACGTTTTTTTTTCTGTTGCTTTTATTCACGGTTTAGAATTCAAAACTATACGTTGATTAGGCTGGTTGTCACCCAGTTCCGTCTATTCTAATATTTAATCTATAGTGGAGAAGTAGAAGAGATAAATTCGTGACTTTCCTAAGGGAATTTGTGAAAAAATATCTTGGCCGTGGTTTGGACTCCGTTCGCAGATTTCACTAAGACGGGCAAAATATTAGTTTTTTTTTCAGTTTAGGTCTTTCACAGTAAAAGAAACAAATAACACGAAACGGAATTTCCATTCGTATGTTTATTTAAAAGCAGAACTGAAGAGATAATAATATGGACAAAATGTTTTCTTCTTTGTCTGTAATTATTTCCCAACGAGAAAAGGCTGTACGGCTCATTATAGAAATAAAGCAAAAACCATTGATTTCTTGTTCAAGGGATTTCTCTCTGGCGGGTCCCGATTATTAATTAGTCACAATAGATTGGTTTATCAATATCATTTTTCGTATCAATCTTTCCCTATTAGTTTTAATCACTGTCCCCTAATACATAAATAGATACACACACACACACACACACACACACACACACACATATATATATATATATATATATTATGAATTATGCTTTTACCTCCCGAAGAAACGTACCCAACGTTGAAACAAACATATGATTGTCGAGGACATATATTAAAAAATAATGTACATGTTCTAAAACATAATTTATAATAAATATTCACAGCTCTATACATCATATATCGAGCACTGTTTTAAATTAATGTTTTGGACGGAAAAAATTATTTCTTCGTTCTGTACCCACTCGGATATATATGCATATATATATTAATACAGATTTCATTGAATAATATAGACAAGTTCTGTCTATTTATTTTGTGTAAGATCCGTTCGTATGATCTGATTAGCTTGATAGTGTTGTCATGGAAAGACGACAAAAAATGATTATTAATAGAGTAAATTCATACAGAGAAAATTAGACAGGTCCATTTTCTGTGACGCACATGGCTGTAGGCCGAGAAGGAATGGTGGTAGTCGGTTTTTTGTTCAATTGAGTGTATAATGGCATGAGGGATTGGTCTGGGAATTGCTGCTACTATGGTGTAGGGGGTAAGTATAATAACTATGACCTCTCCCGTCGATTATAGGCATTGATGTATGTTAGTAGAGGTGTCGAAATTTATTTTATTTAGGCTAGGTTTAAACTGCTTGATATAGATAGCTTCTAGAATTTTAAGTTTTCGTTTATTATTTTCTTGTCTAAGTATATGCGTATTTTCAACAAGTGTTTTGCTAAGAAGTGTGTGTTGATAGCCGTGGTGTTTTAAATGTCGGAATATGTTAAAATTTTCATTTAAGTGCAATGTAAGTCTCCGCGAAAGTGAGTTAGTAGCATGTCCAATGTAGGTATTATTTAGTTTGTTAGAGATACATTCGCGAAAGGGGCATTTAAATTTATACACTACATTGTTTTTTTGCAAATCGCTAACGGTGGGGGAGGAGTCGTTGTGGACGATTGAGTTGGATGTTGTGGATTTAGCTTAATATATGATAAATTTAATTCTTTTGTTGGGGTCTGTCGGAGAGATATTAGTGTTTATGAGTTTTTTATGATATTTTCATCTGGTTGGTAGTTGGTGTGCATTTGGCTACGATATAAGAGAGTGATATGTTTGGGGTTCGTTGGGCTATTACCATGTGTTGTTTTTATTCATGTTCAGGTTTGTAGGGAAATGTCGTATTTGTTCATCAACTATGTAGTTTGGAAAATTATTGTTGATGAGTGTCTGTTTTATGTTTTTTAGTTCACTGTGGAAGATGTGTTTTGTAGACGAGTTGGTTTTTGCTCGATGTAGTAGATTTTTTATGATTGCTAATTTGTAATAGTGGGGGCATTCGCTAATATAATTAAATGTGGAGGGATTTTTGTTGGTGGGTTTTTTATATGGTGAGATAGTGAACTTATTTCCATTAGTGTTGATTAGTATATCGAGGAAAGGAATTTTGTTGTCATTGCCGAGTTCATAGGTGAATTTTAGGATTGAGTTATCCTGAAATAGTTGCATCAATGCCTATAATCGACGGGAGAGGTCATAGTGATTATACTTCCCTCCTACACCATAGTAGCAGCAGTTGCCAGACCAATCCTTCATGCCACTATACACTCAATTGAACAAAAAACCCACTATCACCATTCCTTCTCGGCCTACAGCCATGTGCGACACAAAAAATGGACCTGTCTAATTTTCTCTGTATAACTTTACTCTGTTAATAATAATTTAAATGTTCTATGTTCACTGAACATTAAATGTTCATCCTTTGATAATGGCTTATGTAAGCCGAAAGGTCAGACCTGATAAAAAAATCAACAATTATTGTGATTTCTTGGCGTCTTTCCATGACAACACTATCCAGCTAATCAGATCATACGAACGGATCATACACAAAATAGACAGAACTTGTCTATATTATTCAATGAAACGTGTGTTAATGAAAAATACTACCAAAATACACACAATATATATATATATATATATATATATATATATATATATATATATAGTATATCGAGGCAGCAAGTAATTTTCTAAACATATGCTGTTAAATATAAGAGACAATTAATGTCTATTATGTTTAATCATGAGCCGTTCTAAACGTCGTATTTTTGCTTTAATTTCAGTTGGAAATAAAGAAAAATTCTCCAACATTTGGATAATTATTGATTGGTTTTCTTCTAAGCTTTCGGCTCACATGAGCCATCTTCAGAGAGGTAGTTTAATCTGAAATATTATAAAATCCACCATCACCGACGGTTGTATTTTGTGTTGACATAAAACTCCGCTTGGCAACGGCAATAGTTACCAAAAATAAACGCAGTTCTTAAGATTGCGATGCGGTTTTATGACATCACACCGCGGGATAGCGCGAAATGACAACAAAACCATGTAGTCAAATGCAATGTAATATGTTATTTCCTGTTTTATAGTTGATTTTATTGAGTGTTGGTTGTTTTGATTTGATGTACATGGCCTCCAATATCTGCAGGTTTCTCTTACTGTGTGTATGAGTAAGGATCACCGTATTGTTGACCAAAATCTATCTGATATTATCTACATGTTTATGTTTTTCAGAGAAATGTTGTTTAATAGTACTCTGATCAGAAAGATGACATGTAAGTCTACGGGAGAGCGTGGTTGTAGTAAAACCAATATATGTACTAGGTTTTTGATTAGTATCAGAGATGCAATCTCTGAACAGGCATGTAAATTGGTACACTACATTGGTTTTTTGTAGAGAATTTAGTTTAGTGCTTGTTGGGTTATTATAGACTATGAGGTCAATTGTTTTAAACTTTTTATAATATATAATGAGTTTAATTTGATTATTACTTTCCACTGGTTTAACATTTCTACGTATTATGTTTTTGAGAGTTTTTTTCATCTTGTTTATAATTATTATGTATTTGGTTGCAATAGTATAAGTTAATAGTGTTATGTTTATTTTGATGTAAACCATTATTATTAATATTATCATTATTGTTAGAGCTATTTTTAATTTTGTTGAGATACATTTTAATTTGTTGATCAATAACAGAGTTAGGAAATCCATTATTGACTAGTGTTTGCTTAATGTTGTGTAATTCTTTATAAAATATAGATTTGGAAGAAGATATCATTTGTGTGTGTTGAAGTAAGTTTTTTATAACAGCTAACTTATATCGTTGGGGGCATTCACTATTATAATTAAGAAAACACGACTTTATGCTAGTTGGTTTCCTATATAGAGAAGTAGTAAATTTATGTGTGCTAGAATCAATGAATATATCAATTAATGGGATTTTGTTATTAATATTAAGTTCTAATGTAAATTTGAGGACGGAGTGACTTTCAAATTTGTTCTTAAGATATTTAATTTGATCGATATACTTAGCTAAAACAAAGATGTCATCTATGTATCTTACATATATAGAGGGTTTATTGTTGTCATTAATTATTTTATTTTCTAGATTTGCCATATACTAATCAGAAAAGAGGGGACCTAAAGGAGATCCCATCGCAATACCATCTATTTGTGTATAGATATTGCCTAAGGGATTGTGAAAGGGTACTTGTGTCGTGCATGCTAATAATATTTTTTTTTTAAATAGTGGGTTTAATATTGATTGATGGGAGAGTAGCATGATTGTATACATCACGGATAATGATGTCAATTGTTTCCTGGACGGGAACATTTGTGAATAAGTTTTGGACATCCAAAGATGCAATTATTTGATTCTTAGGTTTTACGAAATGGAGAATCTATAAAAATTCGTCCGTGGAATTAATACTATATTCACCAGAAAGATAGGGAGTAATTAGTTTGTTAAGTGTTTTGGAAAGGTTATATATTGGTGTGGGTATTTGAGAAATGATAGGTCGGAGGGGATGATCATTTTTATGGATTTTTACATTTCCATAAAGGTAGCCGGTACTACTAAACAACATTTCTCTGAAAAACATAAACATGTAGGTACTATCACACAGATTTTGGTCAACCATACGGTGATCCTTACTCATACACACAGTAAGAGAAACCTGCAGATATTGGAGGCCATGTACATCAAATCTAAACAACCAATACTCAATAAAATCAACTTTAAAACAGGAAATAACATATTACATTGCATTTGATTACATGGTTTTGTTGTCATTTCGCGCTATCCCGCGGTGTGACGTCATAAAACCGCATCGCAATCTTAAGAACTGCGTTTATTATTTTTGGTAACTATTGCCGTTGCCAAGCGAAGTTTTATGTCAACACAAAATAAAATCGTCGGTGATGGTGGGTTTTATAATATTTCAGTTTAAACAACCTCTCTGAAGATGGCTCATGTGAGCCGAAAGCTTAGAAGAAAACCAATACATCATTATCCAAATGTTGGAGAATTTTTGTCTTTATATTCAACTGAAATGAAAGCAAAAATACGACGTTTTATGATTAAACATAATAGACATTCATTGTCTCTTATATTTAACAGCATATATATATATATATATATATATATATATATATATATATATATATATAGTGTATTGAGGCAGCAAATAATTTTCTAAACATATATTATTAAATAAAGAAGACAATAAATGTCTATTATGTTTAATCATGTGTAGTATTTTGTGTTTAGTTTCAGGTGAAAATAAAGGCAAAAATTGTCCAAAATTTGGATATTTTTTATCATGCTGGTTTTAATGTTTTATGGTAACACAAGATAATATCTTCTTTGATATTGGATGTTTTTATGTTAACGTCCCTGTAACCTCTCTGAAGATGGCTCATGTGAGTTGAAAGCTTAGAACCATCATAATAAAAAACATATTCAATCGTTGGACAATTTTTCTCTTTATTTTCACCTGAAATTAAAGCCAAAATAGGATGTTTATAACGGCTCATGATTAAACATAATAAACATTCCTTGTCTGTTATATTTAACAGTATATGTTTAGAAAATACATATAAAGAAAAACTGAACACATCATTTAAAGCGGTCAAAAAACTATAACTTATTTCGACGGGTGAATATGACCACCTTTTCAGGACACCAGTAGGTTTAAAACGAAAAGTAAATGAGCAAATTTAAACGAAATAAAATCATGGACTGAAGAGATGGGTATATTCACCCGTCGAAATAAATAATAGTTTATAAACACTTACGATATCACATTGCTTTGGATAATATTCGCTGAGCTCTCTATATAGATATCACTTAATAGTTTATATTAAATAAAGCTTTTTGGATTATCGTCACCGTTTACAGAGTTGGCATCATTATCTATCTATCTATCTATCTATCTATCTATCTATCTATCTATCTATCTATCTATCTTGTCTTTCTTTCTTTCCCTCTCCCTTCTCTTCTCCATTTTTTTCTTCCCCCCTTTCTTTCCATTTCTTTTTGCTACGGTTGCCTTTTTCATTTCTTTTTGCACGCTAACATTTCCCTTTCATTACCCCCACACATACTCATACAAAATTTTGTATGTTTCATAATATTAAAAACCGCCGACAGTAGCGAATCTGCCCCAACCGCCCTGACCTGCATTTCCTTCTGTCTGCAAATTATCATAATTTTTCCTCCTCTATCCTCCTTTCCCTTTCACCCTCTTTTTCTTTCTTTTTCTTTCTTCCTGTCTCATTTTACTTCTTGTGTTTGTGACATTCATTATGTGCAAATCACGGGAGGTATGCGTTCATCACTTTTATGCGTGAATAGCAGGATAAACTGGACTCAATAGCCTTGGTTGGCACCTAGTTTAGAGGAAGGAAAACCCCCAGAGACGTTGTTGTACACTATGTGCACCGGTTTTTCTGTATCAATCTTTCCAAAAAGATGGTTAGTGCTGCACAAATCTTCACTGCTATAATACACTTATATGTGCAGTTAAACTTGATGTTCGGTTTTAAGCACAGTGTTAATAATAATAATAATAATAATAATAATAATAATATATATATATATATTATATAATAATAATAATAATAATAATAATAATATATATATATATATATATATATATATATATATATTACATGAAAGTGAAAGAACACGTAGATTAAAAACCCACTGTTTTGCTCATTAAGTAATTTAAAAAAAACCAACTTGCTGTTAAAATTATTTACCTTTTTAAGTATTATGTGGTCCTACTAGATACCATACACAGACAAAATAATTTTCTTTAAAATTTAATTAATAACTATGTTTCATTTATAACTTACGCTTTAACGTAAAAGAAAAAAAAACAATATTATGTTAATAAAATAAAAGACCCACACAATACTAAATTGTTGTTTTGAATACAACTAGCTGTATAGCCCGGCGTTGCTCGAGTGTAATGAAAGCTTTAAAACTAATCCATTGTCCTGGAGCTCAGACTCAGCCTAAAAAATATTTGTGTGAAGTTTGATGAGAATCGAATAAATATTGTGGATTTGTATAAAGGACATACAGACAGATAAACAGACACACACACAAACATTTTGCCTTTTATATATATATATATATATATATATATATTATCGATTTTCTGCACTATTGTAAGAATTGCAACCTTGAAACTTTTGAATATCGTTTCTTATGTCTTTGTCTATGAGTATATCAAATTTGCTTAAAATCGGGCCACTCCTTCTATAACCCAATTTTTTCGATTATCAATTTTTGACATTTATCGGGGGTACCTCGACACAAAACCTAGCTAAGAACACTCGCAGACGCTTATAGTACAACGGTGTAAATTTTCAAGAAAGTCGATTCAGCCGTTTTGGAGTCTATCGGTAACGGACACACACACACACACACACACACACACACACACACACACACACACAGAGAGAGAGAGAGACACACACATGCACACACACAAAGTTCCATTTATAAATAAGGTTAGATATAACTAAGAATATTACAATTATTTGAACGTAATTCTGACAAACTTTCTATTCCCTTTACTCATAGATAGTAGTTAAATAAAATCTAGTGTTCAATATAAAAAACAAACTAAAATCCGACCTCCTGATAAAAATTATTGTCTACCCATTTAAAAAATCTAAGGTCCTATGTATTTTACCCAGACAAAATTAAACAGTGACATGTCAAGTTCTAAGCCATCCTGCCCCCTTCTTAACACAAATATATATCTCTATGGTTACATAATTCTAAATAGTGATCCTCCAACCACTACTCCCTAATTTTCTAAATAACTATGAATTCATCTTACATTTTCAAAAATAATTCGTTTTCACCATTTATTTTAACATATCTCCTGCAGAGGAACAGTTCTGTTTCGAAACATGAAAATTTTTGTGTAGTGATATTATGCTTTTATAAACCATTGTAATAACAAAATTACAATATATATATATATATATATATATATATATATATATATATATATATTGTTTATATCTTTAAACGAGTTTATACGACGATAAAATTAATATAAATTTTGACGAAAATATCTGTAATGTAATAGTCCCTTTCTTCCAAATTAGGCTATGTATAAAAATCCAGTGAAGTAGTAAGCAGATCAGTTTCTATTGAAATCGAGAAAAGAAAGATAAAAAGCGACTATCAGTCTCCTGCTGTCAGCGGTATAGAGTAGAAAGAAGGCATACATTTCCGTCGCAATTTGAAAATGCATAATTTTTTTTTTCAGTTTAGAAGCAGTTATAAGCGCAACAGCTGCTTTCTCGATTTTATCATCAAATCTGCCGATTGCGGAAGCTTATATCTAACGATTTCGTTTCGTTCATTGAACTCTGTCTGACCCACGATCATTGTTTAACGTTTACATAAACGTCTATATGCCACATTTCTTCAGGATGTGGGCAATGATGGCTCTCGACAACTTCCTATCTTTTGTAGCTTTATGCTTCTGTTCTTCTTACTTTCACTCTTGTGAGTATCGAATTCGCCAAGCTTTCTGTTCTCTTTATGCTTCACAGAAAATTTATCTGTCTTTCTCTACTATAAATACAAGTGTTCTTCTTATTTTCTTTTCTTTAAAACTTCTTCACTGCTCGTATGTTCTATAGAGCCCTTTCTCTGTTACCTTAAGTCATCTCTGAGACAATTGTCCTTCTTTCAGTATCATAGAAAATATTAAGTAGTCGTTCAATATTTTTGTAACAAAATTTTCCTGTTTCTTGATATTTTGTTTAGCGTTTGGAAGGCATCTAGCCATTTCAGTGAACCTATGGAATTCTATGTCACATATTCCATCCGGCTGTTATGGCTATAGATACTTAAATTTCGTTGTGTTAAACTGGATCTATGTTTGAGGACTCCGAATGCTAATCAAACACCTCTCACTTAGTAGATAGATAGAAATCAATCAGTCAGTTTAGGTGCCATACGTGATACACGCTTGGGCGATCATGTCTCGAAAGAGACATGACTGACTGGGCAGAAGATTATCCCGCAGTAGGTTGCCATTGCTTTCTGTGGTAGACTGGTTGCCGACCAAGGCTATAGAACCCAATCTGTCCTGTTATTTAACCCATAACTGGAAGGAAGAGACGGATTAATACCTTTCCCAAGGGTATTTGAGCGTAAGTGAATGCAATGGATTCAACTGGAATTCGAACTCGGCTCCCCGGTTTCTCGTTCCGAGCCGATATCCACTGTACCACAACGCACATCCTCAATCATCTTGCTCTTATTATCTTTTAGCTATGCAAAATGCGAAGATAAAAATAATGGTAATATTAGCCGTTTCACTATAAGGAAAGATTTGGTATTCATTGCAAGTGCTGCTTTCGGTTGGAATTTCTAAAATCTTTCTATTAAAATCATTTTCTGGAGAAGAGATTTCTCAAGTCCAGAAGATGTTTTCGCTCTTTACACTATTGTTGGTTGTTTCTATGCATTATGTTCTTCTTCTTCTTCTATGTGCCCTGTCCCTTCAGGACGTAGGCGATCATGGATCTCCACGTCTCTCTATCCCTTGTGGCTCTTAGTATGTTTGCTCCTGTTGCTCCTGGCAACCCCCGTTCCGTCATCCACCTGATCAGACTCTGCAGATATGTTATCCGCTGCCTTCCTCTGTCTCTCCTTCCTTCTATCTGTCCAGTCAGTATCAGGTCCTCCAGGCTCTCCTTCCTCATTGCGTGTCCCAGGAACTTCAGTTGTCTCTTCCTGATGCTCAGCATCAATTTCCTTTTTGTTGCCATTCTTTCTAACACTTCGTCGTTGCTTGTATGCTCAGTCCACGATATACGTAGCATCCTTCTGTAGAACCACATTTCGGCCGCTTCCAGTTTTGTCCTCATTTTCGATGATATTGTCCAGCATTCACAGCCGTACTGAAGAACTGACATCACGTAGCAGTCTAGCACTCTTTTCTTCGTTTCTATTGAGATCTTCCTGTGTGTTAGTATTTTGCTCATCTTCTGGAACGCGTCCTTTGCCATGCCAATTCGCCTTCGGATCTCCGTGTCGCACTTTCCATCTCCTGTTAGAACACTTCCTAGGTACTTAAATTCTTGGACTTGTTTGATTCTGTTATCCCCCACCTGTATTTGGCATTTTGGGTTGTATCTTTTGCTGATGACCATGCACTCAGTTTTCTTAAAGTTTATTTGTAGTCCTTTCTTGTCACTCTCCACTGCTACTTTCTGTATGAGATCTTGCAGTTTCCTTTCCGTGTCCGCAATCAGTACTGTATCGTCCGCGTATCTTATGTTGTTCAGGTTGTGGCCTCCAATAGTAAGGGTAATATTGTCTGGTTACCTATGGGGATAAAATTAGCATTCATTGACCGGGCAGCCAGAACTGCTTTCAGTTAGAATTTCTAAAATTTTTTTACCAAAATATTTTTTCTGGAATATTTTTTCTGGACAAGAGATTTCTCAAGTTCAGTAGTAATTATCTCTTTTTTCGATATTAATGGGGGTTTCCTTCCTAACTTTTATTTGGAGTAGTGTTGAATGACAACATCTTGATCATATTATTATTTTCTCTTCGAATTACACGTGCTATCCATCTTTGTTATAAGGTAAACAGATATTGTATTTATGAGTCGGCTTGGTGGCTGAACTAATTTATCTTTGACCATCTTTAGTAGTGAATGTCCAAGATCAGGAAACCGTTTATTAATTCAAATTGTCGGATTTTATTCTTCCACGCGATATTCAAACAGTAAAATTTTTAGGCTACTCAGGGGATTTGGGAAATTATATCAGAATGTTTCAAATGCGGAATTATCATAACTGTTTCCGTCTCAATATGCTCTTCTTGGTTATTTATATCTTTCGTTTCGACATGACAAATGATGACCCATAGACATTATTATGAAAGAATAGACGGAGATCACTATTGGAAGAGACAAAAACTTAAGAAATCATCACATATGCTGGACCATAAAAGTCACTTAAGCCAGCCAATCATATAAATGAATACAATATGGAAACCAATAATACAGAGTGCTAGAGAAAACGAATTACAAACAATAAGATTGCAATATGAGTTCTGCTTAAAAAATGATTACTGAGACACAAGGTTTTATAAGTCCTAATTATCCATACACTGGTTCAACGAATAAACGCGTTGGTTGGATCCAGTGACTTAACCCAAAGAGTCGGAAGTTCAATGCCCGCTTACAGCAGTGGTGGACAAAAATCCTTTAAGAGTTGAGTTAAATGGAGATATCTAAGACCTCCGAAAGTGGCATCACTCATGGAACGAGGACAATCCATCTATTTATTTAGTTCACAGTGATAGACTGTTCTTATTCCGCTTTTGATGTTTACATATCTCCAATCAATTAATGAACACCTGTCTCAAATCATGTATCTTTCTGGAAAACAGTACATGTTTTACGCTTTTAAGGTAGCAGAAGAAAGTAAAAATAAAGAACTAGAAATAAACTGCACGAAAACTGAATGCATGGTCATAAGCAAAAAGGGCAGCACAAAATGCCAAATACAGGTCGGGGATACCAGAATCAAGCAGGTACAAAAATTTAAATACCTGGGAAACGTTATAACAGAAGACGGAAAGTGCAACACAGAGATCCGAAGGCGAATTGGCATGGCGAAGGAAGCATTCCAGAAGTTGAGTAAAATATTAAGAAACAGGACAATTTCACTAGAAACTAGGAAGAGAGTACTGGATTGTTACGTGATGTCCCTCCTTCAGTATGGCAGTGAATGTTGGACAATACCATCAGAGACGAAGGAAAGACTTGAAACAACTGAAATGTGGTTCTAGAGAAGGATGCTGCGGATATCATGTATCAAGCTTGTTAACAATGATGAGGTCTTAGAAATGATGGAAACGAAAAGAAAATTAATAGTGAGCATCAGGAAGAGACAGCTAAAGTTCCTGAGACACGCAATGAGGAAAGAGGGCCTGAAGAACCTGATGCTAACAGGCCAGATAGAGGGAAAAAGAGACAGGGGAAAGTAACGGATAACATATTTGAAGGACCTAATCAGGTGGCTGACAGAACGAAGATTGCACGGTGTAACAGATGAAGACGTGCTCAGAGCCAACAGGAATAGGGAAACGTGAAAGGCCATCATCGCCTACGTCCTGAAGGGACAGGGCACATTATAAGAAGATAGTATTCTAGGCTAATAAATAAAATTTAGTTGATTTTGTTTTGTGACATATCAACTTCAGTCGCTTATTTGATATCGAATCTGAATATCTTAAAGTTTTATGATGTCAGCTAAATATATTTTAAACGCAATTGTATGCCTTCGTCTGTCGGAGCTGTTATTTTGCTTCCTGGGAACCCGCTTATCCATGGCGACTTGTGTTAGTTGCTTCTCTCTTGATTTAAGTTGTTGGACCAGGCTTCCTCTCCATTTAAACCGGTTGACTGCAACTCTCTCCCATGACTCCATGTTGATGCCCCTAGCTTTAATATCATGTTTTATGATGTCACGATACCGTAGTTGTGGCCGCCCAGTGGATTTTATTCCAGAGGCCAGTTCTCCATACAGGAGGTCTTCTGGAATGCGACCGTTTAGTATGTGGTGGACATGGCTTAGCAACAAACCAGAAACAAAACATAAATGCAGCCTCTGCTACAAAGACTGCCACTCTCGCATCGTTTTCTACAGTCACAGACGCCAATCAAGCACACAACTAGGATTCTACGAATGGTCAACCCTGACCGACGGAGGCCTACTACTAATGTAAGCCTTTAACTACATATAAAATGTATTGTTAATCATTTTACTATAAAATGTATTCATGACAATTCTACTATAAATATGTTGGTAATTTTTATATAAATATGTATTGCTTGTATTTATACTATAAAAATGTATTTTTACTATACAGATTTATTTTTATACTTTCATAGTGTTTCTCTGTTTGGGTTTTTCCAATTTCTCCTTAACTGGGTCCCTAACAGACACTACAACAGAGTGTCAGGGTAGACCTGGGGGTAACAGAGGTGATTGCACGTTCTTCAAAACTTCCAATCTCCCAATCAGAGATCTTGGTGTCGGATGTAGTTTATCGCCAAATAAAAGTGATGGCATTTAGTAAATTTGGAGGTAGAATATCTACTAAGTGAAAGCTCTTGATAAATGAGGAGAGGTTAAAAAAATGATAAAATCTAATAAACGATGGATAGAGGAATCAAATATATTGAGTAGTTGGGAAATAATTAAAAGCAAAGTTAGATTTAGGGCTCCGTGTATACCACTCAGAATGCCCCACCTTGTGGATTAAAGAGTTGCTTCGTAATTTTGGTGGTACCATAAGTATGGACATTGTGTATCCGGACTCAGTAGAAATGAGACAAGCAATAACTGAGCATAAAAAAAGAACTGGGCGATAAGATCCCTGGACATGGTGAGTGGTATGATAACAATCTACTCCTGTATATTATATAGAGTTCAGTTCGATATTTCTTTAACGTTATCCCGATCGAAAATCACTTAATGACGACCAGACGTCGAGTTAGCACATCTGCTAAAATGTGATAAAAACAATAAAGATGAAGACAATAGTCAACATGTATACAATAAAAATAAATAATAATACCTGCTCATCGACTGTGGAATTCTCTTCCAAACGATTGCTTCCTCGACGGCTACAATCTCCAGGAGTTTAAATGTAAGGTCAATAGACACCTCCTAACACACTATCCTGCTCCCATTCTATCAAGCACTCTTCCCAACCCTCATCCTCGCTATCCTTATTCATCTGTCACCTTCCTCCTGACATTCCCTATGTCTAACCATTCCTTCTCTTTACCTTCCCCTATGTAGCCCCATGCGCAATAGTGGCAGTGGAATACCTTGCTTGGGGTGAGATGATTAAAAAAAAAATCACAGAAATGTTGAAAGAAATTTAACACAAATATTTTAAATCTTTCTTAATTCATGTTTTATTATTGTTTTCTCTCCTTCATAATTCTTTTATTTTTTCATATTTTTTCGCACTCAGTACGATTATATCTTAGTGGCTTTATTGCCTTACTTGGGGTATAATGATTAAAACATGTAAAAAAGAACCCAAAGAAATAAAACTAAAAATAAATCTTCATCAGTGTCTTTAACAAAATCAAAAGTATTTCCATTATATTTTTGCCAACCTCACATATCTTCGTGGGCTTTATCTCGTATCTAACAACTTAATTGTTTTTCTTTGCTCATCACTTACTTTATGATGATGGTGTTAATGACTAAATTTGCCGCCAAAGTTCAGGTTCAGAACGACAAGCTTCCAGTTTCACCATAACTTGCTCCCGTCATCCATTGCCTATCGCTGTCT
The DNA here is from genome assembly GCA_037127315.1 of Ascarosepion bandense. NCBI lineage: Eukaryota > Metazoa > Mollusca > Cephalopoda > Sepiida > Sepiidae > Ascarosepion > Ascarosepion bandense. Next base: position 914,846 of record JBBBDQ010001004.1, on the reverse strand, counting down.
AGCTTGGCAAGAGTTAGCTGGACGTGAAAGAAAATCAAGATTGAAGATAGTGTCAATGGCTTGAGTTTGTTTAAGGTGGACATGAACTTTCCAGGAAGTGGCTCACACACTTGATTTCATGACCTTCCCCTGCGTCACATATGAAATAAATATGCAAAATCCAGTTATGAAATTACTCGGTTATATGCTTGAGTTGTTCCAACTGTAGCATGTCCATCATGTATAGACCTCTTCATCTTTCGGTTCAACCTTTAAAATCGGTTGTAATCATCATTTCTTTTTTGCACTGCTGAGATTTTTAGGGTTAGTCGCGCTTAGTCTTAGTCTAGGTCCTTGTCTTCGACCTTACTTGGCACTATCAGGAGTTTATAACTCCCGACAGCATCACTGTCATAGTCATTGGACCACTTACAATAGAAATAAATATTAATAAGCGGTGAAGGATCCTAATGAGTTCTGGCGGAATTGGAAAAAATCCAAAAATGTATCAAGCGGCGGGAAACTTTTGCTTAACAGCCCAGAGTATGTATATAATTCGTAAGGGTTTCGCCATGTGGAATTGGTTAGATAATGCACTGTTTTTTATTCAAACTGCGTGTCACATACTTTTAGCATTAAGTGTTACTAAGCTAAGTTAATTAAATGTCTACTTTAGCGCGGTCTTCACTGAGGTTTTTATATCTGTAGTCTGTCGCCATTCTAAGCTATTCTTGCTAGATAACTTTGCACTGTTTATTTTTAAAAGACGTTAAATTCTGGTTGAAGTACAAAAAAAACGATACTCCCAGACTTGTAACTATGTCTACGTTGGGAAACGAAGAGAAATGGTAAACCAAGATCAGTTTATATCGAAGTCAATAAAAGGAAAATACCAAGGGACCTTATTTTATCAAATTAATCGTTCTAATGATCTGTCTAATGCTTGCTAATAATATAGGACGATTTTCAAACGCTACTTCATAATTGTGGTAAAGTAAGCTTACTAAATAACTGTTTGTTACTGAAATTATGATTTCAGTGTGGTTGCCAGATTAAATTTCGTATATATGATGCTAAGTTTACTGGAAACGATTCCGGCCTATGAGATGCTGAGCTTTAAACTTAATATTCAATGACATCTGGCCAACTGGATTACACTGTATATTTTCTGTTGAAAGAATACTAAGTGCATATATAATCCTACCTGATTGATATCTTTTTACTTATAAATTCTAAGTGTAGCAAATTAAAACACTCTGTTTATTTCAACTTTTATTTTTAACGTCTTGACGCTACGACCTAATTCCATAATAATAATCTTTGCTTTCACTCTGCTAATTTGACATCATATATACAAGCCTCTTATGTTTGGATCTGTCGTCATTATTTTTTACGAACGTTGCCTTGTGGGATATTGCACAGAAGTTCCTTAACAGATTTCATGATGTTCCTTTGTTGGGTATATCAACAAAAGCGCCGAACAGTCTTTTGTAACCGTGCTAGTGTTAGCAAAATAACGTCGTCAGTTCTCTTGGTAACCTTATTAGGTTCAACAAAACTCGATGTTGGTTTTATAAATTTTGCTTTAGTAAAGTTACTTTGTAAAGCCACAAATACAAGTATAATTACGCCTTCAAACTATAGTTCATCAGACACTTAATTTTCTCCCACTCATGATTTATTGCATAAAAATAAAATTTTAGCACAAGACCGAAAGTGGCGGAGGGGGAAAAGCTGAGACTGGTCATGAATACCTAGCTAATCAGATTTACGACCCTGTCACCTATTACAGTTTTGACATTTACCAAAAAAAAAAAAAAAAAAAAAAACATCGATAATCAATTAAATCACCATATATTAAAATACGGCATACTCTCAGGGAGTCTAAAACTTAACCCCATGACATAAAAATTTCCTGATCGTAAAGTTTTATGTATAAAAATCTGTAAATGATGTACAATAAGGGAGGAGGTGATGACTCCCCCCGCTTAAAAAAACTAAAACATCAAAACAATTAGACAAAATAATGATAAATGATGTTTGCTGAACCTGTCAAACCCTCAAATGTTGTGAGAGAGGCGGCTGTGCTCTGTCTTTAGACAAAATCAAGAGACCCACGCTAAGGGAGATGGAAAGATAAAATAAATACGGCTATGGAGAAAGAAAAATTCTAACCTAGTCAAGATGGAAAAAGAGGGATTCAACAAACTGGGGAGGTTGGGAATCTCAACTTGGACCTTAACCAAAGAAAGTGATGGGAACAGGCCGGGAACGACAATTACTCAAAATAACTAAGTACACAAGAAGGGACTATGCTAAAAGATAAATAATCTACCCTTTGAGGTGAGATTTCTTCTCTTTTCGGGCGGGATGGGAATGGATATTGGTATCAGAGAAGCTAAAGATTGGACTCTTTACAGTGGAATTAGGGAGGTTCTTGGCTTTATTTGCGAAGGTGTCTATGTGCCTTTCAGAAGAAGGGACGGGTTGCGACGTATCGGGTTCAGCTCATTTCTCCAACTTACATCTACCGGCCGTTTTTCCCCTCTTCCAGTCTTTGTTCTTTTCATCCTTCTTCTTTTTAGAAAAAGTACGTGGCGCGGGAATCTTTCCTATTGCGATGTCTTGTTGTTGCTGCTTGACTGTTTTGAGGACTGTTTTCCTTGCTGTTGTCCTTGCTGTTGCGCTGACTTATGTTGTTGCTTCGGGACCGGCTGCTGTTGTTGTTTTTTTTTACTGCTGCGCGTCTTGCTTATTTTTTCCTTGTGAGACATCCTGCATTGGCGGTGGGGTTGCCGCCGCCAGCTTTTTAACGACCTGCTGCCATTCTTTATTGGAGTCTTGGCCGGACTTATTTTCGCTCACCTCCTTCACTCGTGTTAAGATTGTTTTCTGTTGGGGCAATGACACCGGGTTCTTCATTTGGCACTTCTTTGCCAAATGCCCCGTAGTGTCAAAGAGCCAGTAGAAAGAACACTTTTACAGTGTTTACAGAACATCTCAAGTTTTTTTTTTGTCAAAGTTTAATTTAGGAACAGTAAAAATACCCTATAAAAATGGTGTATCAAAAGGGTGGTTTGTTTTTCTCTTGATACCAGTTTGTCTGTATACTCCCTTGGTAGATTTTATTATTTTAAAGTTTTAGAATTTTAATAAAGCCTGAAAATATCAAACTAGGTCTATGCATTTCTTATTGAAAATTGACAACAAAAATATTAAATATTGTTTATTTAATTGTTTACTTACAAGATTATGAAATGAAGACCTGAAATTAATAACAATATTTTTTTTTACAAGGGAATAGAAAGTTTTTGTGAATTATAACAATAAAAAATTTATTTACAAGATTATAAAAAAATTCTTATTGTTCACTGTAAGAATAATTTTATACTTACTTGATTTTTTCATATTATACAATGTAACCCTGATATAAAAGAGTTCTCACCCGGATAAAAGTTCTCTTATATCCGGATTTGGTCTATTTTATATACAGTATAACCCGGATATAAGACAATATCTGGTCCCAAATTAGAGCCTGTGGTAATGTATATAAGATAAACCAAACCCGGATATAAGAGAAACTTGGATATTAGAGAACATTTAATATGGTCCTCTGAACTCTCTTATATCAAGGTTACATTGTATATTAGCACAGGCTCTAATTTGGGACCAGAGAAATTCTCTCTTATATCAGGGTTTCTCATATGCAGGTTATACTGTATAAAGAAATAACCATAAAAGTAATTTTTTTATTCATAAAATTGTAAAGATGTCTACAAACTGCAAAACAAGTAACTCCAAAAAAACTAATTAAAATTTTGAAAAAGACATTTGCTCGACATTTGTTTCATTTGCTACCGCATATTGTTTTTACTGAACTGCAAAGTTGTGCCATGTTAATTCCAGTCTCTTTTTAATCTTGTTAATTTCTAGCTTAATTAACCAGCCTGAGTATAGTAGTAACAACAGGCAACAAAATAAAGGAAACTATCCGGACGCAATTGATCTATTGAGTCATAAATAATTTCCATTCTGAGGAACCAATTCTAATGACAAACGTATTTTTATATATACAAATATTACATAGCTGTTTTGGGTATGACAATAAACTACATCCAGCAGCAATACATCAAATCCTAAGGTTTTTGAAGAGCATGGAACCACCTCGTAATTGCTATTGTCCAAGGTATACCCTTACCCAAAGTATTAACTCCTGCTAGGGTACCAGCTATCGGCAAATATTTAAACCTCACAAACTGGGGTCAAAAAGTATAAAAAATAGATTTTTATATTAAAAATACCAGTCATTCATTTCCGAAAACAAAATTATGAACACAATCTGTTTTTATAAAAAAGAAAAATACCGAAAGCTATTACGAGAAATGCAGTTTTGGTAAACATAATTACCATGAATACATTTAAAAACAAAAACAAAAACAAAAACAAAGATATTTTATGCATAGACCCCTATCCTGAAAATCCTGATGGCATCAAATAAAGCTTGATATGCAGTAAAACAAAATAAATCAAGTCATTTAGTTAATTGCTATACGTGATACGCGATTGGATGATCATGTCTTTTTCGAGACATTACTGACTGGGCAGAAGGTTTTCTCGCAGTAGGTTGCCATTACTTTCTGCGTTAGACTGGTTGCCAACTAAAGCTATAAAACCCAGTCTGTGCTGCAATTTAACCCATATCTGAAGGGAGAAAAACGGATTAATAGCTTTCCCAAGGGTAATATGCGTGTAAATGAATGCAATGAATGCAACGAATTCAACTGGAATTCGAACTCGGCTCTCCTACTGCTCGTTCCGAGCCGATATCCAAAGCACCATAACACACATCCAAATCAAATATAGCTTTATTACAGCCACTACAAGCTCATTTTGGTGACGTTGATCTTTCCTTACTTTTGTGGAGAGATAGATAAATATATATGACTAACGTAAATTGCAAAGCTAAAATATATATTTGTAATAGGGAAGAAAATTGTTTGAAAAGTGATATCAAAGTTTTGATCTTGAGGAGATCAGTGACTGCAAAAGTCCTTGACAGGACATTAGTAACAGTTTTTGACCAATTGACCAGTGGAGACTAAATAGAGAAACAACGGCGTCATCTGTCTTTTATCTCTCTGCTTCTGCTTAATTTAGCGCTTCAGTAGACATTGTCGAAATGTAATTTAATAAAAAGAATCCTGCTTAATGTAGATGCAGACGAAATAGAGACCTTTTAGTCGAGAGCTACTGGGAGCGATTGACAAGAAAATAAACTCTTTTTCTTTAAATCACCGGTTCTTCTGCATGATGCTGTTTTCTTTTCAGGACGTAGACGATCATAGATTTCTACTTGTCCCTATCTCTTGTTGCTCTTAATATCTTTCCCATGGGTATGTCTCTCAGACCCTTCTTCGTCATCCACCTGCTCAAGTAGGTCTCGCGTAGCTTCCCCCGTCTCTTCTCCCCTCTATCCGCCCCGTGGGCATCAGGTTCTCCAAGCACTCCTTCCTCATTCTTCTTCTATGTGAATTGTCCCTTCAGGATATAGACGATCATGGCCTTCCACGTTTTCCTATCCCTGGTGGCTCTGAGAACGCCTTCTCCTGTTACACCGTGCAATCCTCGTTTCGTCATCCACCTGATTAGGTCCTTCAAATATGTTATCCGTTGCTTTCCCCTGTCTCTTTTCCCTCTATCTGGCCTGTTAGTATCTGATTGCGGTCTCAGGAACTTCAGCTGTATCTTCCTGATTCTCAGTATTAATTTCCTTTTTGTTTCCATCATTTCCAAGACCTCATCATTGCTCACATGCTCGATCCATGATATTCGCAGCATCCTTCTGTAGAACCACATTTCAGTTGCTTCAAGTTTTCCTTCTTCTTTGATGGTATTGTCCAGCATTCACTGCCATATTGAAGGACGGACATCAGGTAGCAATCCAGTACTCTCTTCCTAATTTCTAGTAAAATTGTCTTGTTTCTTAATACTTTACTCAAATTCTGGAATGCTTCCTTCGCCATGCCAATTCGCCTTCGGATCTCTGTGTCACACTTTCCGTCTTCTGTTATAACACTTCCCAGGTATTTAAATTTTCGTCATCCACCTGCTCAAGTAGGTTCAGTGCACAATGCACCAATGATTCCTATATCTAAATAAGCGAGGAAAAAAACAACACGTGTCCTGATGATTGCTCCTATTATGAATCAGTCTGTGGCCTCTGAGAGCTGACTTCAATGTTCAGTTTTATATTTACATACGCTCTATCTCTGATATTGAGCACTTTATCCAGTAAATATAGCAGACCTTAAAACTATATTTCTTCATATATATATATATATATATATATATATATATATATATGAAAAAATAATGAAGAAATATAAACTTATTTATAAATGGAACTTTGTGTGTGTGTGTGTGTGTGTGTGTGTGTGTGTGTGTGTGTGTGTGTCCGTTACCTATAGACTCCGAAACGGTTGAAAAGATTTTCTTGAAAATTTGCACAGTTGTACTATAAGCGTCTGCGAGTGTTCTTAGCTAGATTTTGTGTTGAGGTACCCCCGATAAATATCGAAAATCGATAATCGAAAAAATCGGGTTGAGAAGAAGTGGTCCGATTTTAATCAAATTTGATACACTCATAGACAAAAACATGAGAAACGATATTAACAAGTTTCAAGGTTGCAGTTATTACAATAGTGAAGAAAATCGATAATATGTATATAAAAGGCAAGATATTTGTGTGTGTGTGTCTGTTTATCTGCCTGTATGTCTGTATTTTTTCAGCCATTTTATTTTAGTTTTTGCTTCGGGTTTGGCTCTAAGTAGGTATAATAGTAGTTCTTAGTCTCAGCCATGATACCATTTACTCGGGGGACTTATTTAGCTTTCAAAATTCAGTTTAGGACGAAATAAACTTATTTGATATTGATACCAGGAAATCAAAATTTGACTTACATCCATTCATTTTTCTTTCAGTCTACGGTTTCGCTTTAACTGGAAACAACTATTGCTTTTTAGTCTTTCGTGCCAACGTCCAAAGTGTCTGAGCTCCAGGACCATGGATTAGTTTTAAAGCTTTCATTACACCCGAGCAACGCCGGGCTATACTGCTAGTATATTATATTAAACAATTTCGTTTCTTCACTAACGATTAAAAACAAAAATATTTCATTTCAAATAAAACTAAACTCGAAAAATTTCATCACCACCAATCAGGCTCGAAATCTGCAACTATCATAATGTGTTGTCGAACTCTCGAAGGAGATCCTTGTTACCAACGTGTATTATGTCGAAACAACATTCGCTGTGCCAAATGGAACGTGTATATTCATGCGATCGCAAAAGATTCTGATAGAATTTTCTGTAGCGCACCATAAAAATACATAACTCCCGCTGCCGTGTTCTATCTCCATAAAAGTCATATAGAACCTAGAATGATATATTGCTGCCAAATCTGATACTGCCCAGTCCTTATTGTCCTGTATCAAAAGATTTTAAAATCGATTACTCTACCTTTTGTGTGCTGAAATATTCTCCAAAGTTAGACCATTATCCCACAGACGAAAAGTTTCTAGCCTCTCACTATTCTATCGCTATGACTATGGCAGATGTTCAAACGAGTTACATTTCTTAGTTCTACCAGATCCGACCTTTCCTCTCAGTACTCGCCTAGAGAATTTCTTCATAAGAACTGTTACTTTGTATGAAAACTCCCAAGATTATGCTTCCCTGATAACTACAATTTTGGTCTCTTTATGTCTAGGCTCACCCAATCTTTTATACCTCCACATAATGCATATTTCTCACTTCCTGCTTTTCACTCCCTTTGGGCAATCACATTCAGTGATCCTTTACTTTGATAGACCCTTGTGCCTTGTATTGGATTAACTAATCGTAAAAAATGTAATTGTTGATCTTGACTCTCCGAGTATTTTTTCTTTTCATTTTCTAAGCGCAATTATAGGTCATCCGTAGGGACCGAACTCACTAATCAGTCATAAGTGATCTATCGAGACAAGCTTACTAACCATTACATCACGTCAATGTGCCCCATATGATAATCTAAGCATTTTTTTTTAATCATTTCACCCCGAGCAAGGCGGAAACGCCACTGATGTGCAGGGGGCTACATCAATGTAAAAAGATTAATTAGAAAAGAGTGAGGAGTACAAACTAGTTAGAAAGGAACAATAGAAAGCTGAGAAAGCAGGTGCGATGACAGATACATAGTTGGAGAGAAAGGGAAGGTTATACGGGGGTGGGGAGAGAGAAAGAGTCCAGTAGTTAGTAGATGAGTATTGACTTTGCATTTAAATTTCTGGAGGTTGTAGCCGTCAGGAAAGCAAGAATACGTGAGCGAGTTCCACAGGCGGGAAGTGCGAGAGAAGAAGCTGCAGGAGTAGAATTGTCGTCTGCATTTGGCTGACCTGACTGTGAATGGGTGGGACCCAGATGCCAGTCTGGTTGCACGAGGAAACACCTGTTGAGGAGGCATCAGTGACTTAAGTTCGTCTGAGCAGAAGCCATGAAAGTATTTATAGAACAGACAAAGGGAGGCCACCTTTCGACAATGGGGAAGTGGCTGCAGTCGAGCCGCCAGATCAGTACCTATCACATTACAGACTCTCCTTTGGAGCCTGTCAAGAACACCGAGGAGAACGGCAGGGGCACCTGACCATAAATGGCAGCAGTACTCCATTTCGGGGTCTATAGGTAACGGACACCCCCCCACCCCCCACACACACACAGACCAAGTTCTATTTATAGATAAGTTTAGATTAGTTAGATCCCATGATTATCTCTTGAGCTTTAGCGAAAACAGCAACAACTTGCTGATATCAAGCACAGGATGAGGTGATTCCATCTTAACTCCCTAACATGCCTCTAGAAGCGTCGTTGTATCAAGAAAACTGATGCATCCACACACACAATTGTCCGAAACTCAGGACTGGGTAGGAGAGACCTAATACAGCAATTCTTGACCGTGTTGGGTAAGGCGACGTTGTCGGTGAAATTTCGGCCAACCATAGGTTGTTTGGTGAAGATTTTCTCTATATTTCTGAGATGAGGTCGCATTTACACAATTTACATTATTCTGACTATTGTCTTCATCTTGGTTACCATTTGTACGATGTTTCGGCTGTTGTAAGTTCCGGCTTTCTTCAGTTTCGAACCGAACCCTTTATTACGATCACAGGAGTATATAATTCTTATTTATTGTGCAAAGCCACTTTTGGTAGTTATGAGTTATCTCCTTCTAACCTGACCCTCTAAGTTACTTGTTCACGACTGATGTAACCTGGTATTGAAATCACAACTATTTGGGTCAAGACACTGGAACTAACCAACGCCTATATTGACTGGGCCATAGGCGTTGGTTAGTTCCAGTGTACAACAGCCGAAACGTAGTACAAATGTCAACCAAGATGGGGACAATAGACTGAATAATGTAAATAGTGAAGAAAATTTTGTGCGCTCGAGGGCAGATACTACGTCTGATATCTGGGGAAAGGCTAAGAAGCTATTTTTGAAATAAAATATTAATCAGACATTTATTGTTTTCGATTTGGAATTATGGAGAAACATCTGTAATAAAATAGAGAAAGAAAATAGAAAGTATAAAGAAAAATGAAGAAAAAGAAAAAAGAATGAAAAAGAAAAATGAAAGAAAAATAAGAAAGAAGAAAAAAATGAAAGATTAAGAAAAACAGAAAAATGAAAAAAAGAACTAAAATAACGACAGTAAGAGAAGATTGAAAGAAGAAAGAAAGAAAGAAAGAAAGAAAGAAAGAAAGAAAGACAATAGACAGAAAGAACCCAAAAAATAGAAATGAAGATAAAATCAAGCTAACCTGAATACAAGCAAGTCTATGAGTAATTTTAATTATTTTTAAGTAATTGTTTCCCTGATATGGATTTTTAACATTTTTTCAAGATTTTGTAAATGTGTTCCTAGAAAATCTATTTAGGGAATAAATTGCAACAGAATCACGAAGAAAAATTATAAGTATTCATTTACCAAATATACTATTGTTCGCCGCGTTTTTTTTTTGTTTTGTTTTTTGTTTGTTTTTTTTTATTTTTGTTTTTTAGTTTGATTTAGAAAGTTTTTAATTTAAGGCTTTGATCTAAAAGTACCGGTATTATTTTACCTGAACGAAGGGACACTGTACTTGAAAATATTTTTATCAGACAGTTTATCGGAAAAACATATAAGAAATTCGGATATCTGGATAAATTAATCTCTTTGTATTCCATTTGTTTCGAAATTTTTGCAGAAGTTTTAAATTTTAAATTTCTACAGACGTTTCCGTTGATAAATCATTTTTGTAATGTCCATTTCCTACATTTTCATTTACAAAGAGATTTTTCCAACACAATGGAGAAATAATTAAATAATAATTGATTTTCAAAAGCATAAAAATGCTTATGAACAGATTTGAACGATCTGAGATATCCAGCCTGCTTTGATCGTTAACTGGAAACAACTATTGCTTTTTAGTCTTTTTTTTGAGTGCAATGGATTCAACTGGAATTCGAACGCGGCTCTTCGATTTCTCGTTCCAAACCGATATTTACTGCACCACAACGTCCAACGAATCTATTAGCAAAACTTTCGTCATCACAACGCAGAATTTATCAGAGTAAATTAGGATGTGGAGAAAATAATTAAAACTTGCGATATTTTTAACACAATGTAAATATTTACACCAAGACATTAATGTTTTATAGAGGCACACGACACATTTATCCGCGACGGAGCGTTGCCACTGTTGCTAGGAGAATCTTTCAAGGGAGACAACTCTCAGCTGCAGATAGTGGCCAAATATATTTTTTTTCTTAATCTAATTTATACATTTACTCGTCTCAATTCTGGGAGTAGACATACAGTTAGTCCAACATAAATTAATGATTACTCAGTCAAACGTTATTGGATTCCCTCTACAAGAAATCAACTCATATATGTGTATTTATTTGAAAATCTATTTTGAGAATGATTTTTACTTTCATATCGCAAATGAGAACATTTTCACATACATGTACGCATACATATACAGATGTATATATGGCAGGATGAATTAGCAGCTCGGATGGAGGAATCGAAAAGCCGATTTCGAAGTCCAGTATAAATACCTTTTGGAAATCTCTTTTTCCCCTAGTTATGTCTAAATATCAGGACATACTGAGACATTTAGCTTTTATCATGATATACTGGAACCTATAGACTTTGATGACAACTAATCTAGACAGATAAATTTGAATTTACATCCTTCAACCTTTACATCCTCAACTTTGTATTAAACATCCTCACCAGCCGGCAGTTGGTCAGCCGTGGTGAGTACGGATAAACCCCACTGGAGAGAGTGTCAGTCAGGAAGAGTTTCTTCCAAAAGGTGTGAAAAGGCCCTGTATTTGGATATAATGTATATTTAGTGAGCACAGATTCATTTTTTACGATATTCTTTCTCCAATACAAGGCTTAAGATCCACTCAAGCTAGATTGCTGAACGCGGTTGTTTTTTGGGCGTACGATGAAGAAGTAATAAATTAAGATTATATAAACATCTAGTATAGATAATGGTTGACACTAGACATTTTGAAAGGTTAGACGGTAGCAATTGGAAAAGCATCCCCTTGAGAGTTTGTTCCACAAAGCAGTGGCTCTTGAGAAGCTCTCCGATATGGATGAAATAGGGTGGAAATGGGGATGGTTCGCTCCCATGTACACGGCATAGGAAGGGTATCAGCTACAAAGATTTGAACTGGTGGAACTAGGGTGTATAGCTTGTCAGAAGATTTTCCGTAGCTATGATAACAGATCAACCAGAGCTTGAGACGTTTTTCATAAATTGAGAAGAGATTGTAGAATGGAAAAAATTGCGTTCACTTCTTTTAAACATTTAAACAAATAACAACACATTAAAACGACAATAATTGCCTAAAATTTTAACTACATTTTGCAATTTTTGGTTATATCCAAATAAAAATTGCAAATAAACAGTCAATATTCTAGATAAAGTGTGTAAAAACCTACCGACAGCATTTATAACAAATGAGATTATCGAAATTAGTCAAACAAACACAAGACACAAAACACAAGACACAAAACACAAGACATGAATTTTCTAATTTTTCTCAACATTAGATTATGTATTAAATTTTGGTTTGAGATTTTTTGCTCCTGCACTAAAAACTTTAATTAAATTGAATTAGCTCAATTTACCCATCTCCACAAGCTGAAGCAATATTTTACAAAGAATTGTGGCAAAAATTAAAACTATAATGTCACTTTGAAAATCATCAAAAACTATCAAAATGCAAACAACTTGATGTGGAAAATTTCAACAATGTGATACACAAAGGCATCTATAATTCGTCTTGTGTTGAGGCTTTGGATTTGATTGAAAAAATATTCTGATAGATTCGCTAAAATGTTCCTTAGCAGTGCATACCTCATTGTAATGCATTTGTTCTTACACGTATAGTTCACATCCTTACAAATGATCCGCGGAAAATAGCATGATGCTATTTCTGACATTAGGTCTCCGGTTAGAACCAGGAAGGAACCGGATCGGAGCTAGGAAAGAAATGAGTATAAAACACAAATCAACGGAAATAAAAACAAATATCTTCTTTTTTTTTTCTATTCAGTAAAATGCTTTAGTAGTTTTTACACAAGAGCTCTTTTAAGGCAAAATCTTAATTACGCTCCTTCTGTCTGTACAAATTCTGATGCTAAGTGATGGATCACATATACCGGTTTTTATATTTTTTACATCTTTCTTAAACATATTTTACAAGCGATACTCTTCATGTCTATGGCTAACTTTTTTATTTAGTCGCACCCAGTGCAGACCTGTAGTTTTAAGGTGTCACATTTCTTTTTCAGTTTCAACATCTTCATGTACACCTATTTTGTCATATTTTTGGTTCTCGTAATAAAGCCAAAATTAAGCAACGTCGATGACCGGTCAGTACCTAGATGGGTGACCGTTTGGGAATACCCTGTGCTGTAAGTACAGGTGGGGCACCTGATAATGCAATGAGTAACTGGAAATCAAAGAGCAGAGTTTCAACTCTACTCTAGTCGACTATGTTAACTTACTCGCTAAATACGTTTAGGAAAGGTTTCAATCACCTCTTACTATCCCCACCATCTTATTTACCCATCCTCCTTCACTGAGGCGAGATGTGACAAAAGGTTATGTTTTTTTAAAGTGGAACCCCGGGCGCGAACGCTCAGGTTACTGGTCAAAGATTATCCAACCCCCTCCGATAACTAGGCACAAAGCGAGTTTTAGCTGATCATTGCTTCAAAACATGCCCACCCGCCGAGTCCTGCAGGCGGCTGTCAAGCTTGACGTGAGTATCTGAGAACAGATACTACACTTTTGATTGACTCTACTCGCCCACTGGAGCGAGTTGTGACACAACGTCATTTTTCAACGTATGGAACCTGAGCGCGTACGCTCAAGCCATTAGTCAAAGATTACCCAGGCCCCCGCTTATACGGTAACTGAGTACAAAGCCAGTCTTAGCTGGTCATTTCTTCCCGACCAGCGGACAGGAAGTGAGTATCTAAGAACAGATACTACAATCTGATCCTGACCGACCGGCCAGAAAGTAACAGTAAACATTTAACAGTAAATAATTATTGTCTCAAAAACATTTTTTCAATCTAAAAATATTTTCTGCTTTAAATAACCTTCCAAATGTTGATAAAACATAAAAATCAAATAAATGAATCCATCGGTCAAAGAATAATGACTTTATAGTTTTGTCTGATTGAGTAATAACAATGTTTATATGACTTTTAAGCATTTATTATTATTATCATTATTATTTTTGCTGTTGTTGTGTGTAGTATCATGTTCCTGAGAGTAATTTTAAGTACCTAATTACAAAGTACTTTCCGAGGCCTATGAATAAAAAGAACCGCTGTACATCTCTGCACGTTTGGGACTTTTCGTTCAGATGGACAGAGTTTTGCGGATGACATCTACAGTTTTACACAAAGTAATCTTTTGTAGCGCGTGGATGCTGATGTGTTCAGGAATTTTACTCACAGAAGTTACGGTCAATTTCTTTATCATACCTAAGGCCCTTATCACAACAGGAGTATAATCGTAGTTTTAAGGTTCCACATGTTTGTTAATTTGATTTGTAGGCCTTTATCATTTGACATTTTTTGATATTCTTTTTTAGAAATATTGGAATTCTGGTTCAACATTAGTTTGCACGTTCTTCTTTTTCTTCTTCTTCTTCTTCTTCTTCTTCTTCTTCTTCTTCTTCTTCTTCTTACAACTACTACTACTATCTTACATTATTATCGATCATGAGTTACTAAGTTAATATCAGTGTCTTTTAATTTATTTGTTTAAACATTATTTTTAATAAATACTCGTATTTGAGAAGATACTCTGTTTTTAATTAAAACGTATATATATATATATATATATATACCAGATATGCGTTGTGATGCAGTGGATATCGGCTCAGAACAAGAAATCGGAGAGCCGAATTCAAATTTTATTTTAATTCCTTGCATTCATTTATGCGCAAATATCATTTGGAAAAGTATTAATCCGTCTCCTTCCTCCAGTTATGGGTTAAATAACAAGACAGATTAGCTTCTATAACATTAGCCGACAACCAGTCTACCGTAGAAAGTAATAGTAACTTACTGCGGGATAATCTTCTGTCCAGTCAGTCATGTCTCTTTCGAGACATTATCGCCCAAACATATATCACATGTGGTACTTAACTGACTGACTGATATTTCTACCGGCCTGAATATTTTTTTATAAAACATGTATCTTTCGGCATGATTCGCACCTTCGAACGGCATATCTGATGCGTCTTAGATCGCTCGACCACCAATAATTCACTCTTCAAGCGAAGCCGAATCAAGCCTTATAAATACAAATTTTTGAAATCCATCTCTTCCCTGGGTGCGTATCTTAATGTAAATAAATGTAAACAGACAATGTTGCGAAAAATTCCGGAGATTTATGAAATGGATTAACAACCGACGTATTTTAATTTATTTTTTGGAAAAATATGTCATTCTGCAGGATTCGAACCTACGACCTCTAAAACACTGATGAAGCAGTCAAGTGATCTGACGCGACTTAATTCGCCCGACCACGGCTCATTTCACAATCTAAACGATGCTGAATCAAGCCTTATTAATACGAATTCCCGATTCCTAGTAATATTTATCTCTGCTCTGAAAGCATATCTTAATGTAAAGAAATGTAAGTAGACTATGTTTCGGAAAATTCCGGAGATTTACGAAATGAATTAACAACCGATATATTTTAATTTATTTTATTTTTTAAAAATAATGTTCAAACAAATAAAGTAAAATATGTTGGTGGTTAGCAATTCTCCGTCTATTTCCTAAATATCAGTATCATATTATATTAGTAACTAAACTGGGCAACAAAAGTAGTAGTAGATTAGTTTTGCGTATTGCTTGTAATTAACTATATTTTTTAAGATTAATGATTATTGTTTGAAAATGTAAAAGAATCAGGAGTTCAACGTTGAAACTTAGGCTTTCTGATCTGCGCAATGAAGTGTGTTAGCTCTCGACTAACAAGCAATATATCGCTCTACTGTCTATCGAAAGTAATTTACAGTTTCATTTGTCTTTTATGAATTCCTCATTTGTGTTTTCCTTGTTTTTAAGCCAATTCAAGACATTAAATTCTGCAGCCAATAGCGAAGAGGGTAAGCCATATTGTCTAACGGAAATGAGATTGGGAACAATGATGCATTCTTTACAGAGAGCTCATTATTTGCTTTATTATTTTGTTTGCAAATACCGCGGCAAACGCTGCCAGCTTATTTCAATATGTTTTTTCTTTTTGCTGTCTTCCAAAACGTTTGTTTATAAAACGAGCAATGGATAATAAGGCCAGTAGTAAGACCAACGGTTTATGCTCTCTTCAGAAAAACTTACGAATAATGAGGTTTGTAGCAATACAGATAATGTTCTATTTAGAAAGGGAAAAAGATAATGAGTTCAGTAGAAAGAGCGAAGGTCTCTAGAAAGAAGTTAAACCCGGACAAGGATAATAAATCATACTATAGTCTTAATTAACGAGTTAAATTAAATAAAACTTATTCTTATTCTTCTTTTATGTGCCATGTCCTTTCAGGACGTAAGCGATCATGGCGTTCGACATCTCTCTATCCCTGGTGGCTCTTAGCACGCTTTCTCCTGTTGTACCACGCAACCCTCTTTCCGTCATCTACTTGATAAGGTCCTTCAAATATGTTATCCACTGCTTTCCTCTGTCTCTTTTTCTCTCTATCTGACCTGTTAGTATCAGGTTCTCCAAGCCCTCCTTCTTCATTGCATGTCCCAGGAACGTTAGCTGGCACTTCCTGATGCTCAGTATTCATTTCCTTTTCGTTTCCATCCTTTCCAAAACCTCGTTATTGCTCACATTCTCTGTCCATGATATCCGCATCATCCTTCTGTAGAACCATACTTCTGCTGCTACATCTTCGAAGATATTGCCCAACATCCACTTCCATATTAAGAGCCGACATCACATAGCAATCCAGTCGTCTCCTCTTTGTTTCTAGCGAAATTGTTCTGTTTCTTAATTCTTTACTCAACTTCTGGAATGCTTCCTTCGCCATGCCAATTAGCCTTCAGACTCAAAATAAACTCAGCAAAAAAGGGTAGAAAAAACCAATTCAAATAAAATCAGTTAAATATAATTATTAATTATTTTTAACAAAACAATAACTTAAATTTATAAGAGTTAACTCCCCTAAACATTGAGTGAACTTAATTCAAATCCATTAAATTTTCAGTTTGAAATATGCTCTTGATGAGCGCATAATGCATGAAACTCTGAGTCGTGTTATACAGACATAAAATTTAAGCAAGAGCCAACAAACTCAATTTACCCTGACGAGCCGTAAGGTAAAATCCAGGTAGGTTTGTTGGCTCTTGCTTAGATTTTCTGTCTTTGTTGCTGTACTTCGTATTGAGCGCTTTAGTGTTAGGGTCTTCGTCTTGGCTTTTTTTTTCTTTCTTATGAGTATTTGACTTTTTTTCATGTACTTTGTTTGTTTCTTTTTTTACTTCCCCTTCTTTTCCTTCCGAGTTCGTCTTCGGTGGGTTGTTCAAGAAGATTTAAATTATAGTTTAATTAATACTAGTTTCGGCAGAGTAGGTTCTCTTACTATTGGTATTGTAATTACTATAGTTAATATTATATATATATATATATATATATATATATATATATATATATATATATATATAAAGATCCAACCGCTTTAGAATTCCGAGTTCTCCAGCATTTACATTTTTAAAAATGCTCAATACAGCATATATCATAGAGCATAATATAATATTATTTACATTTATTTTTTATTTGAAATTAATTTAATTTACATTGCAACACGGAAATTTCTATGTTTCGATATTTTCCTTGTTATCAGACAATGTTGACTTAATGTTGGGAAAATGATTTACATTTTAATGTATAAAACAATACACGTATTATTTAAAAAGTTGATGAGGGAAGACGGATATGTGTAACTTTAGTTTAACTAAGCAGAATGAAGTTCGAATCATTCAAATTTGAACATATATGTCATATGTTTAGAGAATACAGGTTTTTCGATCTTAACAGGAAAGTGTCGGCCAATTGAGCCATATTCTAGACTGCTTTACTTCCGGTTCGATGTATCCTTTTTTGTTACAAGATTATTAACTTGGCTTTCTCTGTATCCCAGCATTTTTAAAAAACAAAAAAGAAAGAAAACCTTTTATATTTTTATCTGACTTAATGGGACTTTTGAGTGTGATTAACTATTTTTATTTCGGTCCAGAATGCATTTTCCCAATAAACTCTTAATTTGTAAACATTTTAATATCTATTTAATAATATTAATACAAAACAAATTATCTTATCTATGTAAGTTAATGAATATTCTTTTCTGAAGAATTTTTAAAACATATTCTAAGGTGAACATTTGACAATGTTAAGAAGTGTGCTGATAAAATCATTTTTAAGCGAATTCTTAGTACTACCAACATAAATATTTATATTAATAAGGGTTTTCCGTAGAGGAAAGAGTACATTGATAAACTATTGATTCTGTAAGGCACCGGTTTTCCAAAAGACACTCTATAGGATTTCTACAATTACATTTATTATTGTGTAAATTATTGGTTTTAGTTTTTGAATGATTTTTATTTTCAATTAGATTTAAATTTTTATTAAAAATATTATTATTATGATTTTTTATAATTTTGTACAGAGTGTACAGGTAAAAAATATTGCCAGATATATTTGCAAAAATTACACAAAAAATATCTTGAAATACTAAAATTTATTCAATAAGATCACCCGTGGCTTTTATTACGGTCTCCAGGCACCTTTGGAATTTCCTGCAATTCATCTAGATATTATCCTTGTATAAGTTGGTGAATGCTAATTAAGTCATATAATGTTTTGCGAGGTGTAAAATTTTACCCGGAAGCGTATTCGCATTGTGTTTCAGGATTCAAAAAAAAGAAAAAAAAATAGAGGATGCTATTTGAAATCTCAGAAAATGCAGGTGTGACTGAGTACAACGAAATAACACGTGTCAGGCGGAATGTCTATTTAAGTCTGTCAGTTTGGTAGTTAAGTTCAAAGTGAGAACCAGCAGTCGTAAAAACGTGAGTGCGCCTAATGCTGGCTAAACCCCAAATCCACACCACGCGTCACCGAAGAAAAGAGAATAATAAAAAAATAAATGCATTGTACATTTTTATATATCCGTGTCGGCGTTTTTTTATCATCAAGATCATCATTTTTGGGTCCATTTTACTGAATTTGCGTTGTTAGTGCAGTGGATATCTACTTGGAACAAGAATTCGGGGAGCCGAGTTCGAATTCCAGTTGAATTCCTTGCATTCACTTACGCACAAATACCCTTGGGGGAGGTATTAATCCATCTCTTCTCTCTAGTTATGGGTTAAATAATAAGACAGATTGGGTTCTATAGTCTTGGTTGGCAACTAGTCTACCGTTGAAAGCAATGGCAATATACTGAGGGATAATCTTCTCAGTCATGTCTTATTCGAGACATGATCGCCCAAGCGTGTATCGCGCAAGCGTGTATCACGTATGGCACTTATTTGACTGACTACTTTCTCTCGAATTACTATACAACACCATCATTTTTGTCTTCAGTTCATCTTTGCTGTTATAAGAATGTTGTTGCTCTCCCATTCACGTGTGCCCCACACATAATGGTCAAAAGGATGCAGTCTGGGGAGTTAGGTGGACCGATGTACCGGGTGATATGGTCTCAAAAATTGTCTGAAAGTCATGACTGGGTTCTCCTGATTGGGTGACATGGTGCAAATCATGTTGTTAGATATAGAATCTTTCAACAGTCAACCTCTTGACCTAGGGTAGCACTAACTTCTCAAGGCACTTGATGTAGACATCTGTGTTGAGTCTGAGGTACTGTGGGAAGATGAATGGGTGTATAAGTCGCTATCACTAGTGAGCCTTCCAAACACCTTCGTGATCCTCATTAGAGTCCTCCAACTCTTTTCAAATCCTCTGCTCTGTTCTCAGATTGACATCCAAACACTTTGAAATGTTTGTATTAGAGTTTCTGGCGCGAATACCAAGCATGTCGTTTCTAAATTTCTGGCGGTGTGAATTTTTTCATGATACTCTTTTTCTCAATCTGCGAATGTGCGTTGTGGTGCGGTGGATATCGACTCGGAACAAGAAATCGGAGAGCCAAGTTCGTATTCCAATTGAATTCCTTGCATTCACTTACGCATTCACTTAGGAAAAGGTATTAATCCGTCTCTTCTCTCCAGTTATGGGTTAAATAACAAGACGAATTGGGTTCTATAGCTTTGGCTGGCAACCAGTCTGCTGCAGAAAGTAATGGCAACCTGCTGCCGGATAATCTTCTGTCCAGTCAGTCATATTTCTTTCGAGTCATGAACGCCCAAGTGTTCATCACGTATGGCACTTAACTGACTGACTCTTTTTTCCACAGACGATACCCAACTGACCCTACTATACTGCGGGAAACTATAAAATATAAAATGGCAGTAATTTACCCATCACCCACTTTACCTGACTCCTCCTGCCATGTTCTATCTTTACAGATCAGACCTAAAATGAATAATTGCTGTTATATATAGAATGAACCTAGCCAATCCTCCCTTTCCAATTTTTAGTTAAAAACGTTTATGCAGGTTTGTGGGCAACGATTTTTAACCTTACTATTCCTCCCCTCAGATCAAGCTTTGCAAGCCTATACCTAATCAACAGGTTCAAGTGTTACGACATTTCGGACTTTACAGTCGTGCCATCTACGGGTGATCAAATGAGCGCTTCTGCGTGATGCAATAGTTAACAAACTTGTCTAAAAAATTAGGATCTTACCTGAGAACCTCATACTTTCAGCTTTGTGTCACATCTACGTTACCCTTAGAAAATCACCATACAGAAGATAAAATCATCATTATTCCCTTCGTATTTGTTGTAGAGTAGGACTCAACATACTACCAGCTCTTCCCTCCGACTGTGACAATAGACTGATCCTACTTTTAGATATGGCAAGTAGATGCATTAGAGCAGAATTTGAGTAGTATTTGATTAATTCAAGTTTTTCCGTTCTACTTATGAGTATTTATTTCTTTGTTTTATGTATCTAGGCTTCTGTTCCTTCAATACTCTACGCCCTTCCTAACTCTCAGCTATTTTGAACATAGACAACATTACAAAAAATATAAACAACAATTTTGATGATAGTAATAGAAAGCAAAATTATTAAAACAAGCAAAATAAATGTGGACAGAAGATGTACATGAAGACAAATTAAAAATGAATTTGTGAACTTGCACTCGATGAACCTATAGTATAAAATATAAAATTCAAAGCTGAAACAATAGTGAGTTATTAAGTTACTTAATCACTTTTACTTTTAATGTTCCACAAGCCAGCATTAGGAATATCAAGAAATATAATAGACTTGTATCTTTGAGGGTTGAATATTACTTAAAAAAAGGATTAAATTTCAGAATGATATTGGTTTAGTCAATACAATGGTTCTGTGGGAATCATTATTTGTATTAACTTAGCCTGTATAGTATATGTGTACAATAATTTTGGTATGCAAAATACTCTTGAAATATTGATGTAGAGTAGGACTCAGTATATTTGCAGCTCTTCCCTCCTACACCGACAATTGACTGATCCTAATTATAGATATGGCAAGTAGACACGTTAGAGTAGTATTTGAGTAGTATTTAACTCAAGTTTTCCGTTTTCTGTATGAGTATTCATTTCTTTGTTTCATTTACCTAGTCTTCTGTTCCTTCAATACTCATTGGCCTTCCTAATTCTCAGCTATTTTGAACAAAGAGGAAACATTACTACAATATCCCATTGTTAAAACTGAAGCTTTACTTTCATTTCTGGACATCAGCTATGTTGATGGTAGACAGAAACGTTTACCACAGGTTTCTTGCCCGAATTAACCGCTGAAGATAGATATTTTTGTGAGGTTTACGTTTTCAGATTGTCGGATTTGCTACTAAACACTGCACCTCCTCGGGTTAACTCTAACAACAGACCCCAAATATAATTAATATATAGAATCCATAGCTAAATCCGCTGTGTAGAGCCAGGAAGTTTTTCCCGTCTCAAACCATCCTGCACATATATAAATGTACTATCCGTCCATGCATTGGATACTGCTGCCATATCTGGTCGGGTGCCACTGCTATCCACCTAGGGCTCCTTGATAAAATCCAACGGAGAATCTGTAATGTGATCGATCCCGACTTGGCAGCTCAGATACAGTCACTTTCTCACCAGTGCAGTGTGGCTTCACCGTGTCTCTTCTGCAAATACTTTCACGGCTTCTGCTCCGATAAACTTAGCTCCATGGTGCCCCCTCTATATGAATTTACTTGAGCAACAATATTAGCAACTAGGTCCCACAATCTTACTGTGAAACCAATAAAATGTAAACGCAGACACTACTTCAACAGCTTCTTTTCTCACACTTCTTGCTTATGAAATTCCTTCCCGTTTACTTGCTTCCCCGACATAGTCATCTCCTATCTCACTAACTTCCATCCTCTCTCTCCCTCTCTCATGCTCTTTTCTCTCATCAGTATTCTCATCCTTCTCTTATCCACTTCCTAACACCCCTTATAACCTGTCACTCTTTCTCATTACTTTTCTCCTATGTAACTTTCTGTGCACCAGTGGCAGTAAACTGCCTTGCTTAGGGCGATATAATTATAAAAATCAGGAGTAAATGGTTGTGTCATCTGCATAAATAGTTAATTGGGAACTGAGGATATCGCTGAGATCATTGATGAAGATCAGAAACATCATGCGTTCAAGGATATAGCACTAGCTTACGGTCATATCACGTCGAATACACCGGTTTCCGTTCGGTCACCGAATTTAAGCAACGTTGAGCCTGGTCAGTACTTAGATGGGTGACCGCAGGTGCTGTAAGGGTTTATTGATGGATATGCGTTGTGGGGCAGTGGATGTCGGCTCGGAAAGAAAAAACCGGTGAGTCGATTTCGAATTCCAGTTGAATCCTCTGCATTCACTTACGCGCTAGTACCCTTTGGAAACGTATTAATCCGTCCCTTCTCTCCAGTTATGGGTTAAATAACAGGGTAGGACTTGGGACAGTGCTCTTAAACAAATCCCAATGAACCTGGCTCAACCCACCTAGGGTGCATGCGGCTTGGACTAGGGGACATCGCGTTAGTATCAGTCTACTGTGTTTAAGGAACGACTGAATTAAGCTAAATATTCGCCCCGAGACATTGTAACCCTTGACCTTACGTAAAAGAACAGCATGTTTAACTCTGTCAAATGCTTTCAAGATATCTGAACCAACGTATACTGATAATTTTAAATACTTACCACCTCCTCTTACATTCATTTCTCATTCAGCAACCCCTATCTTGAGTGGCTCTCGAACCTTATTTTCGTAAGTGTGCAAGTTGAAAAGCATTTGAAATTAGGAAGTTGTTCTAAATTAATGTCCGGTGTCTGGAGAATACAAAAATAAATCTTTTAGAGTGGCTAACTGATTTAAAACATCGAATTAAACGATATACAAACGAAAGTTAAACTATATTCCATTTTTAAAATGGCTGATTATAATCGTCTGCACACTTAAAGTCACGACAAAGAAGGTAGGATAAGAATGCTGATGGAAGAAATGGAATCCAGCGCTGTCTGGGTTAATTGAACAACTGAAATAATCAATGAACGCCTTTTAGCTGGATTTATTTTTGTCTAGTACAGATTTGACGCTTTTGTCATCAGACTGATAACATGGTAACCCTTTAACGTCAGGCAGCATCAATTCGTGTTTCATTGCAGGTCAGTGGGTATTATCAAATGTTGATTTAAATTTTTTTCACAAATATATTCACTAATTTATGCGCACTGCTAGACTGGCGGAAAGATTGTATCATTTAACATGAATAGTTAGATGTAACCGTAAGTTCTATGCTTTTAGTTTCTTTTTTCGCACTTCTGGTTTCTTGCTTTCCAGTCAAATTTAATCTTCAAAACTTTAAAAGCAGTATCAATCATTGTATTTTAGTGAGTTTATTGTCTTACTTGGGGTGAAATAATTAAAAATAAAAATTACTAATTAGCAACATTAGCACCCGTAATGACCCTTGTATGGGAAAATAGTGAATCACCAAACAAAAATCAATAGTATATTTTTGTAGTAAAATAATCAACTAAAAATATTTATATACAAAAATGTACTACAAAAGATGAACTACAAAATATATATATATAAAAACAAAAACAAAACATACTGATGTAATGAATATGGCTACACCTTGTTTTCCCCTCACTGGAATATGATTGGCTGGTAAATATAGACGAAGGTAAGGACGTCGATAGAGTGAGTAAGTGAGAGAGATCTACTAGTCTTTACACTAGATTTCTATTCGTCTACTACTGACTACGCCTCCGTCTCAGGACACTGCATACGATGAATACGACGATTATGTCTAAGGACTAGATTGTTCTACCGGATTAAATTTGCCTTAACCACGTAACAACCTCGTATTGATATATATATATATATATATATATATATATATATATATATATATATATATATATATATATCCCATTACGGGACATATCACATACCTTTATTCTGAAAGTAGAAAAACAAAATATCTGCTGCTGTTAGTAAAAAAATTACGTTAAAATATTTATATTTCAGTATTAAATAACCCATAGAGCTCGATATGCCGCTGAACAAAATCAGCTAACCAAACAATGAACATCATAGAACTCTTTTATAACATCAGTGCATATAATACCATGTAATTTCTTAAAACAATCAAACTGTTCCAAACTATAACTTCAATAATACTACAGCATAAGATACACATATCACTGCTTCTAAGAATCATTTCCGCACAAATATGTACATGCACACAAGCTGATTATCATCTATCATGTATTCAATTGTGAAAGCATTAAATGACCCACTGGGAGTCGATATGCCATTAAACAGACAAACAAACAAACATGCTAAATTTCCGACACTTTTTGATCAGACCTCGTACTAATGCATTCTCTGAACAGCTGTACTGGGATTATTTGTGAAATGTAGATAAAAAAAAATGATTGCACTAGTAGATGAAAATGTTGTCCTTGTCATCGATCTCTAAATAGTGAAGAGGGTTTAGGCAAATCACTCGTATATCTGACCTGACTATGTTGCACCACGTGGAGTTGGATAATGATGTATCGGAAATTCTGTTGGTCCAATTTTGTAGAATTATCCAAAGACTTCACCTGATTACTTTATTAAATCTTTTTATCAGGTCGACAAATGTTGCCTTGCTAACTGAATTTCTCTTGGACTAAGAAAACTACAGAGGCTGCTAAGGAGATGATACTCGTCAATTGCAGTTTTAAATATTCTTGATTCTAATACTCGTGCGAATATTGTTTGAAATCGAAGTCAGACTGGTACCTCGGGAATTAGTGTACACTGATTCTTTTACTCGTGTAAGGAGCTATAACAACCGAATCCAGGAATCACAAAATACACTTTTTGAAGACTTTTTCACATATCAATATAATAAAAGTATTAACGTTTTAAAAAAGAACAAATTAAAATACAGTCACGTCATTGAATACCGTCTCTTTAGAAAAATATTATTCAGTCAGTCAGTTAAATACCATGTGTGATCAAGTCTCGAAAGAGTCATTACTGACTGGGTGGAGGATTATCCCGTAGTAGGTTGCCATTACTTTCTGCGGTAGACTGGTTACCAACCAAGGCGATAAACCCAATATGTCTTGTTATTTAACCCATAACTAGAGGGAATATACGGATTAATACCTTTTCCAATGGTATTTGTTCGTAAGTGAATCCAACGAATTTAAGTGGAATTCGAACACAGGTCTCTGTTACGAGCACCATATCCATTGCACCACAACGCACATCCAGATATGATTGGTCGAAGTAACTCCAGTGTTACAAGCAAATCTACAAATTATTTTTGTTTTGGTTTGGATACGAATCTGTAATATGAAAAATTAGGAAAATTTATGACAGAATAAGTTTTGCTTAAAGTTACATTTCAAGCATTTCTAACTAATTGTACGTCAGTTGGTCAAAGGATGTCGTATTTACTGATAGTTCTCTCGGACCAGAGTGATGCTGGTTCGAATCCTGCCGGAGAATTTAACTTTTTCTTAAATAACATTTTTTATAAGATGGTTCACTTTGTACAAGGATCCAAGGAATGCTCTAGGTAGAGGGTTACGTTAATGGAAGTTTATATGAATATGAATGGAAGATAACAGTTAACTCTAGACTTGAACTGATCGAGATTATAGTGATCGGGAAAACATCATCTTAGGAGTCTGTTGCATAGGGCCGTGGGTCGGAGGAAGAAGCTGTGTGAGTCGAACTTACTTGTCACTAGTGAAATATGGTGAGCATGTGGGTGGTTTGCTATTAAAGTGGCATGACGGATCCTAGTCGTGAAGGTTAAACCTAGTAGAACCAAGTGATGTTGTTTGTCTGAGCACTCCATGGAGCAGTAAGAGACTCGCCACACCCTGCCTTTGAGAGAGAAGTTAAAGTGTGAAAAATAATTCTTCTCCAACATGGAGACTATAAAGAGAGGTCTGGGCTGCTCGTGCTCGTGTTGTAGGGTAGTTGTGTCATCGATCATTATCTTTTATATTGTGAATGTAGGCAGGAACGCTGTTTTGGATGTCACGAAATGAATGAATGGTCAGATATGTATAATGCAAGACGTCACTTAATGTAGTTGTCGTAAATCCAACATATATATTTGTTTTGTTTTTTTTTGTTTTTTGCTTTTTTTTTTAAAGGACATTTTATTTGATATATAATGTTGGTTCTACATAATGCAAGAGTTGTTGGGGAGAGGATATTACCAATTCAATTCAAATGTCTTTTGGAATAATGTATCTCTGACAAAAAATAAAAAAATAATTAACAACCATACATGTTAGATTTACGAAAACTACATCAATAAGATGTTTTATATTACACATGTCTGACAATTCGTTCATTTTGAGACTTCTACAGCAACATTCCTGCCTAAATCCCTAATATAAAAAATAATGATCGACAACACAACTATCCTACACCAAGAAAACAACAAATTAAAACTACAGATCCTCGAGGCAATATGCATTAAAAACTTAAGCCGTCACTTAATAGAATCAGCTACGAATACTGTGGTAATGTTCTAGAATTTTTATAAAACATACTGTTTTTCATGCTTTGATACGCGCATAACAATGATATTGCAGCACAAAAAATTCATAGTGGATAATTTTCACGTTCTAATAATAAGCATAACTGTAAAGCATTTCTTTTAAAGCAGAACATTACAGTAACATATAGAAACAATTTTATGGTTATTTTGTTACTACTACTTGCATCACTGAAGAGGATCGCAGAAGAAGATTGAAAGTACTTAGAACCTTCAGAAATGAAACATCTTTAAAGTTACAGCGCATTTCTCACATTGAATCCATAGCAAAATCTACTGCTAAGAAGATTGGGTCACTATGTCGATCCAGGATGTTTTTTCCACCTGAATCTATCCTGCATATATACAAGTCAACCATCCGTCCGTGCATGGAGTACTGCTGCCATTTATGGTCAGGTGCCCCTGCCGTTCTCCTCAGTGTTCTTGACAAGCTCCAAAGGAGAGTCTGTAATGTGATAGGTACTGATCTGGCGACTCGTCTGCAGCCACTTTCCCATCGTCGAAATGTGGCCTCCCTCTGTCTCTTCTATAAATACTTTTATGGCTTCTGCTCGGATGAGCTTAAGTCACTCATGCCTCCTCAACAGGTGTTTACCCGTGCAACCAGATTGGCAACTGGGTCCCACCCATTCACAGTCAGGTTAGCCAAACGCAGACGACAATTCTACTCCTGCAGCTTCTTCTCTCGCACTTCCCGCCTGTGGAACTCACTCCCGTATTCTTGCTTTCCTGACGGCTACGACCTCCAGAAATTTAAAAGCAAAGTTAATACTCACCTACTAACCACTGGCCTCTAGCTCTCTCCCCTCCCCTGTATAACCTTCCCTTTCTCTCCGCCCATGTACCTGTCATCGCACCTGCTTTCTCAGCTTTCTATTGTTCCTTTCTAACTAGCTTGTACTCCTCACTCTTTTCTAATTAATCTTTCTACATTTATGTAACCCCCTGCACATCAGTGGCGTTTCCGCCTTGCTCGGGGTGAAATGATTAAAAAAAAAAAAAAAAAATTTCAATTATAATACAGAGAAGATTATTCGTAAGAATAAACGCATTTCATAAGAAATAAGTAGGCATAACATTCACAATTTATTTAATCAGACACGCACACTCACACACACACACACACACACACACACACACACACACACACACACACACACACACACACACACATACACACACACATACACACACACACACACACACACACATATTTATATATACATGGTGCGAAGGAAAAATTGTCGTCTAAATTACACAAAAATGAAAATAATACTGACATCTCATGTAAACAGATAGATTTACTAAAATGACAAAATCTTGTCTTAAAATACTAAAGACTAAATTTACTCAATAAGATAGGACATAGGGTTTTCGTATATTTCTAATTGTTTATAGCATCTATTGTAATTCTATCATCTATAAATGTTTGTAAGTATGAAATTGGCTTTATTTGTTGCCATTATAAAATTTTGTGCCGATAATAATTTGTTCAAATATTTGAAAAAAAAAAGTATGATAAAAATCTTTTAAGAAAATTGGATAAGATATTGCTTACAAAGGCAAAAATAACAAAATTTAAACATCATTGTACATTTTTGCGTGATGTATCGAGAATCGTGTTTGTCCTTCTTCATTTCTTTTCAGAAGAGCTAAATTATGTCCAAGCGTAAAAATTGAGGAGGTTTTCATGAAGGACCCTATTCTACATCTTTTCTGTCAGTTTATTTAGTAATGTATTTGATATTCTGCATTTTTTTCAGTCGGATTTTAATAATATTCTTCATATTTTGCATCTTTTCTCAGAGTTTATTTAGTAATGTTCTTGATATTCTGAATCATTTCAGTCAGTTTCTTTAGTAATCTTGTTCATATTCTGCATCTTTTTTGTCAGTTTATGTAGTAATGATTTTGATATTCTGCATTTTTCTATTAGTTTTTTTAATTATATTCTCCATATTTTGCATCTTATTTGTCAGTTCATTTAGTAATGTTTTTGATATTCTGCATTTTTTTCTGTCAGTTTTTTAATAATATTCTTCATATTTTGCATCTTTACTGACAGTTTATTTAGTAATGTCCTTGATATTCTGCATCAATTCTGTCAGTTTATTTAGCAATGTTCTTAATATTCTGCATCTTTTCTGCCAGTCTTTAGTAATGTTTTTGATAATCTGCATTTATTCCTGTCAGTTGTTTTAATATTTTCCATATTTTGCATCTTATTTGTCAGTTTATTTACAAATGTTCTTAATATTTTGCATATTTTCAGTCTGTTTATTTAGTAATGTTCTTGATATTCTGCATGTTTTCTGAGAGTTTTTCTTAGAAATGTTCTTGATATTCTGCAAATGTTTTGTCGGATTATTTAGTAATGTTCTCGATATTCTGCATCTTGTCTGTCAGTTTATTTTATAATGTTTTTGATATTTTTCATTTTCTGTCAGTTTTTTTAACAATATGATTCATATTTTGCATCTTTTCTGTCAGTTTATTGAATAATATTCTTGATATTCTGCATCTTTTTTGTCAGTTTATTTAGTAATGTTCTTGATATTCTGCATCTTTTTTGTCAGTTTATTTACTAATGTTCTTAATATTCTGCATTTTTTCTATCAGTTTATTTAGTAATGTTTTTGATATTCTGCATTTTTTCTGTCAGTTTTTTTAATAATATTCTTCATATTTTGCATCTTTACTGACAGTTTATTTAGTAATTTTCTTGATATTTTGCATCGTTTCTATCAGTTTCTGTAGTAATCTTCTTCATATTCTTCATCTTTTTTGACAGTTTATTTAGTCATGTTCTTGATATTTTGCATCTTTTCTCTCTGTTTATTTAATATTCTTGATATTCTGCATCTTTTCTGCCAGTTTTTTAGTAATGTTTTTGATGTTCAGCATTTTTCTATCTGTTGTTTTTAATAATATTTTCCATATTTTGCATATTATCTGTAAGTTTATTTAGTAATGTTCTTGATATTCTGCATCTTTTCTCTTAGTTTATTTAGTAATGTTTTTGATAATCTTCATTTTTTCTGTCAGTTTATTTAGTAATGTTCCTAATATTCTGCAACTTTTCTGGCATTTTATTCGTTAATATTTTTAACATTCTGCATCTTTTCTGTCAGTTTACATTTGCTACACCAGCCAATGCAAGTATTTTTTCTGGTCATTTTGTTTGCTTTGCTTATGATCATCTTAAAAATGTTCAAATTCTTTTTTATCTTGTATACTTTTTGATTTTCTCTATTGATTGGTCTGTGATCTCCGTTTAAACATTTCTCACATTTCTGATTTTAGTTTTCCGTCACTTAATATTAATGCAATATCGAGTTTCACCTTAGTGTGTACCGTGTTTTCTTTTCTTTTTTTCTGTTTGTTTGTTTTTGTTTTGTTTTTTTCTGGATTATTATCCGTTGTGTTGGATGTACGGTTGGTGTAGAGTATAGCGGCTCCGAAGTAAAAATTTGGGAGCTGAGTTCGAAGTCCATTCTGGCTTTCATGCAAATACGCTTGAGAATCATAAAATATCTTTCCTCCCCCACCCAGTTATGAGTTAAATATTAAAACATGTATCTGGAAAAATCATTGTTATTTTCAAACAATTCTTGATGTAATATTCACTTACAGTAAACACGTTTATTTTTACGAACCAAAATATATGCTTCGGAGATACATTATTTTGCAGCCTTGCCACTCTCTCTGTAATAATTCACAATATATGACATTATCTGTCTGTTTCAGGTATCAGAGAAGAAAAAGGTAAAATTCCCCATACTGAACAACACACGACTCATTTCAAAGTTGTTTGTCAATATTTATGTACTTGCTGAGAAATGATAGTCTGTCGTTTGTAAGACAAGCCAGACTCGGGAGAAAGGGACTGATCGAGAAGAATCAATAATTTTAAAAAATAGTTACGCCAAACGACAGTCACAAAACATTTATGAAAAAATAAACAACAAAAAACAGATATTAAAATAGATTCTTAAAATTATTATTATTATTGTTATTTTTCATCATATTTCGATTTCTGCTTTGGTCTCACTACCAAACAAGTCTGCGGGGAGACCTAAGGCAGGTCATGGCGTGTTGTTATGGCCCCATTTCATGTTTTTCTATCTTCCCTATCATCCCTAGCGTTACATAGATAAAGTTTTCCTTAGTGTGTGGGCTGTACTTAATAAGACAATTTTTTGTATATCTGTTAAGCTAGAGTTTCCAGGGATTCTTTCAATGTGTTGTTTTGTTCCATTTTTTATTGTTTCAAGTGCACCTACTATCACTGGCACAACTCTTGTTTTCAATTTCCACATTTTTTTCTATTTCAATTTCTAGGTCTTTATATTTTGACAGTTTTTAAAATTCCTTGGTTGCTATCCACTGGACAAGCCATATCAATTAATAGACAAGTTTTCTCTTTTTGGTTTTATTATTATTATGTCATTTTTCATCATATTTCGATTTCTGCTTTGGTCTCACTACAAACCAAGTCTGCGGGGAGACCTAAGGCAGGTAGTGGCGTGTTGTTATGGCTCCATTTCATGTTTTTCTATCTTCCCTATCATCTCCAGCATTACATAGATAAAGTTTTCCTTAGTGTGTGGGCTGTACTTAATAAGACAATTTTTTGTATGTCTCTTAAGCTGGGGTTTCCAGGGATTCTTTCAATGTGTTGTTTTGTTCCATTTTTTATCATTCCAAGTGCACCTACTATCACTGGCACAACTCTTGTTTTCAATTTCCACATTTTTTCTATTTCAATTTCCAGGTCTTTATATTTTGACAGTTTTTCAAATTCCTTGATTGCTATGTTACAATCCGCTGGACAAGCCATATCAATTAATAGACAAGTTTTCTCCTTCTGGTTTTTAACAATAATGTCTGGCCTGTTTGCTTCAATTTTTCTGTCTGTGTAGATGGTGTAATCCCATAGAATGGTTACATCTTCTATTTCTGTAACCGGTGCTGGGTGATGTTCATACCAGTGTTTGCCTACAGCTTTTCCATAATGTTTGCATATTGCCCAATGTAAATATTGCCCAACTCTATCGTGGCGATTTTTATATTCATTTGGGGCAAGCACAGAACAGCCTGAGATTAGGTGGTCTATTGTTTCTTGGTGTTTATCACAAAACCTGCATTTTGGATCCATATTATTATGCATAATATTTGCCTGAAAGTTTCTCGTGAAAAGACTTTGGTCTTGTGCTGCAAGAATAAAGCCTTCAGTTTCGGACTTTAATCCAGATGCACGTAACCATCGATGAGTATTAACTTTGTCAACATTGGATTTATTGGCACGTATTGGATATTGGCCATGCAGAGGTTTGTCTTGCCAGCGCTGTTTCATCTGTTCAAGAGCTTTATGTTTGGCTTTCATTTTCATATTCTTTGCCGCAATAGTCGGCTCTTGGCTTCCGTTCTGCTTTTCTACAGAATCTACTAACTGTAAATCTTGTTTGAATTTACTGCCTTCTTTTATTATTGAATATTTTTTCTTTCTTTCTTCATGTTGCCTTACTAATTGTATCATCCAATCCTTTGTTGTTTCTATGTATGTTAGTAAGCCAATAGTTGTTGTCTTGTATGACAATTCCAGCTGAATAAGACCTCTTCCACCTTCTTTACAGAGTATGTATAGACGGTCTACATCAGCCTTTGGATGATGCATCTTATGCTTAGAAAGAAGCTTTCTTGTTTTAGCATCCATTCGCCTGATGTCGTTTAGAGTCCAGTTTAAGATGTTAAAGCTATATTGGACAACTGGGATTGCAAGGCTATTAATGGCCATAACTCTGTTCTGTGAATTTAATTCAGTTTTTAATATCATTCGTAGCCCTCTATAGTACTCTTTACGCACTATTTCTTTCATTTTTTTATGGTGAATGTTTTCGCTCTCATTTACACCTAGGTATTTATAAGCTTCTTCTGGTTTCAATTCTTTTATTGTTACAGCAGGGTCTAGGCTAATTGAGGATGTTTCTTGTATTGATCCACGTAAAACTGTAGCTTTAGCACATTTATTCAAATTAAATTTCATTCCAATGTCTTCGCTGAAGCATTTTACAGTTTGCAGAAGGCCTTCCAGTTCATTATCATTCTTAGCATATAACTTCAAGTCATCCATGTAAAATAGATGGCTTATTTTCTTTTGTCCTATTTTATAACCACATTCTGTCTTGTTAAGTTGACTGGTTAGTGCTATTAATGATATGCAGAATAGTAAGGGAGATAAAGAATCACCTTGAAATATATCTCTTTTGATGTTTATTTCATCAGACTTATAGGTTCCATTTATATGATTGAGGTAAAGGGTTGTTTTCCATATAGACATGCACTGTTTGATGAAATTGATGATGACGGGCGATATCTTGTATATATTTAAAGTCTTTAAAATCCAGTCATGTGGCACACTATCGAATGCCTTTCGATAGTCTATCCAGGCTGTACTAAGATTTTTCTTTGTACTGTAGCAGTTTTCCAGGATCATTTTGTTAATCAGCAATTGGTCTTTACAACCATAACAACCACGTTTGCACCCTTTTTGTTCAAGCGGTATCATGTCATTTCTTTCTAAGAATAAATATGTCTGTTTTGTTAAAATAGATGTTAATAGTTTATATGTTGTCGGAAGACATGTAATTGGTCTGTAGTTTTTCGGGTTTTTTGTGTCACCATTCTTGGGTAGAAGAAATGTAATTCCTTTGGTCATCCATGCAGGAATTTTAGTGGGATCGTCAACCATTTCTTGAAGTTCTTTGGCTAGTTTTTTATGTGCTGCATTTAAATAATATAGCCAAA
The DNA here is from genome assembly GCA_037127315.1 of Ascarosepion bandense. Classification (NCBI taxonomy): domain Eukaryota; kingdom Metazoa; phylum Mollusca; class Cephalopoda; order Sepiida; family Sepiidae; genus Ascarosepion; species Ascarosepion bandense. Next base: position 881,218 of record JBBBDQ010001004.1, on the reverse strand, counting down.
AGTTAGGAATTTTATCTATGCCTGGGAATTTCCAATTGTGTGTTTTTTTTAGTGCATATTTAACATCATCTTCTGTAATTCCAGACCATGTCTGTTCGGGTTTATTTTTCATTGGTTCTATCTCTTGCGTAATCCAATGTACTTCCTTGCTAAGTTCTTTAGGGCAAGCCCATATCTTTTCCCAGAACTGTGTGACTTCTTCCATTCTGGTGGGTACTGTCACTTCAATTCTTTTTTTACCTATTTCCCTGTAAAATCTCTTTGTCTCAGTCTGAAAAATCTTGTTTTCTCTGTAAAATCTTGCTCTTTTTTCATAGCGTCTTATTCTTTGAGCCTTCAGTTGGATTTTTTGCTTTATTTTTTCTTTATTTGATAAGACGTCATTTTCATTCTTGATGTTATATTTTTTTACGGCTCTTCTGCTTTTCCTAGTTCTTACATTTATTCGTCTACTCAGTTCATCCAATATTGATAATTCACTTCCAAGTTGTTCTATTTCTTTTTCTATTTTTCTTTTCCAAGGTGGAACTTCACGTCTACGAGACTGCCTTGTTTTTATTTTGATATTTAATTTTTTTGTTGCTGCTGTTGCTGATGCATATATTATTTCGTTAAGATTTGTATGAGGGTCTTCATCCAGTATTAATTTCAGTGCTGCATTGTAGAGTTTAATAGTACGGAGGTTATGTTTTGTTGGTAGTAATTTTGGGAGCTGTTCACGTTCCTCCATTGTAATATTTTGTATTTGACTTAGATGGTTTTTTATTTCTATCTTGGCTTCCTGTATATTGTTCTTATTTTCCGTCAAATAATTATCTTCGATGTGTTCTGAACTCGTTTTATTTTTGTCTTTTAACTGACTCAGATCACACCTTTCCAGCACTTTTAAATTCACAGCATTATCTTCGCAGTGATTTGCGTGTTTCACGGTTTCTACATTATGACCTGTGGCTTGTTTGATGTTATTACTTTTTATTTCTGATTCCGGTTTCTTTTCATATTTTGTTGATTCGTCGCTTCTTGTTACAATTCTTTTAATTTCATTGATTTCAGCCTCTGTCAGTCGGTTATTACGAATAATGTACCTACGTACATTGGCTAATTTATTTTCGTCAATATACTTTCTATTTGCTTGACCAACTTTTTCACGCCAAATGTCATATGTTTGGCGAGTCACGTTTTTTTGAGGTTTGAGTAACGCTTCATGAAATGCAGTCATAACGACTTTGTACTCCTCACGAGACCATTTTATTTTTTCTTTCTTTAAATATACGGTTGTAGATCTAGCTGGTGAATTTTCAGGACCATCATTAGGATTATCCTGGTTGTGGGGACCTGAAGATTCATTCTTTGTGTAGGAGTTTGTTCCTATGGCAGATTTTTCGACCTCAGGTAGGTTCCCTCCTGAAGGACGGGCTCCCTGTTTATCCACTGGAAGAGCCATACTGGACTTTTTATTTCTATTTGTATTTTTCATGTTTTTCCCACGAGTGACGCACGGGTCCAAAAGTCCACCCAAAGTTGCCCGGCACGTTGGGTAACGGTCTTTTACAAACAGGGTCCCGAAGCCTGTAGGGGATCGTTTGTGACCTCATAACGCAGTAGCCATTCACTCCTCGGCACGATTAACACCTTGAGTTGCGGGTTGTTGTTCGGAGTTTTCCTCCTCCTAAATGGGCTGCCAAGCAACATCTGACATATACGCGATTGGAATTCAAGGAGAAAGACGCTGGTTAAAAAAAAAAAACTTTGGCCTAGAAACGGCTCAACGAAACAACACATCAATACTAGAGTATTTTGTTAAAAAAAAAAAAAAAAATTATGAAATATCGACAGCTAAAGGAAATATAATACGGATGATTTTATTTAGGTTCATTTAAAGAGCAAATAGATAAATTAATTAAAATAAAACAGAATTTCATAAAAAAAAAATCCTGTTTATATTAAAACAGAATTTCATATTGAGAAAAGGAAAAATTCAAATAGAGAGACGCTGGTTGAAAAAAAAAAAAATACTTGGGCGTAACGGTCGATCAACGGAAAAAAAAAATGTAATAATTTGTTCGTCCACTCTATCATTTATTTTTTCAAAGTCGCTGGTCAAAAATAGGGTTATCAGAATAAGATAAATTAAATAAGTAAATTAAATCAATAGATAAATAAAAATAAATATATCAATAAATACGTAGACTTTCTATAAAATAATACCATATAAATTGTTTTTCATCGGATTTAATTTATTTTCTTGTTTTGTTTTGTTTTTAAGAAAATTATAATAGTTAAAAAAATTTCGATAATATCTAAAGAAAAAAATCCTGTTTATATTAAAACAGAATTTCATATTGAGAAAAAGAAAAATTCAAAGAGAGAGACGCTGGTTGAAAAAACAAACAAACTTGGACGTAACAGCCGTTCAACGGAAAAAAAACATCACTGCACTTAGAGAGTATTGTTAAATTAAAAAAACAATTGTTGCTACTATTAACCTTTGTCCTTGCAAAAAAAAATTCAAAATTTTTTTTAATAGGAAAAAAAAATGGACATACCTTTGAGTTTACTACCGTAACATTTAAAAATAATAATTTGTTCGCCCACTGTATTCTGTGTTATTCTTTCATTAAATCCAACGAGAATAAAATTATCGAAAAATAAATAAATATATAAAATGAACGAACAAATATAATAAATTATTACATATTCTTTCTAAGAAAGAATATCGTAGATCGTACTTTTTTTTAGTGTTTTTCGTCGTATTTTTTTTCTTATTCTTTTCGTTGTCTTGCTTTAGAAAACTAGTTAATAAATCTATTAAAGGATCATTAACAGAAGAAACATACAATTTGAATTATATACGAAGAAAAAATTAATGTTTATGTTTAAAATAGTGAAATTAAAAATTAATGTTTACGTTTAAAAAAATTTCAAAAATTTTTTTTTTTAAATAGGAAAGAAAAAGTGGACATACCTTTGAGTTTACTACCGTAAAATTTAAAAATAATTTGTTGGCCCACTGTATTCTGTGTTATTCTTTCATTAAATCCAACGAGTGTAAGATTATCGAAAAATAAATAAATATATAAAATGAACGAACAAATATAAAGAAATTATTACATATTCTTTCTAAGAAAGAATATCGTAGATCGAACAGATTTTAGTGCTTTTCGTCGTATTTTTTTTCTTTGTCTTGCTTTTCGTCGTATTTTTTTTTTCGTTGTCTTGCTTTAGAAAACTAGTTAATAAATCTATTTAAGGATCATTAAAAGAAGAAACATACAAATAAAATTATATACGAAGGGAAAAATTAATGTTTATGTTTAATATAGTGAAATGTAAAATTAATGTTTACGTGGAAAAAAAAAAAACGTTACGTTACGTTTTCAGGAGCCTCAGAAAAGCACGTCATTCTCGTTGTAATTCTAATCGCGTCTTATTATTATTATTATTATTATTATTATTATTATTATTATTGTATGAAGTGCATCATCTTTCTAAATATTTACGCATACGCTCCAACTCGGACATGTGCACATATGCAAATAGACCAGTTTGCAGAAACACATTAACCTTTCTTGCAAATTTTATCATTCTTTACTTTTTCTTTTCTTTTTTTTTTTTTGTCGGAAGTGCATATTTTTAAGAACATTTTTACTTTTTAATGCTTTTAACTGCTATATTATGCGGTTAATGAAACAGTGGATATTTTGACTAAATATATAGATTCCGTACCTTGGGATTTATGTCATATAAAAATGCCAATGAAAAATGAAGTAACAACAAATAATGAGGTTACTCAAAATCAATAACCCTCTCTTAATTTTTCTCCATGTCACTTATTAAAAGTAGATGTCATTCAATTGACAAAATATTTTGGTTTAATTTTGTTGTTATGTATATTATCTCTGTCGCAATCTACTTTGTTGATCATTAATTTAAACTAAGAGCAGACAGAAACATATGACAAACTGACAGAGATAACAAGACAAAAACGACGTCAAGCAGTTTCAAAGTACACGTCTGTTATATATATATATAGTGTATCGCGGCAATAGATACTTTTTAAACATATACTGTTAAATATAAGAGACAATGAATGCATATTATGATTAATCACGAGCCGTTCTAAACATCGTATTTTGGCTTTAATTTCAGGTGAAAATAAAAACAAAAGTTCTCCATCATTTAGATATTTTTCTATTAAGTTATTAAGTGTTCTATTAAAAAAAAACATAGCCATGTAATATCAGACAGATTTTAATCAACAATGTTGCTGTTTCTGTAACAAACTGTTTTTTACGGGGCAGGGTTGTTAGCCCTGCACCCAACCCCTGTCCCCAACCCCTGTCCCCAAACCTGGAGGACCGGTGGACCATTACAGCACCAGCACCTGGTATTCCCAAATGGTCACCCATTTAAGTACTGACAAGTGTCGATGTTGCTTAACTTCGGTGATCGGGCGAGAACCGGTGTATTCAACACGATATAAACGTAGACACGTTATGATTGCTTAGCAAAGTTTTATGTCAACACAAGATAAAATCATCTTTGATGGTGGATGTTTTTATGTTAACGTCCCTGTAGCCTCTCTGGGGATAGTTCATCTCGGCCGAAAACTTAGAATCAACTTAATAGAAAAATATCTAAATTTTGTAGAATTTTTGTCTTTATTTTCACCTAAAATTAAAGCCAAAAATACGATGTTTAGAACGGCTCATAGTTAAACATAATAGACATTCATTGCCTCTTATATTTAACAGTATATATATATATATATATATATATATATATATATATGAATAAACATAATTTTACATTCATTTTTTTTATATAATATTCGGACCTAGGCTGCCTTTTGGCCAACGCTTCTTTAGAGACACAGTCGTTGGCACAATTATAATTATATTAGACTGAATAGCAAAGAATTCCATTAAATAATGCAGGAACACGTTCGAAATTACGATTATTATAAATACGTAAAATTAAGAAAATAAATAAATTTACAATTAAAATCAATGCGCAAATAAAGAAATGGGTAAATAATCCATCGGAACATAAAATAGAAAAAAAAATTAAGCTCTCATATATTTCCAAATAAATGTAGTCATCTTAAAATGTTGTCATTTTGCTTGGACAGTATAAGCTGAAATACTTTCAGGCATAAAGCTTCCAAAAATAATAAATGATGTTTTGATCTACCTGTGTGCAAAATAAAAATTGAGTCAGTCGAAAAACATGACGAACATGACTCATTTTTCAATAGATGTTGTCCAATTGTTGACTCGTGTGCTTATTGCAACACCCAAGTGTGGTTACGTAAATGTAATCTAACATAAAAAAAGAACATAAAATTATGTTTATTCAGGTCTATATTTTTGTTCTTTGGTATCAAGTCATTATTCCGATATATATACATATATATTGGTAATAAATCCGAAAAAAATGTCTTAGCGACGAATTCCAAAGGATCCTGTTAATAATAACATTGATCCAGCCAGAGGACTCAATTTAATAAAATTCATTTGTTTATACAGCCAATTTTATTACATGTAAGACATTCAAATTTTCTTCAATCGGACGGCCATTTCTACGGATAAATTTAAATCCCATATCATCAACGAGAGCAAAACATTATGAGAAAATAAATTTACTTGTTTGTGTGTGTGTAAAAAAAATGGAGGTTAGGGCAGAATAAAAGAAAAACGGAGTAGATCATTGCTATCTGGACCAGTTAGATTTGCTACTTTGTTGACAGAAACGAAAACAGATAAAATAAAAAATAAGCAAGAATTAGGTCAGATGAAAGTATGGCTTCAAAAGGTCACTGTTAAAGGGTCACGAATAAGGTAAATACCAAAATAAACATAACTTAGGTTAAAAATCAAATCGATAAAACGAGAAGGAAATAAATTTAAGAAGGGGAAGTTATTATTTAATATAATTTAAGTATATGGCTAATAAGGATAAATGAAACAGCTATTTCAAGGAATTTTAAATTTAGATAAACTTCTAAGAAATCAAATTTAAATTTATGACGGCATAAATACCAAAAGAATCAGGTTAAACCTCACTTAAGTTAAAAATAAAACGATATAACTAGAATGAATATAGATTTTATAGAATATAGAAGTTATTATATGATATTATTTATTTATACGGCTAATAAGAAGAAAAAAACAACTATTATAAGGAATTTTAATTTTAGATTAATTATTAGGAAATTTGTAACTAAATTTAAATTTATGATGGTGTTTGCTCACAAATTCTTTCCTTAAGTTCAAAAGCAAATTTTTCTTATCATATTTTTAACAAAACAGAGATTGCATTCATCATAAAGATTATTAAGGGTTCAAGCCGAACATATTAATTTCCATCTCACTATTGGGTTAAATCATTCTCCAGTAACTTTATTTTTCATATTCACTCTCCTTATTTTTTATTCTTCAGTCAATTTATTTTTCATTTTCACTCCTTATCTTTTTCATTCTTCAGTAACATTATTTTTATATTCAATCTCTTTAATTTTCATTCATCATTAACCTTATTTGTCATTCTTGTGTCCTCTCATTTCTCATCCTTCCTTCTTTTATTTTTCCTCCTTCATTCTTTTATTTTTATTCTTACTTTATTTTTCATTCTTTCTTCTTTTTATTTTTTATTTTTTCCCTCTTTTTATTTTTCAATCTTCAGTCAGATCATTTCTCATCTTTTCTACTTATTTAATATTAATTCTTCAATGACTTTATTTTCCATATCTTTCTTTCTCTTTCATTTTTTAACCATACTCTTTATATTTTATTTCCATCTTTATGATTTTTATTTTCTTATATTTTTTTCTCTCTACCAGTTTCCTAAATATATTTTTCTCTTTTTTTCCATTACTCGACTTTCTCTCTCTTCATTTCTTCATCTATTTGTTAATATGATAACTTATTACACCACCACCATCAACTCCTACACTAGCGGCAGCTCTTATCATTCGTCATTTATTAACAGTGTTCTTGATAGCATTGCTACGACACCAGAACCGGAACCATCATTAGACAGTTCGCTCGTCACGCAACGTAGACCAGTAAACGAGAGGAGGTTAGTCGACAAGAGTTCGTATAAAAGACTTACCACTTACTTAATAGGCATTAAAGAAGTTCTCACCAGCACCGGAAAAAAGAGAGAATAAAACTAATTCCACAACACAAGAGTCATATGAAAAAAACGTAAATAGTTTTTGAAGACAAAATATTATATCATAGATGTGTCGTGAAATTTTCGAACTGCTGATAAAATTGAGTGAGACGAATACATGAGTAGCGTGTTTTGTAAATGCATATGTGATATCAGTTCTCATATATGGCAGTAAATACTAGACAATCTCCGCATATACGAAGAACAGACTCGAGGCAAATGAAATGTGGTGCTACAAAAGAATGCTGGAAATGCCATGGACTAAACACGTGGTCAATGATGACACTTTAGAGAAAACAGAAGGGGTTTGGAAAAGCAGATGCTCACGGGGATACATTTTACGCAAGAGTGACTAGGGAACTTCTCGCATAGTTTAATTAGTGAGATATGGTTAACAGAACTGGGATTAGGAGAGATAGCAATATGCACATATCTTAGACTAACGACACGTACTCCACACAGTCTAAGTGATGTATGATAATACAGAGGAATCGAAAGAGTTGAATGAGTTTAGTGGTGATTACAAATGTGTTTGGATTGAACACTGTGATGGCGACGTTATGTCACTATTCTTCTTCCCACAGGAACTGACTCAACACGGAATCCTACATCAAGTACCTTGAGATGGTAGTGCCGCCCTGCGTCAAGTAGGGGGCTTTTGGAAGACTCTCTGTGTAGCAACAGAACTCAGCACCGTACTAGTTTCAAGAGAAACAAGTCATGGCTATCAGTTAATTTCTGTGACAACCTCACCCCTTACATCTGGCCACCGAACTCCCCAAACTGTAGCCCCTTGATTATTATGTGTAGGGTACAGTTCAGTGAGAGACCAACAAAGCTCCCTGTTACACCAAAGATGAAGGCGAGAATTATAGCAGGACTGAATAAATTATCAAGGAGACCATCTAGAAGAGTTTCAGAAAGTTCCGGAGTCGTTTAGAGGCCGTGGTTGAAGTCAATATCGATTTAATTTTTAGTATTTCAAGGCATTTTTCTGTAATTTTGGTAAATTTATCTTAGAATAAGATGTCAGAATAATTACATTTTGGGGAGGCTTACGTCCATATCACGTTGAATACACCGGTTCTCGCCCGATCACCGAAGTTAAGCAACGTTAAGCATGGTCAGTACTTAGATGGGTGACCGCTTGGGAATACCAGGTGCTGTCAGCGTTTAGTGACGGATGTGCGTTGTGGTGCCGTGGATATCGGCTCGGAAAGAGAAATCGGTGAGCCGAGTTCGAATTCCAGTTGAATACCCTGTATTCACTTAAGCACTGGTGAAAAACTGAAAACCATAGAAGAGAGCATGATTTGAACCATCGACCTGAATAATTTTCCAGTTCACTAAGAGCGTAAGAAACATAAGGCGCCTAAATAATTGCTCGCAACATATTTCATCAGCTGCTGCAAATACACACACACATACACGTATATATATATATATAGTATTGTAACTAAGTTGTAGAACTCGTAGGTTTTTTGCCTGTTGTTCATGCATTTACTTTTATAAAGAGTGCTCGATACAAATGTAGAGCGTATATATGGCAAAAAAAAAAATTTAAAAAATAAATAATAAAAAAAACGTAGAAACAAAAGACAACAAACCCCGTACCATTCCAGCAAAAAGTCCAGCTACAGTAAAATAGTAGAAACATAAAAGAAAATATTGACACTGTAAAAACTAAAAAACAACAAAAAAAAAAACACATACCAATACAAAATAACCAAAATTAAAGAAGAAGTAACCAGCCCAAAAACAAATCAACACCTAAACCAAATAACAATACTCATGGCGCCACCAGACAAGATAAATAGGAAAACCTATCCTGAACTTTGCCACCCAAACACTTAACCCTAAGACGTTAAAAAGGTCAACAGAATTCAAATTACAGCCCAACCCCACAATCACCTAAAAAAAACAAATCCAACACAAATCAACAAGATCACGTGAAGAATGAAGCAGCCTAGACACATGGCTAGCTTCGAAACGCGAAACTTTTTTGTGTAGTGATACTATGAATTTATAAACCATTGTAACAACTATTACAATATATATATATATATATATATATATATATATATATATATATATATATAAAGTTCGTAACGGGATATTTATCTTGCTTATTCAATCTCAGTCTCTGAACACACACATACACACACTAGGATCTTTTGGTATTATTTACCAACCTTCTAGATTTTTTACTGATATATATTTATACATTTCCCAACCAAGGGTATTTGCGTGTACGTGAATGCAAGGAATTCAACTAGAATTTGAATTCGGCTTCTAGATTTCTCGTCGCAAGCCTATATCCACTGCACCACAGTCCACACCCTATGTAAATAGCCGAACCAAAACAACACAAATGGCTTGATGATTACGTTTAACAGACTCTCACCACTGAGTGTTGACACAGTTTACACACTCACAAATAAACACACACGCGCTTATATATATATATGTATATATATATATATATATATATATATATATATATATATATACTGTTAAATTATTCAAATGTTGCAGAATTTTTGTCTTTATTTTCACCTGAAATTAAACCCAAAATACGATGTTTAAAACGGCTCATTATTACACATAATAGACATTCATTGTCTCTTATATTTAACAGTATATGTTTAGAAAATTATCTGCTGCCTCGATACACGATATATATATATATATATAGAAGACCATCGTTTGAATGTAATTCCTTTTATTTTATTATATTTTACAAAGAGGTTTAGAGGAGAACGTTGATGATATAGTAGCATCGATTGTACTTTCTCGGCAGTAGCAAATAATTTTCTTTGCCTTGTCTGAATGAATGACATAATATAAAAGTACCCACAATGGGCAAGCATAGTGGCTGTAATTGCAAGTCATTTAATAATGATAATTTTTCGATAAAAGAAAAGCTATTCTTTCACTTGAAAACTTCTAATATATTTTCATCATCATTTTAAGACATAAATAACATTATTTTGTCAACAGGTCATCTGCGCTTGATGTAAAGTATCATACGAGGTCATATTTTTTGCGGACCAACACAAAAGAATGTTCAGATGCGTCATAGTTAACGATAGGAACGAGATCTCGAAGAGTTGACTTCAAATTCTGCTTGACCTCGTTACATTCGCTTTCATATAACAATAGAGGAAAGATATGGATCTATCTCTTTTTTTCCCAACTTTTTTTCCTCTTTGGGTTAAATATAAAGCAGATTGGGCTTTTTAGCCGTGGTCGGCAAACAGTTTATATGAATATCACCTTTGAATTCAATACTTGGTCACCTGAAGAGAGAGAAAAATAGGTAGCAGAAGCTACAATATCGGCCACAATTATTAGGCCACTCGTGTTTAAAAAAATGATGTATTTCATAATATTTGTTAGTATTTATTGCCAAGTGAATAAGTGTAAATTAAAATAGAATGGTTCTTTTGTTAATACTGCAGAATAACATGTGCATCAAATGAATTTATAAATATTTAGTAATTACCTATATTGCAGTTTCATCAATAAAATAATGAAGAAAATTTCGGGTGATTCGGACGAGTTTATCTTTGCTTCCTTGCCTTGAAAAATTTTGCAAAGTAATAATAACAAAAGAACCATTCTATTTTCATTTGGCAATAAATACTAAAATTAGTATAAAATACATAATTTCTTTAAAAAACTGGGGTTGCCTAAAAATTATGACTGGTAGTGTATGTCTGTTAAATAAAACACGATATATTTCAGCATCTGTGGACAGTCGTTGGTTATCCAGAATGCTGGTGTCAACAACAGGAATTGAGAACGAGGAATGAAAATGCGACTTTCACAAAAATATTTAAGTTCTTTGGTCAAGACGAATACATGAAAAGAAATTTGCACTGTTTCATGCCTTTTTCATTGATGTTGTGTTTTCTTTTCGGGTCTCTTGATCGAGAATCATACAGGAATTACATATATTGCTGTATTATTAAATATTTAAGCACTTTTATTTTTTGCATATTTCTTTCTTCTAATATGTATTTTGATTCTATTTACAGGTAAGTGCAAGAAAATATTTTCCGAAAACAACAGGTTAGTGATACATTTTTATATGCTTACTTATATATACAAGATGATATCAAAACATCCCCTGCCTAGTTATGTTTCAAAAGAAACTAATATATTTACCTAAGTTTAACATCATCTCCTTCGAAATATACCGGTGCCATTGTTCTCCCCTCTTTTAGATTACGACCTGGAAGTTATTTTATGTAAGCAAATCGGGAATCTTCTACGATTCACTATGGATCTTGGCAACTGCATTAAGACGACTACTGAATTGCATTTTCAGCTTGGAAAATGTCCAAAAGTGCTAAATCTTGTGCAGAGACTAAGTACATAAAAGATATATTGTTGTTTTTGGACTAGAAAGTCACGAGTATGTGGATCTCGGCGATAGGGTGCAGCGTCACCTTTTCTAATGGAAGCAATACTTTCTTAGACCAACATACACAGCAAAAATATTTTTAAAAAATCTAAAGAAAATGTTTAATTTCGATCTTTCTTAACATCTCATAACAAAACATTACGCTACACATAAAAATCTCCTCATACATGAACTATGAAATTTTTTAAATGTTTAATATTTTCAGTTAATCTTCTGAATATTTATGAGCGTTTTTCTAATAGCCAAAATATTTCTTTATAGATACCTTATCTAAACTTATTTAACTTTGTCTCTGTGTGTGTGTCTCTGTGTGTCCGTTACTTATAGACTCCGAAACGGCTGAACCGGTTTTCTTGAATATTTACACAGTTGTACTATAAGCGTCTGCGAGTGTTCTTAGCTAGGTTTTGTGTCGAGGTACCCCCAATAAATATCGAAAATCGAAAATCGAAAAAATCGGGTTAGAGAATGAGTGGTCCGATTTTAATTAAATTTGATACACTCATAGACAAAGACATAAGAAACGATATTCAGAAGTTTCATGGTTGCAGTTCTTACAATAGTGCAGAAAATCGATAATATATATATAAAAAAGGCAAGATGTTTGTCTGTGTGTATGTTTATGTACCTGTATGTCTATTTTTTTCAGCCCTTTTATTTTAGTTTTTGCTTCGGGTTTGGCTCAAAATAGGTATAATTGTAGTTCTTAGTCTCAGCCATGATACCATGTTTCAAAGGACTTATTTAAAGCCTTCAAAATTCAGTTTACGACGAAAAAAACTTATTTAATATCGATACCAGGAAATCAAAATTTGACTTACATCCATACATTTTTCTTTCAGTCCACGGTTTCGCATTTAGTCTTTCGTGCCAACGTCCAAAGAGTCTGAGCTCCAGGACCATGGATTAGTTTTAAAGTTTTCATTACACATTACGCCGGGTTATGCTGCTACTTTAAGATAAAGTCAGTTCAATTCTTGGTCTTGATAAAGTAAGTCACTGGATTAAACGTGTAGGTGAGAAAAATATAATGTTGCTTTGGTAGTCTTTATATATATATATATATATATATATATATATATATATATATATATATATATCCCATTACGGGACATATCACATACCTTTATTCTGAAAGTAGAAAAACAAAATATCTGCTGCTGTTAGTAAAAAATTACGTTAAAATATTTATATTTCAGTATTAAATAACCCATAGAGCTCGATATGCCGCTGAACAAAATCAGCTAACCAAACAATGAACATCATAGAACTCTTTTATAACATCAGTGCTTATAATACCATGTAATTTCTCAAAACAATCAAACTCTTCCAAACTATAACTTCAATAAAACTACAGCATAAGATACACATATCACTGCTTCTAATAATCATTTCCGCACAAATATGTACATGCACACAAGCTGATTAACATCTATCATGTATTCAATTGTGAAAGCATTAAATGACCCACTGGGAGTCGATATGCCATTAAACAGACAAACAAACAAACATGCTAGATTTCCGACACTTTTTGATCAGACCTCGTACTAATGCATTCTCTGAACAGCTGTATTGGGATTATTTGTGAAATGTAGATAAAAAAAATGATTGCACTAGTAGATGAAAATGTTGTCCTTGTCATCGGTGTCTAAATAGTGAAGAGGGTTTAGGCAAATCACTCGTATATCTGACCTGACTATGTTTTGTAAATGACGACTGACAAGATACTGCAATTAAACTTTTTTTCCATTATTATCATATTCTTATGAAAATTTTCTTTTCTTGATATCAGCCAGTCACTTAAGTGCCATACGTGATACTCGCTTGGACGATCATGTCTCAAAAGAGACATGACTGACTGGACAGAAGATTATCCCGCAGTAGTTTGCAATTACATTCTGCGATAGACTGGTTGTCTATAGAACCCAATCTGTCCTGTTATTTAACCCATAACTGGAGGAGAGACACGGATTAATACCTTACTCAAGGGCATTTGCGCGTAAGTGAATGTAAGGAATTCAACTGAAACTCGGCTCTTCGATTTGTCGTTCGGAGGCGATATCCACAAAGCACTGTAAAGATTGTCCAAATATATACCTGAGTGCATTCGGCTATTCTTATCGGTAATATCAAAGATATTTTGAATCTGAATATGTACATTTACAATGTATTTATATCGTGATATATATATATATATATATATATATATATAAATGAAATGACATTATATATATATATAAATGAAATGACACTAAGAATTATATATATATATATAAATGAAATGACACTAAGAATTATAAGAAAAAATAATACCAAATATAGAAATAGAAAAATTAATTGGTACACACCATCATGTACCCAAATGGTTAATATTAAGTTAGGCAACAAATTCCTTAACCCAGTTCAGAAGCACTTCCTAGTTATTAACCCCTTAGCAGAATGTTTATAACTTTGTTATAGCTGCCTTGATAATCTTGAAATTATAATAGAAAGACATAACAATAAAATCCTAAAACAATATAACAAAGTTACTAACCAAAATTACCCTATTATGAACAACGATAACAATACTAATATTTGCAATTGTCGTAACCCAAACGAATGTACTCTGTAAAATAGATACCTTAAAGATTCTACAGTCTACCAAGCTAATATTTTCACTACAGAAAATCCAACTCTTATCAAACGTTATTTTGGAAGTATTAAAAACACTTTTAAGTCGCGATATTATCAGCCTAAGCTATCCTTTAATAATAAAATCTATAGTAACTCAACTTCACTTTCCAATAACTCTTAGCAATCAAAAAAATGCAAATAAAACACACACAGTAAAATAGAAGATATTAACAAAAGCTTGAACATGTAAATCGTTACATTAAAATGTTTTGTTTGTTTACAAGAAAAAATAATTAAATTTCTAAAAACTAACTTATTAAACAAACGTTATGAAATAACTACTTACTGTCGTCATAAGATAATTCACATTCTTAAATATATCTAAAACTATCTCAAACTGTTTACTATATGCTATAAACTATAATTTTACCCCTTTTAGTTAATTATATATACCTTAAACCTAACCTTAATTATTTGTTACATTGCTGTTTACAATACTTTTATTCCCGGTTTTCTCTAAAATCGAATAATTTCACCTTTGATAATTAACGTTATTACGTCTATTTATAGACTAAAAATTGGAGTAGATAGCCTAAGCTATCGCCCAATTCACACTCCACCCACGTCTATTGAACAGGTGAAGAGGCTCATCCCTTGTTTCCTGTTTAGGATGTGGTTTCCGGTTTTTCTCTTTTCCAATCTTTTCACTCTTTTTTTAAATTTTTTTCCAATTGGAGTAGATAGACTAAACTATCGCCCGGTTCACACTCTACCCACGTCTATTGAACAGGTGAAGAGGCTCATCCCTTGTTTCCAGTTTAGGATGTGGTTTCCGGTTTTTCTCTTTTCCAATCTTTTCACTCTTTTTTTAAATTTTGTTCCAATTGGAGTAGATAGACTAAACTATCGCCCGGTTCACACTCTACCCACATCTATTGAACAGGTGAAGAGGCTCATCCCTTGTTTCCTGTTTAGGATGTCGTTTCCGATTTTTCTCTTTTCCAATCTTTTTACTCTTACGTAGCCCCCTGCGCATCAGTGGCGTTTTCGCCTTGTTTGGGGTGAAATGATTAAAAAAATATATATTAAAATTGTGTTCTTATATTAACGATTTATAAATAATATATTGGCTACATATTTGTTCGAAACTTAATTAAACTTACACAACTGACACATTCTCCCGCCACATTGTTACACTTTAATGTCTCAATATTCATTGGTCTACACTCACAAGTATTCTAAGTCATAATAACCTCCAACTCTACTTCATTTAACTAATATGGTGGCAGTTTTTTATTTTTTATTTGTTTTTATTTTTTATTTTGGGTTTTCTTATCAGTATATATATTGCCCCGTAACTAAACCACATTTAACCGCCCGACGATGATGCATTGAACCCCTTACCTTGATATCTTTTGAGATGCAGTACCCATGATGCTCTCTATATAGTGAGATTGGAAGAGAGACCTCTACAGGAAACTTAATTCCTGAAAGCCAAACTGATTCGAAAAATTATTGCTTTCCGCATCGACTAGATGAAAGCAGTAATCAACAAATTTCGCTTGAAATTGTTTGAGATAAATGACATAATATCCCATCAGGACTGCGCCAAACGGCACTTTCCTTTAATGATAAGGTAAAATGTGCTATAGTTTGGCTGAGAAGATGTCTTTCATCCTTCCTGTTCGCTAGATATTCTACCTTCCGATCAATATTTAAGTTGTTCTTTACAGAAATCACTTAATAAAAAAAATTGGTAAAACATCGAGATAACTACAAAAAGCAGTTCTTTGATGGAGCTCATTTTCCGTCATACTATTCAATAATTTACACATTTATATGTGTCAGGGCAAATCATTGTTCCTTCAGGGCATTTGAAACTCTGGAAAAGCCAAAAAAAAAAAAAAACAGAGGATAAATAAATTAAATTCAAACATTTTCATAATGGATTTCTTATACCAGAACTCGCAATTTCTTGTGTGCTGTGAGTAGGAGCATCGTCACAGTAGAGTATAAATTTTGTGTTTTGCGCTGCTGAGTTACTCTTGACCTTTCGAGATGGGCACGTACAACGGATAAACACACAATTTGATCGTGCCATGTTCACTACCTTTCTAAAGGGCTAGCGTTTCAGTACAACTTCTACCAATCTTTACACAAATCTTCCTGTGTAATAACAGCATATAAAACTTTATCATCTACTTTTAAAGAATGAATTATCTGGTCTGTGTCACAAGAAAACAGAAGTTGAAATCTGCTGCAGTGCAAACCTTTATACGAGTAATTCAATCAGCAACATGCTGTGGTTATCCGGAAATTAAATTATCAAACCCATATATATATATATATATATATATATATATATATATATATATATATTGTGTATTTGGGCAACAATCTCTCTTTTATATAAATTCCATTGAAAATGACAGATAAGGCATTATCATTAAGTTTTTACCTAATTTTTCATGTGTTCGTATAATTCTCTTCTTTTTGAACTCAAATTATCTAAGAATTATCTAAAGCTTTTGTACTTTCGAGCGATTTCGGCCATACTTTTAGCTATTATCAAGAATGTATTTTGTTTTATCTATAAATAAACATGTGAAAAGTTTATGCATATAGAGTCTTGTGTATGTTAAGTTCCGAACACAGTAAATACATTGTTACCGTGATCATAAATAATGTCATTAAGTGTAGAAATTCTCTTTTTTATTAGTAATAGCTCTATTATTTTTAATCTTCTTTTGCGTGTAGATTATGCTATTACGTATGTATTATCAACGAGAATATCAAGGAGAGGTCTTGGAAGATCTCGATGTGTGTTTAAACGAGATCGGATATATATATATATATATATATATATATAAATATGACAATAATAATAATATTAATAATAATAATAGTATATATATATATATATATATATATATGATAGTATATATATATATAGGTATATATATACTATTATTATTAATATTATTATTATTGTCATATTTTTATTGTAAATGGTTAAACATGACAGTTTTTGTGTAGTGATATAAAATGTTTTTATTGTAGCCACTTATAATAAAAATATTTCAATAATAATAAATTGCTCTATTTTGCATTGAGCACTTTTGAAAAGTAAATGGTACGAACTGTAGATTTCTCTCCGTTTGTTATTACTCTTACTAATATATATATATATATATATATATATATTCTTTAAGATGCCGTTTGCTATATTTTTGTGTTTTTTTTTTGTTTTGTTTTTTTTTTTGTCTGATGCTTGCTTTGGTGTTAAACGAATCTACAACGAACAAGGGTATTAACATGTTGTTCAATAAAGTTTATGGCGAAAGGAAATTATTAAAAAAATAAAAATATGTCTTATTGTTACTTAAAAGGCTGATTTTTCTTTGATAAGACCATTTTTGGCACAATGCTGAATTTTCTGAAGATAACCAATGTGACAAAGACAGCTATGAATCTTCGATGGGGCACATTTAGACAATGATTAAATTGACAAAAATATAAATAAAAAAGAAAGATGTGGCTAGCAAACCTGTCTCTAATTGGATTGATTTTCACTGGCTTTCTCAAGATTCTATGGGGCTAAGGAAAAATGGGAAAAACCCCTTTGCAAATTTTATCAACACGCAGTACGATTTGACATGTTTGTTCAACGGAATATCAACGACATATAGGTCATTGAATGCTGAAATTGAATTTTATTGGGAACTTTGAAATAATAAAAATATGTTATATGTTATTCTGCTTTCACATTTGGATACATGGTAAATAATACTCAGCTTGTGTGCATAAACATGTTTGTGTGGACATTATTACTAGAGACAGAGATTTGTATATTTTAGGCTGTATTTTTTTCGAAGTCATATTTTCGAACACTCTATTGCTCATATTTTTACTATAAAAATGTTTTTTATACTTTCATAGTGTTTTGGTTTTGATTGAGGTCTACACTAGTCCATTACGTTTATGTAGTAGATTAATCTACTGCAAAAACGTAATGGACGGTACTCGTCGTATGCAGTATCCTGAGAAGAAGGCGTAATCAATAGACGTAGACCAATAGTCGTAGACCAGTAGACCTCTAGCGGTAGACCTATTTACGTAGACCTCTAGTCGTATATATATATATATATCCCTTTCCGGGACATATCAAGAAATATAATGACCTTTTAGTGTAAAAATCATTACCAGTGAGTTAGAGTCGTATCAGCTCAGTTTCACGATTATTCTCGTATTAGGTCAAGGTCTGACAGGTTACTGCATTAGTACCATATTAAAATATGTAATGTCTCTGTTTCACAATTGTAGTCCTATTCAGGTCAAGAATGACACCTTACAGAAATGATGCTATATTAAGAAACGGAATGTCTCTGTTTCACAATTAATGTTATATTAAGATCAAGATATGACAGCTCACAGATATGGTGATATATTGAGGTCCGATATGTACCCGTTCCACAATTAGTTTCATATTATATTCAAAGGGACACTTTACGACATGGATTGACTCCGTTTCACAAGTGTTGTCATATTAAGACCAAAAGTGACAGTTTATAGAAATGGTAGCATATTAAAGCCGGAATAATCTCATTTCACAATTGGTGTAATATTAAATTAAAAAATAGTAGCAAATAGTTACAAATTATGACACTTTGCTTTAAATGGCCTCATAGTAAAACAAAATCTGACTGTAAGTTTGAAATATTATTTGCTGTTAGATTGTGATGTTATATTGTTCCAAGGAAACTGTTTGAAAAGTGATTTTTTAGAAACGTCAATGTCTAATAAATTTACTTTGTTCCTTAGTGATAAAAATAATGATTTTTGCTGAATTTACAGAATTGCAACAAAGTTGAAAATACTTTTGACATGGAATCCAGAGAGATTCTAATATCCTTTCCGCATCGGTAGAATTGACAGGAAGCCAACCAGGACACTGATTCTGACATTTTTCTTTCTTTTTAGCGCCGAAACACAACGGAGCTTGCAATAACAAATCAATGACGTTCACTCATTTCGGAACCTGTCAGTATTAGATATTTGATTCCAAATGGTCTTTGCATACATTCTCACTCTATTGATATCAGTTGCATCCTGTTCATATCTATCTATCTATCTATCTATCTATCTATCTATCTATCTATCTATCTATCTATCTATGCCAATTCAGTATCTATCTATCTATCTATCATTATCTATCTATCTATCTATCTATCTATCTATGCCAATTCAGTATCTATCTATCTATCTATCTATCTATCTATCTATCTATCTATCTATCTATGTGTGTATGTGTGTGTGTAATAAGTGCATTTGAGTAGCAAATTTTTGTTTATACATGTTTGATAAAACAGGCGGTCAAAGATATACTCGCTGCTGTTCTCGAGAAGCACCTTCATTCTGGGGTAAGAAATGGCTTGTAAGTTTTAATGCTTCTAAAACGAAGCTGCTATCTGTCAACGACCGCAGGCAATTCTTCCTACCCACCATGACCATGGACCAAGCGAGTCTCTCTAAAAGCAATACACTACGCCTCCTCGGTCGCACCCTCACTTCCGACCTCAAGTGGAACCATTACATTAAATAAATAGCTAAATCGACTGCTATGAAGGTGGGGTCACTGTGTCGGGCCAGGAAGTTTTTCCCGCCTGAGTCCATCTTGCACATATACACATCAACCATCCGACCGTGTATTGAATACTGTTGTCATATCTGGTCGGGTGCCCCTGCCATTCTTCAGCCATTTTCTCACCGGCAATATGTGGCTTCCTACTGTCTATTCTTTATTTTCGCAGCTTCTGCTCCTATGAGCTTAGCTTACTGATGCCCCTCGACAAGAACTTACCCGAACAACCAGACTTTTGCAATTAAATCAACTAAATGCAGCTGCCACTTCTGCTCTTTCATCTTTCTTGCTCGTACTTCTCGTGGAACTCCCTTCCGCATCTCTTGTTCATGGACTCCAGTCCTTCTCTCGTCCTTTCCCCATCACCTCGTTTATCTTCTTTTCCTTTCTCAATCTACCCTTACAACTGTCTTCAGACTGGTATCCCCATCCTTCTCTTACCCTTTCTCTGACACTCACTTTAACTGGTTCGTCTTTCTCTTCGCTGTCCTCCTGCTTAAACTTCCACTCTTCTTTTATGTAGCCCCACCACCTGCGCACCAGGGGATAGTATCACCTTACTTGGGGTGAAATGATTACAAAAAACACTATATATATATATATATATATATATATATTATGTTAGAATTTTCATTTAAGTGCAACATATTCCGACATTTAAAACACCACGGCTATCAACACACACTTCTTAAGAAAACACTTGTCGAAAATACATATATACTTAGAAAAGAAAATAATAAACGGAAACTTAAAATTCTAGAAGCTATCTACATCAAACAGTTTAAAACTAGCCTAAATAAAATAAATTTCGACACCTCCACTAACATAATTCAATATAATCGACGGGAGAGGTCATAGTTGTTATACTGACCCCATACACCATAGCAGTAGCAGTTCCCAGACCAATCCCCTCAGGCCACTATACTCTCATTTGACCAAAAACCCACTACCACCATTCCTTCTCGGCCTGCAGCCACGTGTGACGCAAAAAATGGACCTATTTAATTTTCTCTGTATAACTCCACTCTGTTAATAATTTAAATGTTCTATGTTCACTGAATATTAAATGTTCATCCTTTGATAATGGCTTATGTAAGCCGAAAGCTCAGACCTGATAAAAAAATTAACAGTTATTGCGATTTCTTATCGTCTTTCCAAGACAACACTATCAAGCTAATCAGATCATACGAAAGGATCTTACACAAAATAGACAGAACTTGTCTATATTATTCAATGAAACATGTATTAATATATATATATATATATATATATATATATATATATATATATATATATAACATTAATGTGTTTTATATATATATATATATATATATATATAACGTGAATGTGTTATATCACTACAAAAGTGGCTATTTTGTTTCGACACTACCTGTTTTATATCAAGTGATGGTGCTGATTTCAAGTTGAAGAGTTTTCAAAGGTTCAAATCTAGCCAAACCCCTCAGCTTTGAATCTTTTAAAACCATTCAACTTGAAAAAACTGAGTATTAGATTTTTCAAGCTTTCTTTCCTCATTACATGCCCCAGGAACCTAAGCTATCTCTTCCTGATGTCCAAGATAAGTTTTCCTTTCGTTTCCATCCTGTCCAAAACCTTGTCGTTGCTCACATGTTCAGTCCATGGTACCCTCATCATTTTCCTGTTGCCTCGAGTGTCTTTTTCGTCTTTGAGGAGAATGTCTAGCATTTGCTGCCATTTAAAGAAGACGGATATCACATAATAGACCAGTACTCTTTTCTTTGTTTTCAAGAAAATTTCCCGTCTTTCAATACTCTACTCAGCTTTCGAAATGCATCCTTGGCCATGCCAATGCACCTTCGGATCCGAGTGTCACACTTTCCGTCCTTTGTTATCTCTGGCCTCATTTGGTATTTTGTCTTCCCCTTTTTGAGGATGAATATCCACTAGCGGAGTAGGAATCCTCGGCCATAGCTGTTGGCAACAAGTCTAACATTTTTTTTTACTTTTCTTTTTATATTTTATGCTGCAGTTGATTTGGTCGTAACACCAGCTTATACCTGATGTCTCTTTGTTGGCGAACTTATCTTTTCTGGGTTATGGACTAAGCAGGAAAAATTGTATCAGAAAAAGTCATTGTTATTTCCCCTCAAAAATATTAATAAAATATTCGCCAGAAAAAGAAAACTATTAATTCTTAAAATCAAACGTGTTTTAACTTTTCAATAACCTACAAAGCGTTGTCAGTCATCCTACAAAAGGATGTGCGTGATGGTTCAGTTGCTATCGACTCGGAACGACAAATCGGGGTGTCAAGTTCGTATTTCGGTTGAATTCCTTTTATTCACCTACGCAAAAATACCCTTAGGAGGGAATTAATCAAACTTTTCCCTACAGTTATATTTTAAATAATAGGACAGATTGGGTTCTACAGCCTTGGCTGGCAACCAGTCTACCGCAGAAAGCGATGGCAACCTACTGCGAGATTATCTTCTGCTCGGTCAGTCATGTCTCTTTCAAGACATTATTGCCTAAAGCGTGTATCACGTATGGCACTTAACTGACTAACTGACAAAGGGTTGATAAACAGTATGAAACAAATCCAACAATTAAACGCTGATGAACATGAGCTATTAGTCATTACTTTTTTCTTGCTTTCTTTTCCGAACTTGAGCAAGAGTTATTTCAGTTTCTTTTCTCAGTCTGCTGTCAAAATAAGAGTTTTGTTATCCCCCGCTATTAAAATGAAGTCTGCTAATATGAAATATTGGTAGGTCTTCTTACGCTTTTGGGCTCATTTCGTTATATAAGTTGAAAAAATATCGTGAGAAGATTCATTTCTTGCATTAAATCTCTTCCTCTGTTGCTGTCTAATTGTTCATCCCTCTGTCTATGCAGGCGGATTGTTCCCTGTAAATTTGACCGAATATTCTAATAGCTTTCTCATGTAACTTAAGTCTTCCGAGTGGTCGGCTAGATACAAATTTAATTCACAATACGCTCTGTCCTATCGATTGTTATCTCCAGCAAACTATTTCTTCGCTAACACAGAAGGAATATCAAAATACGAAAGTATAAGAATGCATGAACCACTCTCCTATTATTAACTTGCCTATATGGCACCAAGAAAATATCGTTTGCCTTCACGATTTGGTCCGATGAAAGAGTACTGAGGAAGTTCTAATGAAACAGTATGGATTTAAGAGTGTAAGGCTAAATGAATGAATGAAGGCGAGTTCATGTTTTCTCTTGTTTTTATTTTATTTAATTTCGTATCACTTCATTATATAAGAAACACTCCTTTGAACCTACTCTACTCTAGTCACTGTGAGGTAATCAGTAGCAAAATCTCTTCCTAGACACACACCCAGAAGAAACCTATACAGAAGAACAAAATAAACAAAAAAAAAAAACGGTTAATTTTTCAAATCGCTACGTTTAGTTCAATGTTTAGTTCACATTTTCCCATCACCGAAACACTTCTTCAAACATGGTGTCAAGATCAATTTATGTTCGGTCTATAATCTGAAAACACCAGCGGGAAACTTTCAAGGATTTTCTAGACGATTTATATTCAAAGAAAATGTTGGATCATTTTGCCAAGAATGCTTTCATGGACAGTGTTTTTTCTAAGTTTTTGTCAGTTACGTAGTATTTTTTAAATGCGATCAGATTTTTTATAAGAGACAAAATTCCGTTTTACAAATACCAGTACTTAGAATTATGTTGTTTTCAAAGGACATTTTACGACAACTAATGATCGAAATGTGCGTTTTGGTGCAGTGGATATCAACTTGGAACGAGAAATCGGGAAGCCGAGTTCGAATTCCAGTTAAATTCCTTGCATTCACTTACGCGCAAATATACTTGGGAAAGGTACTAATCCATCTCTTCCTTCTAGTTATGGCTTCAATAGCAGAACAGATTGGGTTCTATAGCTTTGGTCGGCAACCAGTCTTCCCCAAAAAGTAATGGCAAACTACTGTGAGATAATCTTCTGCCCAGTCAGTCATGTATCTTTCGAGACATGATCGCCCAATCGTGTATCACGTATGGTACTTAACTGACTAAATAATCGGAGAAAGTAATGCACCAACAAGACGAGTTCACTGATGATGAAAAATTAAAGTAAAACCCATATTAAAAAAATATAAAAATCGATCCAGAAGCAATATAAGAATCAATGCAAAAGCTTTCTAAAAATCAATGCAATCGCCATATAAAAATAATTATAAAAGCCATATAACAAGTCAATGTAAAAGGCATATAAACAAATCAATGTAAACGCCATACAATAATCGACTACTATAACAGTTCCATAACGACCTTGAATTAAATGTATAGTGAACTTCAATAAAGAGCAAAAGCCATATAAAAAGTCAATGTAAAATCTATATAAAAAAAAATCAACGCAATAGCCATTTAAAATCTGTGTAAAAGCCATATAAAAATCAATGTAAAGCCATATAAAAATCGACTACTGCAATAGATCTGTAACTAACTTAAATAAAATGTACTAGTAAACTTCCATATAAACCAAATAGCCATACTCTTCTCACGCTCGGTGTTGCTGTAGTGGTTTCGATAGAAAGTAGCTTTTTATAGGGCATAAGTACCCCCCCAAATCATTGACATTTTCCCAAACAAAATTAGAGATCCCAGGTTGCTCTATTATTTAACCCATGCTAGGGAGAAGAAAAGATGCATTCATACATTTACAATGTTATTTGTGCTATAGGAAACACAGTGACGTCAGTTAGAATTTGAACTGGTCAAGCGAATTGAACCTTTCGCTCCAATAGCCGTTATATTAGCCACATATATGGCCATTAAAATGCGAAATACAATAAAAATAGATACTTCTACTCATGTTCGATACCTAAAGTGAATTCTTAAAAATGAAAACGCTTTCATATTAGCTTTAATTGAAAGCAAAATGATTAAATTTACTATTTCCAGTGAGCAAAATATTTTGGTGTATTTCAAATAGAAATTATACTGATTGGAATCTCAACTTTTGAGAGTTTTCAAAAGTTACCATTTTTTTCGTCCATTTTAAGTTTGACAAGTTTGTAAACAAAAATTAATACTCGGTTTTAAAAGTGTTGCAAATATAAAACACACACCTGTCACACGTTACTTTTGGAAAATTAGCAAATTTAAAGTTAAATTAATCTGATTTGAAATAAGTAGTACTAGTTTATAGCATGAAATTTAGAAGAAAAGTATTTCTTAACCACAGAGCTATGATCTTTCTAACCTGTGAAATAAGTGAAGTGGAGACAAGGAGTGACATAAATTTATGAAACCTAAGTGAACGTTTTTAAGGAAAACAACCCTTGAAACATGTGACCTTTTAATGATGCATGTCTTATGACATAGCTTACAAAATGGAAAATTTAACATAAAAAATAAAAATATTTAAAACATCTTAGTGCGAAATGGTTTGTATCCAGCTTTTCAGTTTTTAATTAATATATATAGTCTTTACTTAATAACTTAATAACTGAATGCACTAGAAGAAATTTAAAAGATGATTGAAACTTTATAAAACGTCATAATTAACAAAGAAAAAATTGAAACTATTCTCGTAAAAGTTAATTATTCATCCTAAAAAATCTTCAGAAAATGATACCTTTAATATATAATATTTATAAAAGCAGTTAAAAATTTATCGATATTCAAAATAGAATAGTTTTAATACGATTTTTATTTTTATATTCGGAGCATATTTTCGGATACCCAGCTATTTTTTAAAAAAGAAAGACATGATTAAACTAATAAAACAAATTTCTAGAAATTTCATGAAATTAATTTGAGAGTGTAACAGACAAAAAATATATTTAGAAAATTTTCTAAAAATAATAATTTCAAAAATAACTTTATTTATTTGTCAATAGGTCCTGGAAATTTTATTAAAGCTAGACAACTTCTACTCCAACAGTTTCTTTTCTCGCACTTCCCGACTGTGAAATTCTCTTCCACATGACTGCTTCCCCGACGGCTACAATCTCCAGGAGTTTAAATGTAAGGTCAATAGACACCTCCTAACAAACTAACTTCCATTCTTTCAAACACTCTTCCCACCCACCCAAATATCTATCAACCCCCTTCTGACATTTCCTATATCTAACCACTCTTCCTATTTACCTCCCTCTATGTAGCCCCAAGCGCAATAGTGGCAGTGGAATGCCTTGCTTGGGGTGAAATGATTAAAAAAAATTTATTTGATATTTGAAAGAATTTCCAAATTAATGTGTTTTTCACCGGTTAAAAATACGCTTCGTAATATTACGTTTGCCATACTAATAAACTAGTAAAATCTGGTCACTCACTGA
Source organism: Ascarosepion bandense (assembly GCA_037127315.1). Taxonomy (NCBI): domain Eukaryota; kingdom Metazoa; phylum Mollusca; class Cephalopoda; order Sepiida; family Sepiidae; genus Ascarosepion; species Ascarosepion bandense. The sequence continues at coordinate 855,039 of JBBBDQ010001004.1, read as the reverse complement.
CGAAAACAAAAAAATATTTTTGATCAAACTTTCGAACGTGTTAGAAAGAATTAAAAAATTTAAAAAATTAATTTCAAAATTACTTTGATTTTTCTCTTAATGATAACATAAATGTTTTGACGATAAAACTTTGTTTTTAAGTTTGGAGCCTTTTAACATCATGCTATGCTGTTTTTAGCGAATGGGTAGAGATAACTAATTTAAGGAAACTAACTCAAATAAGATGTAAACTATTTGAGAATTATCGAAACTAAAAACAAAATTTGTTAAATATTGTAAAATTATAAAAAATAATACAAAATATCAAATTTTAGAAAATAACTTTATTGCCAACTTTTTGCGCAAAAGAAGTTTATTTGTTTTGTTTTTCTTTTAACGGGTATGGGTGGTTGGGGATTTTCACTGTTTTAAGCTTCTGATTGCTTAACTTTTGAGACTTTACATCTATTTTTGTCTGTGTTACCCATTCTAACAATCAAAACCGTTAACTTGGTTACTCGCTATATCCTTCTATTTATCTCCCTTTCAACACGTCCAAACAATCTCCTCAAAGATGAAGAAGAGACTTGAAACAGCTGAAATGTAGTTCTACAAAAGGATTCTGTGGCTAACATGAACCGAATATGTTAGCAACTGCTAAGTTTTAGATAAAATAGAAACAAGAAGGATACTTATATTTAACACCGAGAAGAGGCAGTAGGGTACGTAATGAGGAAAGAAGGCTTGGAAAATCTTTTATTCACGGGAAGGATTTAGGGAAAGAGGGACAGAGAAAAATAGCACGTAACATACTTGATGAGTTTGAGAAAATCGATGGTAGAACAAGGTATTGGAAAAATAAAGGCAAAACCTATTAAGAGCTACAAGAGACACGAAGTTGTGGAGGGCCATAATCATCTACGTCCTGAAGGGACACGGCACATAAACGAAGCGCTAAATTTTCCAGGCTCTCTCTTGATTGTGTTTCCCAGAATTTTCATCCGTCTCTTTCTAATTGTACATAGAGGTTTCCTTGTTCTCTTTTTAAAGACCTTTTCGGTGCTCATTCTTAGTAGAAGTTCACGATGCTTTATTTTGCTAATTCAGCTTTCAACTGAAAAACGTTTATTTTATTATGAAGGATTGTTACAGGAGAGAGGGAAGATGGGATGTGCTTATTCTATTACCACAAATTTGTTTGAATCAACTGCAAAAGAAACTCCACCAAACGCAATAAATAAAATTAACATTAACTGTTACAGGTATTAATGGGGGAAAAGATGGCGGCGTAATTGGCTTCACTTCGATGGGAGGATGGGTTTCAAGGACTGCTGTTGTAAGATAATTAACAGAAAAAGAAAAGGTGGCAAAGAAGGAGAAGAAAGAGATATAGAAAAAAAAATACTCTTTTGAAAAATAAATATGCGAGTGACTAAAAAACAATATTTCATGTTCTCTCATTTCTTCTCGCGAGATTAAACCAGCTGTTTGAAAAATTGGCGAATTGTCTTGTTCGTAAAAAAAGAAAAGAAAAAGAAAACCATGACAACGTTAAGTCTTCTACTTCACGACAGCTTTGATCAAAAGTTTCTAATTTTTTTCTCTTGAGAAGTAGGCTCTTATGACAAAAAGCTTTGATTGACCAATCAGAATCCTTAGACTTGGCTCTGCGGTTAAGTTTGAACACTTTGACTTCTGATTGGCTAATTCTTCAGGTTATCTCACTGGCAGCGTTAACAGTTAAAACAGTACAAATAATAATTATATAAATACGCTGCGTATATTATAGCTGGAATTTTCTTTATAATGAACACCGCAATGCTAATTATAATTATAAACACGTTGCAATATTTAGCAAACTTTTAACTAATATTAGATCGTCAATAATGGCAGTTATTCAGTCAGTTACGGGTCATACATGATACACGATTGGGAGATCATGTCTCGAAAGAGACATGACTGACTTGGCAGAAGATTTTCCGGCTTTAAGTTGCGATTATTTCTGCTGTAGACTGGTTGCCAACTAAGGGTTTAGAACAAATCAATGTAAACGCCATACAATAATCGACTACTATAACAGTTCTATAACGACCTTAAATTAAATGTATAGTGAACTTCAATAAAGAGCAAAAGCCATATAAAAAGTCAATGTAAAATCTATATAAAAAAAATCAACGCAATAGTCATTTAAAATCTGTGTAAAAGCCATATAAAAATCAATGTAAAGCCATATAAAAATCACAATATCACGAGCCACAACGCACATCCATTGATAGTTATTACTAATCATAAAATATCTCATCCAAATAAAAGAGGTTTTGGATACTTTTCATTCCTGGCCTCTTTTGCTTAGACTAATGAGAAACTGTAAGGAGAGTCAATAACATTAATCTATAAACTATGCATATTATTAAGAATATAGCCATTAAAAAAGAGGAAATTATAACAATGCTGGTTTAAATTTCTATCAGTTCTTGTTAATTTAGTAAGTCGAATATTTCAACTTCTTTCTTGCAGTCAAATGTCGTAAGGCGGTCATAGAATGAACTGATACCGACGAGAAAAAGATAAAATTGTCATTCTGAAATTATTTATATCACAAGTTTCCTCAAGAGCTATTCATATCTTCGAGTCAGAAAAATCATCGTTCGATTCTTCATTCGTTTTATAGTTCCTTCTCCAAATGTAAAATTCAACATCCCTTTGCCACAAACGTATTTTATTCCATTTAAAACATACAAAAAGAAAAGATCATGCTTGTTCATCAGGTGACATATACTAATGATTACAAAAACATCTATACTTATTTTATAAATGGAATTTAGTCTGTGTGTGTATATCTGTGTGTGTCTGTGTGTGTGTCCGTTACTATAGACTCCGAAATGGCTGAACCGATTTTCTTGAAAATTTGCACAGTTGTACTATAAGCGTCTGCGAGTGTTCTTAGATAGGTTTTGTGTCGAGATACCCCGATAAATATCGAAAATCGATAATCCAAAAAATCGGTTTATCGAAGGAGTGGTCCGATTTTAATCGAATTTGATACACTCATAGACAAAGACAAAGACATAAGAAACGATATTCAGAAGTTTCAAGTTTGCAGTTCTTACAATAGTGCAGAAAATTTGATATCGATACCAGGAAATCAAAATTTGACTTACATCCATTCATTTTTCTTTCAGTCTACGGTTTCGCTTTAACTGGAAACAACTATTCCTTTTTAGTCTTTCGTGCCTAGGTCCAAAGAGTCTGAGCTCCAGGACCATGGATTAGTTTTAAAGCTTTCATTACACCTGAGCAACACCGGGCTATACTGCTAGTAGTTTATAAATAACGGATCATCTAGAATTTAATATATGCTTGTAGTTGCAGCAGTATTCAACCTGGGCGGATTGAGCTGGCTTCTCTAGAAATTTCATGGGAATATTTTAGCTACTCAAGCGGTGTTCAATCGCATGTGCTGTGAATATTTTTCCGTAGTAGGTTGCCATTTTTCTTACTCCGGTAGACTGGTTGCTAACCAAGGCTATATCTCTATTTCTCAATCCGCTGTCCATTACTCCACCGTGCCTCCGTTTGTAAACGTGATTTGCAATTAATAAAACTTATAATGAAAATGTAATAATCATGATTGTATTATAATTAAAATTTATAATTAAATAACGGAATTTAAAACAGAAATATTATTATTGCTGTTTATTATTATTATGTTATATTTCATTATAAATCGATCTCTGCAATGGTCGCACTATCTACCAAGTCTGCAGGAAGACCTAAGGTCGGTCGTGGTGTGTAGTTATTGGCTGTACTTAATAAGACAATTTTTGTATATCTCTTAAGTTTGGGTTTCAAGGGATTATATCAATGTTTTTTTTTTCTTTTGTTCCATTTTTTATCATTCCAAGCGCACTCACTATCAATAGTATGATATTTGTTTTCAATTTCCACATTTTTCTATTTCAATTTCCAGGTTTTTATATTTTGACAGTTTTTCGAATTCATTGATTGCTATGTCACAATCTGCTGGACAAGCCATATCAAGTAATAAGCAGGTTATTTATTTTTAGTTTTTAACAATATTATCCGGTTTATTTGCTTAAATTTTATGTCTGTATAGACGGTGTAATACCATAGAATAGTGACATCTTCTATTTCTGTAACCGGTGCTGGCTGATGTTAATACCAGTGTTTTTTTACATATTTACCATAGTGTTTGCACGTTGTCCAGTGTAAACATTACCCCTCCCCACTCTATCGTGACGATTTTTATATTCATTTGGGGCAAGTACAAAGCATCCTGGGATTAGATGGTCTGTTGTTTCTTGGTATTAGTAGCAGCACCTGCATTTTGGATCCACATTATTATGTATAATATTTGCCTGAAAGTTCATAGTAAAAAGACTTTGGTCTTGAGCTGCAAGAATAAAGTCTTCAGTTTCAGACTTTAGTCCAGATGCTAGTAACCATCGATGAGTATTAACTTTATCAACGCTGGGTTTATTAGCACGTTCTGGATATTGGCCATGCAGTGGTTTGTCTTGCTAGCGTTGTTTCATGTGTTCATTATTATTGTTTCATCTGTTTATTATTATTATTGTTTATTATTATTATTATTATTATTATTATTATTTATTATTGCTTATATTATTGTTTCATTATTATTATTGCTTATTATTATTGTTTATTATTATTATTTATTATTGTTTCGTCTGTTTAATATTATTATTGTTGTTTATTATTATGATTGTTTATTATTATTGGTTAATTACTATTGTTTCATCCGTTTATTATTATTATTATTATTATTATTATTATTATTATTATATTGCATGCCTAGGCAAGTTCTTTCATGAAGTTTGCAGGAGAAACTTCAGAGGGTGTTTCAGTGTGGAATAATGTTCAATGAATAGTCTCTAGCTGAAAATTTCCTGCAACCTCTTCTTTACTTATATGCTGAAACTACAATTTCAGTCGTTTTTTATCGTGAGAATATATGTGGTATTTGTTAGTCTCATGGGCCCCCAACATTTATGCCTAATCTGCTGATTGCGGCATAACAATTCTTTTGGCTGTATAAACCCACTCCGAAGTGAAAGTCGCGATTGTAAAGAATGCATATGAAGATGTTCTACCTCGATGTCGGCGTCTTGCTCTTTTTCCCTCGAGCAAAGTTTCCCCCAACCCGACGGTAAGACAACATTTCTTCTCTCCTCATCCTACCCCTCGGTGTAAATAGCGTCTCCAGTGTGAGAAATCGTCGTCGATGTCTTCCCAGCTCTTGATGCCCATATCCATCGACTTCATATCATGAAGTTTGTCTGCAAAAATGACATGAAGGCGGTGAATACGAACACCTTGCAGGTGATCAGTTTCTCGTACAGAAAGAACTTAGGATTCCTCCCATCAGTAGACTATTCCCTTGTTTTGCTGTCGCAGTGAGGTGACACTGAAATGTCCGCTTTAGGGCGCAGGCCTAGTCAAGGTTTCATGAGGGACCAGCAGTTGCCCATGTAGAATATCTTTCTTCTCTACGCCAATGATATTGTTCAAGGGAAAAAATAGTTTTCAGTACAACATTCTTTGGCAAAGATAATTCAACTTAAAAGAAGGACATTCAAGACAACATTAGAATGTCTTAGAATAACTACACCGAAATTCGTCGACATTGAAAAGCTTATATGAGAGCTACTCACAATTCAATTAAAACCCTTTTTTTAAACGAATTTAAAAGAATAAAAAAAATGCTGTTATTGTCCCTTATAGACAAAACAAAAATAACGTTTTTGGTTGTTCAGTAATCATCTGGTCTGTTATGAGCATTTTTTATTTTATTTTTAATAACAGCATTTTGAATGATTTTCTCTGAGGAAGTTGTCTCCTGAGACTCTTGAGTGGTGTCAAAATGATAATCATTTGAGTAAAAAAACTTGTGGACGTCACAACAGGTCAAATTCTTCCAATGTGACAAGCCAGCTCAAAAAAAAAAAAAGAAGTAAAGAAAAGAAAAAAACATTCCACCAGGTTGAACCAGACGAGGTGATCACATCTATCCACCCGAATCGATATCAGGTGATCTAGGCGCTGCCAGCGACGGTTAGAATCGATAACAAAATTTCTACTTTTCGTTTTCCTTTTCTTCTTCTCCTTGTCACAACGTTCTAATCTTGGCTTTTCTGTTGACTTCTAAAAAATATTTACCAATGTTTTCTTCTCAGCTATGGTCGATTGATTAATACTCTTATTGAAGAAAAAAATGCTCGATCTTGGTCCGTCGTAAAGTTACAGCATCAATTGGAAGTAAGATCGAAAAATTATGCTAACATCTCACGCTGCATGCCATGGGGAATATAGCTGGATCAAAACCGATTTTCTTTTTCTATTATGATTCGACTTTAAAATGAAAGATCAGGTTTTTGTTTTTCTAACATCGTAAATAAGGGTTCGGCCAGTTCATATTTCAGGCAGAAATTTCTAAAGGAAAGCTAATTCTTTTATGCAACTTTGTCGAACACAAAGTGTTCGAAGAAATCCAAGTCCCATATAGAATTACTTCTAGCTTTGGAATAGTTGTCTTTCCTGAAGGCGTGGGTCACATTTCGTATGACTCTTGCCTTAATGCATTTTTACTTTATAATGCAGTTTTGCCTACAGCTGACGTTAACACAGACGAATGCGTCCAAGTGCGCATGAGTACACTTACGTTGTTGAATAAGATGTAAAAAGAGAAGAAATGAAGAAGAAAAGAACAGAAAAAGATAAAAATGAATGAAAACATTCAATATTAAAACAATAAAAAAGATAAAACTAATGTAAATCAAAGACAATGTCTTTAACTATCATTTGTGATTGTGTGTGCGTTCGTGTGTGTGTGGATGGGCGTGTTCATATTTTTGTGTGTGGGGGGTTTTGTCTGTGTTCGCGCGCGCTTGTGTGTGTGTGTGTATACTCGTGTGTGTTCGGGTATGTTCGTGTGAATGTGTGTAGTGTTCGTGCGTGTGGGGTTTGTGTTCGTGTGTGATTGTGCGTGTGGTGGTATGTTCGTGTGTGCATGCATATGTGTGTTCGTGTGTTTTATGTGTGGGGGTGTTCTTAGGTGTGTGTTGGTGTATGTTTGTGCGAGTTCGTATGTGGGGGGGGTTGTGCTCGTGTGTGTGTGTGCGTCCGTGTCACACCCAATAGAGGCTTGGATCGGATTTTCTCACGATTCACTGCATTTTACAATTCTCTCATTGTTGATCACGTTGCGAGCCAAAACCCGTGTGATGTTGGGCATGACTAAACTGGGAGTGGAAAAAAAAAAAGATAAAACCTATGAAAAAGGAAATATAATATTTTTGGAAAAAATTTAGGAAGGAATTAAAAGCAGGAAATGGTAATGGTGATTTTAATACTTGCCACTTCCTTATAAGGAAATATTCCGTATTCAATGATCGAGTAGACAGTGTTCTTCTTCTTCCATGTGGCCTGTCCCTTCAGGATGTAGGCGATCATGGCTTTCCACGTCTCTCTATCCCTGGTGGCTCTTATCACACCTTCTCCTGTTACACCATGCAACCCTTGTTCCATCATTCATCTGGTTAGGTCCTTCAAATCTGTTAACCGTTGTTTTCCCCTGTTTCTCCTTCCCTGTATCTGTCCTGTTAGTATCAAGTTCTCCAAGCCCTACTTTCTCATTGCATGTCTCAGGAACTTCAGATGTCTCTTCAGATGCTCAGTATTTATTTCCTTTTTTCCATCATTTCTAAGACCTCATAATTGCTCACATGCTCGATCCATGATATTCGCATCACCCTTCTATAGAACCACATTTCAGTCGCTTCCATTTTTTCCTTCATCTTTGATGATATTGTCCAGCATTCAGTGCCATATTGAAGAACTGACAACACATAGCAATCCAGTACTCTCTTCCTTGTTTCAAGCGAAATTGTCCTGTTCCTTAAAACTTTACTAAACTTTTGAAATGCTACCTTCACCATGCCAATTCGTCTTCGGATCTCTGTGTCTCACTTTCCGTCTTCTGTTTTAAAATTTAAGAAATCTTTTTATTAATTCTTTTTCCAGAAAAAATTGGGTTCTCAGTCCAGTAGCTGTTATCGCTCTTTCCAGTATTGATAGAGGTTTCCCTCCTAACATTTTGTTTGAATTAGCGTGGAACGTCAACATGCCATAATTTTTTTTTTCGAGCTACATGTTATATCCATTTGAGTTGGTGTTACTGATGAAAGTCCTCAAGTGATGTAGTTTTATTATTTCATACAGTAATTTGTGATTCTTTTATGCTGGTTTACGAGATTCGAAGAAGGACGACCGCCTAAAAGACCAATATGCTTCCCAAGCCTTCTTTAACCTTCGATTTAGGAAAGCAGGCTGTATACAAACGAAGGTGTAGTACTGGATAACGGTTCGGATTGAGTCATCGCCGAGCTGGGTTCATTACGTTCACTTACTTGCTCATACACATGTGAAAGTTATGAATATATATCTTCCTCCTCGCTCCACTTCCAAGTTTTAGTAAACAGCAAGACAGACTGGGTTCTAGAAACTTGGTTGGCGACTAGTCTAGGTAAAATAAAATGCGCAAACATAATTAAAAAGTACAGGATGAAACTTTAAATTACACACACACACACACACACACACACATATATATATATATATATATATATATATATATATATATATCGCCCATCGCCCAGAGGTAGAATCGCCGACTGACGCCAATTCGGTCGGGTTTCAATCCTGGGTTAAAAGCAATCGGAGTCTAACCGTACTGCTGAGCTGTGATACAGTGAAACAGACCTGTCTGCGGATGACTATATATATATATATATATATAGTATCGACGCAGCAGATAATTTTCTAAACATGTATTGTTAAATATAACAGACAATGAATGTCTATTATATTTAACCTTGAGCCGTTCTAAACATCGTATTTTGGATTTAATTTCAGGTGAAAATAAGACAAAAATTGTCTATCATTTAGATAGGTTTTTGTCGTATGGGTTCTAAATTAAAGCCAAAATACATTGTTTAGAACGTCGTATGATTAAACATAATAGACATTCATTGTCTGTTATATTTAACAGCATATGTTTAGAAAAAAATATGTGTGTGTGTGTGTGTGTGTGTGTGTGTGTGTGTGTGTGTGTGTGTGTGTGTGAATAAAGATAAAAGATAGAATGAAAACTTTTAGCGTTTTGTTTTGTGAAGCACTTTATCAAAGTAGATTGAAGTATTTTATTTTGCAAATTGTATTTATAAGCAGAAGTAAAAATATCGTTTTTAAATTTTTTTAATTTAAGAACGCTTACAGCGTCATCAACCTACGGCACGCATGCCACACCTGACACGTCAACCAATTTCCAATGTCAGAATTTTTTGGACTAAGGAAGTCTCTGAAAGACGAAAATTTAAAAAGTCTGCTGCTATTCTTAAAATAGTTGGACATCCCTGCAGAGATCTTTCATCTTTTTGAAGAAAATTTCTTTTGCTCTTCTTTCGGCTTTTGGTTCAACTTATTCTTGCGAGTAAATTGTCTCTCACATGAAAGCAGTTTTAAGTCCACAATGAAGTTGCCTAACAACCGAACATTTAGAAAGTTGTGTAAAACATCAAATAACAAAATACGTTGCCGATATTGGCCAATTGGTTAAGACTATGCAAGGGCATGGCTACCATTAATAATAAAAGTTTTTAAAAATTTAAATCAGTTTATTTATGTTAATGTGGCTTACATATTACTGTGTATATTATTATATAAAATATATTGTAGAACAGGTACACTGATCTTATACGTATACTGTTGGTACACAGTATGATTTAAAACCCCTAAGTCAGCACATAATTAGTAAAAAGTTACCGACCCCTGCTCTAAAATCTTCTTCTTCTTCTTCTTCTTCTTCTTCTTCTTATTTATTTATTTATTTATTTATTTATTTATTCATTCATGTATTTATCTTTTTTTGTCAACCAGTGTAATCAAACAATTTCACTGCAAGAAAAAAGAATTACTTAAGAAAGACGATGATGGGATTTTTCTGGAAGGACCGTAGACGCTTTATTTGTTTCTTGTATAGGACAACGATTAAAGAAAAAAGAACTTGAGCTTTTATTTTATCGATTGGAATTATAAAATGGACAGGAGTCTCTCTCACTCTCACTTTTTTTTTTCATTATTTATTCTTTTATTCATCACTGTTTCTTATGTTTTTCGGTTGATAGATTTTGAAACTACAATTTTTCTTTCACTGGAGAATATACGTTTATCCAATAAGACGCTTTCCAAGTGCAAGACTGTGCTCCTTGAATTGGATTTTTTTTCTCGTTGAAAAACGTACGTTAGTGAAATTTTGTCAAGTCAGCTAAAAAATAAATAAATAAAGAGAAAACATTTCCTCATTTTGAAACGTTCATTATTTCTTGTGAACGAAAGTCGATGATGAATGCATGAAAATGTCCAATAATTTTGCATCAAGCCTTCCTTTCTGAGAATGGCAAATTTGCACCAAGCCTTTCTTTCTGGAAATGGCAAATGCTGAGCTTGAACGTGGTTGCTCAGATAATACAAAAATAATAATAGCTCGATTCCTGCTGAGAAGCACGTGTTTTTAGTAAAATTTTGGTCATTTGGATGCGTAAATAAATCAGAGATATCTATCGAAATTCACGTTCCACTAACTATAATATTTATAGCAATATATAATATATAGTATTTGTATTATTCGAACTATTTTCCTCATCTTTGTTGCCATTTGTACGATGTTTCGGCCGTTGTACGCTCCTGCCTTCTTCAAGTGCTAGGAATTTCAAACCGAACCCTTTATTACAATTACTGGAGCATATGAAGTCCATTTCTTGCGTACTAGGGCCTGTTTTGGAAGTCTTGGTTTACTTCATCTAACCCTGTAAGTTACTTGTTCACCACTGCTGTAGCCTAGTATTGAACTCACAACTCTTTGTGCCAAGTTGCAGGAACTAACCAACGTCTATATCTACTTGTTTGCATATCATATAACATTTGACAACGGCAACAAATATGAGGACAATATTCCGAGTGATTTAAATACCGTAAATACTACCTCATCTAGGAAATATATATATATATATATTATTATTATGAATTTTTTTCAGAAATAAAATCATATAAAAATAAAAATGAGAAATCTTGTACATAACATCAACAATTACGAACACAGTAAGAATGTGCTTACCGTGATCGGAACATAACATAGACATGACAATTAATGTATAAACTTCTTAAGTTACAAATAAAACAAAATTCATTCTTGATAATGGCTATAAGCGTAGCCGAAAATGCTAGAAAATACAAAACCTTTATACAACTCTTAAAATAATTTGAGTTCTGAAAAGAAAAATGTTATAAGAATACATGGAAAAATCTTATTAAAACCTAATGATAATAATTTGTCTGTCATTTTCAATGAAACTTACATAAAAATAAGATTGCTACCCAAACACACACACACACACACACACACACACACACACACACACACACACACATATATATATATATATATATATATATATATATATATATATATATATAAAGAAAAAGCAAAACTTATCTTAGCCAACGCGTTTTGTCCTCTGATGGACTTTATCATTACGAATATAAGCCAACATGTTCCTAAACCAATATACATGTCCATAAAATTTTTCAAAAAAAAAAAAAATTCATAAACTGCTGTTATTTAAAGTATATAACACATAAATTAATTCCAAACAAAAATAATTGAAAAATTAGTTACTTTAAAAAATATTCAGCAACATCTTTTACTAACTTTAGTTTGTTGGACATTAAATTACGTCACAACCTACTAAACATTTATGTGTGTTTTTAATTTTTTAATTTTGAAAAAGATAACATCATTTATTTTGTTTTATAAATACTTCAAAATAAAATTCATGCATTTGCCTCGATGACGTCTATCAGAGGACAAAACGCGTCGGCTAATATAAGTTTTCCTTGTCTTTATTCATATTCTCTTTTTACAGATATATTTTAGTTATATCTAAAATTTCACACACACACACACACACACACATATAAATATATATAATTTATTTGTTTAAACATTTTTAATGAATACTTTTCTTTGTGTAAATACTCTGCTTTTTATAATTAGTAATTTTATTTATATCCACCGGCTTGATATCTTGAGAAATCTTGTTAGAAAAATATGCGTCCGCTGGCAAGACTCGAACCGGCGTCCTCTAGGGGAAACCATCAATTGGTCTAACGTGTCTTAGACCACTCGACAGTTAGACAAATCCTGAAATGATGCCTTTAATTACACATTTTTATAATTTTCGAAGCATTCCTATCTGCTCTGTTTTTGAATTCTAATGCAAAAAAATGTAAGCAAAAACAATTTATTAACGCAATTTTATAAAATCTATTACGAAGTGGATTAACTCCGACATATTTTTAATACATATGTGTATTTAAACATTATTTTTAATGGATATTGGTATTTGAGAAAATTCTGTGTTACTTTTTTTTTCATCATTAAACAATATATTTATTTACAACTACTGGCCTATATAATCGAGAAATCTCAATGAGAAAATATGCAGGTTTAAATTATGCATATTTTCTTAACAAGATTTTTCCATTATTCAGGCCTGTAGATATAAATAAATATATTGTTTAATCATAAAAACAGAGCATCTTCTCAAATATGAGTATCATTAATAATAGTATTTAAACCAATAAATTAAAATATATCGGAGCTAATACATTTCTAAAAATGTTGTATATATTTTGTTTATAAAAAATAAATAGATATAAAAAAGATGGAATAATGATAGCAGGAAGTAAATTAGAATATAAAATAAAAAAGGTGTTTATAAATTAAAGGTTTTGAAAAAATTAGAATTAAATGCGTACTGATAAGAAGAGTAAATTTACTCAAAAGCCCCTTTATGTTTGAATAAAAATATAAAAAGTTTTCTTTCTTTCTTCGTCTCTTTCCTGTTTTCTATGAGAAGAGGTCAAGATATGGAGAAAGCTGAAAGGAAATTTTTGGTACAATATTTCTATTCCTATTTTTTCTTTAGGGGTTGCTTTTCCCTTTTACATATTTAATATTTGGGTTTTTCTATCCACTATTTTTTAAGGCAGTGTTATAAAAATTGCTATGCTTATTAAATACTTCTTTATTTGCTCAATTTCTACTAATTCTATATTCTATTGATGAGGGTATATATTTAATAACAGATGGAGGGTGGTTAGCTTTCGGGTGGATATATAAAGGATTTGTATTTGGTTTTTTATATAGTTGGTGTATATCCATCTCCAGATTCAAGGTTACATCGAGGAAATCTAGTTTTTTTTATATTTGTATTTATGGTTACTTTTAAATTAAGGTTTTTAAATCCTTTATGTATTATCTTTATAATTTTAACCATTTTAAAAATTGTGGCATTCCTTACTATCATAAGCCCATCATCCCTAGATAATCTAATGTCTTCAGGATCTACTTCATGATACGTCGTGAGATGAATAAGCCTACTAGATTTGAAGACTGTAGAGTCCAGAGATCCCATAGTTATTAAGAGTAAATTTACTCAAAAGGCCCTTTAAGCTTGATTAAAAATATAAAAAGTTTTCTATCTTTCTTCATCTCTTTCTTGTTTTCTATGAGAAGAGCTCAAGATATGGAGAAGGCAGAAAGGACATTCTTGGTACAAGAATGGATACATCAAAGGTAATAGGATTTAGTGAGAAGTAATAAAATATAAAAAAGATAAAAGAAAATTAGGTTAAAAGTAGATTGACACTTTCACCGTTAGCGATGAAAACAAGAGAAAAGAAACTATGTATACCCTAAAAATAGAAATTACCGACCAAATTTCAAAGTGAATCTTTATTCTGATTAGTTAAAACACACACATAAATTTTATATCTTCCCACATACATAAGTAGCAAACCAATTGCTTTTTCTATTTAAATGTAAATCATTTTCACAACCAACATCCAACATTGCCTGATGACGAGATAGAAATCTCGAAACAGAGAAATTCTCGTGTCGCAATGTACTTTTAATTCATAAGTATATGTGGCCTCCCTTTGTCTGTTCTATAAATACATTCATGGCTTCTGCTCGGACGAGCTTAAGTCACTGATGCCTCCTCAGCAGGTGTTTACTCGTGCAACCAGACTGGCAACTGGGTCCCACCCATTCACAGTCAGGTTAGCCAAATGCAGACGACAATTCTACTCCTGCAGCTTCTTCTCTCGCACTTCCCGCTTGTGGAACTCGCTCCCGTATTCTTGCTTTCCTGACAGCTACAACCTCCAGAAATTTAAATGCAAAGTCAATACTCATCTACTAACCACTGGCCTCTAGCTCTCTCCCCCACCCCTGTATAACCTTCCCTTTCTCTCCACCTATGTATCTGTCATCGCACCTGCTTTCTATTGTTCCTTTCTAACTAGTTTGTACTCCTCACTCATTTCTAATTAATCTTTTTACATTTATGTAGCCCTCTGCACATCAGTGGCATTTCCGCCTTGCTCGGGGTGAAATGATTAATATATATATATATATATATATATATATATATATATATATACTGTGATAGATAAAAAAACTGCCAGTAGCTATTGAAAAAGGGATCACCTTGAATGTTTGAGACGTATAACGAGAAAAGATCTCTGTGGGGATGCATAGAAAATGATTATACGTTCGATTGCCACTAACTCAGTTCAAGTTTTACTTCAACGACCGAAAACAAAATAAACACGAAATAGATTATTGAAAATTAATAGAGAAATTACTTCATCAGAAATTGTATCCCAAAAGGTTGACTGCAAAACGCTCCCTTCAGACTATCTTGCAAATAAAAATGGAATAATTATACAGGGAATTAAAGCAAAATAAAACTACAAAAATTCAACAAAAACTAATCAGTATTGTTCAATATCCCAGTCTTTGATCAGTATACCATAAACTCTCTACCATCGCTGGACAGTAGTATGTTGGTTGGTTTGTTTTATGGTATATCAACCTCGGCAAGTTATTTATTGCCCACTAATTTTTTTTTATTTATTGCTGGTAATACCCTTTTCTCTCAACAACTTATTGTTGTTTTTATATAAGTTGTTGTGTCTAGTAATCTTTTTTTTTTTCGAGTATCAATATTCATTGAGATTTTTTTTTTTAACCCTCTAGGGCCATTCGTATCATATTTGATACAGTATGAAAACAAGCCTTGAAAGAAATATTTTCCTGAAAAATTTTTTAAGAGAAATATTTTATAAATTTCAAATGAAAGCAGTACTGACTGCTCAGTCAATGAATACCAAATGTTTCCTTATAGGGAAATACCAAATGTTTCCTGATAGGGAAATACTGTATCAAATATGATACGAATGGCCCTAGAGGGTTAAGGGCAGGGTCCCCAAGTCCAATCCTGTTATTTAACCCATAACCGTAGGGAAGGGACGGATTAATGCCTTTCCCATGGGTACCAGTGCTTAAGTGAATGCAGGATATTCAACTGTAGTTCGAACTCGGCTCACTGATTTCTATTTCCGAGCCGATATCCACTGCGCCACAACGCACATCCGTCATTGAATGCTTATAGCACCTGGTATTCACCCATCTAAGTACTGACGAGGCTTAACGTTGCTTAACTTCGTTGATTGAGCGAGAACCGGTGTATTCAACGTGATATGGCCGTAAGCCGAGTAGTATGTAATTGAATATATAATCAAATCTATACATACACACTGCAATAAAATGTCACGGTTTTATTGATTATACTGCTGGAATAAGTTTGGAATTTTCACAATTCTTAAATTAAAATTTTAAAAAAATTTTTAAAATTTTATTTTAATAAGGTGATTAGTAGATGCCCTGTGTAACGACTCAAATCCTTTTTATATTCAGCTAAAAAGGTCATGGCTAATTAAACCAAAGAATGAAACTAGTCAAGTTACGTGATATGAAATTGACGTTGGAAAGGTGATGGAATGCAAAGCTCGAAAACAACTTGAAAATAAAATTATTTTGAACTACAATAGAATACGTATTGCTATTCAGAAATAATGGTTTAACTTAGACAAATATACGTGATCGGCTTGACAGGTCATATACGAGTATGCTTAGCTCTAGACTAGACGTATCATGGAAAGAAGATAAAAAGAAACAAAACTGCAACTGTAACGCTAATGGTAATATTATTCGTTTCTTTATAAGGAAACATTTAGCATTTATTAACCGAGCAGCCAGTATCGTCTCTCGGTAAAAAAAATTTTCTTTTTCTTTTATATCAATTTTTCAGGAATATAAGTTTCCGGTATTGATGGCGGTTTTCTTCCTAAATTCTTTTTTTTTTTTAACTATTTACACTATTCACATTGTTCGGACTGTAGTCCTTATCGTTATTGTTTTATAAATGACATTTTGGTTGTTGTCCTCTTCAGGCGATATATTTTGAAATTATGAACCGAACCATTTTACGTAGGCTTTTGGAGAGTTGAGCTACTAAAAAGAAACAACTAAAACTGAGATATCCAAAAAAAAAGCATGACACGCGGAATAAGAACAATCTATCAGCAGTGAACTAAAAAAAAGGAATCGGTTGGAAATTCCAATGTATTTTAACTGAAGAAAGTCGGAGCATGCAACGGCCAAAACGTGAATATGACAATAAAGATAAGGACAACAGACCAACCATTGTATATAGTCAAAATAAAGCTAACGAGAGTACTGAGAGACAGGAAAATCTCATTGAAAACAAAGAAAAGAGTGCTAAAGTGCCATGTGATATCTGTCCTTCTCTATGGAAGTGAATGATAAACGATCTCAACAATGAGGTAGAAAAAAGAAGAAATGTGGTTTTACAGAAGGATGCTGAGGAGACCATAGACTGAGCACCTGAGCAACGATGAAATGTTGGAGAGGATGGAAACGAGAAGAAAACTTATACTTAACATCAGGAAGAGACAGATACGGTTTCTTGGACCCGTAATGAGGAAGGAGGGCCTGGAGAATTTAATACTCACAGGACGAATAAAAGGAAAGCGAGACAGGGGAAAGCAGCTCGGGACATACTTGACAGGCCTTGTATGACGAAGCGGGGTTTGGGAGAGATACCAAGAGGAAAAATAATGAGAGCGACACGAGACAGAGTCAAGTGGAAGTCCATGATCGCCTACGTCATAAAGGAACGCAGTACATGAAGAAGAAGCGAACAATTTACGTGATAGACTCATAATTTATATAAGGATTTCTTGTAAATGTAATGTTGCAGCTCAGACCAAACCCCCAGATTCGTTCTCAGGTTGTCGCTTGTGGCTTAAAAATAACGCTTCAGCCAGATCGTCACCGATTAATTAATACCATGAGAACTTTTATCAGTAAGCAGATTTTATTCTCATGTTGTAAGCTACTGCTAAAAACAAGACAAGTCGAGATATGTCATAGGTGAAGTGAGAGGTGAACAGTCTTTCCTTTCATGTCGTTCTCCGAGTGCCCTCTTTGTCTCTCTGACTAACGTAGACAGTAGCCACTCTCTTCTAGACGACATTGTTCTTTGTCTTGGCATCTTTGTCTAAAAAGCAACGTATTTGTACTCAAAGCTCTCTTTGTCCGAGCTGTTTGCCATGTACTGATGAAAACCACTTCACTTAGCTGATAGTCATCGAAAAATGTATGTCTGAAACCATTTTTTATGACAGGTAAACTGTTTTCTATTTTAAAATATCTAAGAGAGCACAAACATCGTTACATAAATTATGAACATAAATTTCATAATGTCTTTTGGGAAAAAGTTTTAACGAACACAAAAATATAGACACAAAACGACATTTGTTTTTTTTTTCTTCATAAATTAGTTCATATAATAGCTAGCTACTCGTTTCCTAGTACAACTTTCTACTAAAGTGGCAGGCTAAATCTAGTTTAAACGCACAGACAAGTACATTTTTGTCTTTGCGTGTGAGTTTGTGTAAATGTTGACCTGTGGTTTATAAGTTAACTATGCTGAACGGATCTTCGATATAGTCTCTGAGAGACTGCGCAAAATCTCGCGTGATCAACACTTGGAAAGGTCAGTACGCTCAAACCTTTAGTCACGATGACTTGCCGACTGATTCGGTTAGCTAATTTTATTCAAAAGTTTATGTGGCTTTCAAGCACATTCCTACGGTGCCTTGCGTTGGGATTACCTGCTCTAAGGCACAAGAAGTCACGTTTCTGACAAATCAACCATAGTGAGATTCGAACCCAGGTCTCATGGTAGGAATGCGTATAAATACTTAGATCCACACACACACACACACACACACACACATATATATATATATATTGTTGAGTTGTGATGATGTTTAGTGCCAAGATCGCTGCTTTTTCAGTGGTTTATTGATAAAAAGTTAGTTTGACAAAAACTTTATTATTAATTCTACAAATTTTAATTCTTAAGGGTCATTTTTAGCGGATGCCCATATTTGAGTAAACGTCTATTTACTCAACAGTATAATTATTTATTTTCCTCTACCGGCCTGAATATTCAACAACTCTTATTAAAGATAATAAGTATCAAAGATAACGACTGCATAAATATTTTGATAATATAACTAAATGTAACAACTAATATATGACAGAAGTAATATTTAGCGACATCATATATGGCTAATAACTTTTTAAAAACATTCGGACCGTGAAAGGCAATAAAGCCACTGAGACGCAAAGTTTTTTTTAGTACGAAATAATATGAGAAAAAGTAAACATTACTAAAGAGAGAGAACAATAAAAGAATGGGAATTACACAGACAGAAGATTACGATTGACATTTCATTTAAATTATTAAAGATTAAATTTGACTGAAAAGCGCGAAGCCAGGAGAGATTACCACACGCAAGAAGTACGTAAGTAGAAACTGTGAGTATAGAATTTACGATTACATCTGGATGTTTCGACTGTAAAATGATTAAACTTTGTCCGAGTCTAGTACTGCGCTTAAATTCATAAATATCCTAATTGTTACACACAAGTCTTGTTTGATTCTAATTATATTATTGTATTTTATTTTATTTCAGTATCCTGGAGATATTTCCGATTTACAATATTCCAGTAAAAACATAAACAAAAAATTTAAACAAAACATTATGGAATCATAAAAAACATTTTATTGTAACATTACAGGCAATGCAATTTTATATTGTAAAATGACCGATACATACTTAGATGAAAATGAACAGCAATATAATTTTAAAGGGAAAAAATCAAAGATACAATTTCAAAGCAAAATCACCAGCAGCATAATTTTAAAGTAAAATGACCAGAAATACAATTCTAAAGCAAAACGAATAGCAGTAGAATTTCAAAGCATAATCATCAGAAGTGTAATTTCAAAAAGTGACCAGAAAAATAATTCTCAAGCAAAATGAAAAGCAGTAGAATTTCAAAGCATAATCACCAGCAGCATAATTTCGAAGTAAAATGACCAGGATACAATTCTTAATCAAAATGAAAAGCAGTAGAATTTCAAAGCAAAATCACCAGCAGTATAATGTTAAATTAAATTGACAAGAAATACAATTATAAAGCAAAACGAACAGCAGCATAATTTCAAAGTAAAATGACCAGAAAGACAATTCTAATGCAAAATGAACAGTAGTATAATTTCAAAGCAAAATCACCAGCAGCATAATTTTAAAGTAAAATAAACAGAAATACAATTCTAAAGCAAAATTAAAAGCAGTAAAAATTAAAAGAAAAATCAACAGCAGTATAATTTCAACGTAAAATGACCAGAAATACGATTGTAAAGAAAAACCGACAGCAGTATAATTTCAAAGCAAAATGTACAACAGCATAATTTCAAAGTAAAATGACTAGGAATATAATTCTAAAGCAAGGAAAAGGAAAACAATCAAAAATACAATTTTAATTCAAAATGAACAGCAGTATAATTTCAATGCAGATTCACAAGCAGCATAATTTCAAAGTAAAATGACCAGAAATACAATTCTAAAGCAAAACGAACAGCAGTAGAATTTCAAATGTGAAGCCTTATGCCCGGGGCTGGCCGTCTAATTGCGACGCTCGTTCTAGTTGACGGTCGTGACGATCCCAGTTTTGACACTGCACACCCGGCTGGCCGGTTGGTTCGATCGCTGTTGCTGGTCGTGACGATCTCGTCCAATGATGTCGTCACAAAAGCTGGTTTACAAGACGTCTCTTGCAACAACGCGCCACTGTCGCACGTTGTGAATTGATACCAGAGGTCGCGTCGTGCAATTTTAGTAGTCGCCCTTTAGAGCCAGTCCGGACACTGATGCACACTTGAGATTAAAAAAAATAAATACGGCACCAAAAAAAAAAAAAAAAAATTAATAAAATAAATGAACAAGGGCGAACACGTCTAGAGAGCTAAAATAGTTATTTTTTTTATTCCCCATATCTTAGAAGTATTTGATAGTATTAAAATAGTTTTTTACATAAACTCACATCGCGTATTACAATAAGGCATAACTAATAATATCACTAATATCAATTTCTCTCTCTGCGCTGTATTAAACCAAACAAAATAAAGTATTCCCACGGGTGATAGTGTCACACAAAGCAAAATCACCAGCAGCATAATTTCAAAATAAAATGATCAGAAATACAATTCTAGAGTAAAAAGAACAGCAGTATAATCTTAAAGCAAAATCACTAGCAGCGTAATTTCAAAGTAAAATGACCAGGAATACAATTCTAAAGCAAAATAATCAGTAATATAATTTTATAGAATCACCAACAACACAATTTATACAAAAAAAAATGAACACTAGATTTTATCTCAAGCTGAATGCATTTACTTCCGTTCAATATATTTAGTTGAAGCGATAAAGTTGTGTTCAATATATTTAGATTTCGGTTTGAATTACCCCTAGCGGTTGATATGTCAATAAACAAAATTAACCAAACAACCAAATTGAATTAACATTTTTTTGACATTAATTCATACGATATCCTACAATTTAAATCAAACTGTAATCCAAAATATAACTTTAAAAATCTACATTATAAAAGAATACTTATCACCGACTTTAGTAATCATGTCTCCACTAAGGTACATATGCACGAAACTTGAGTATTATCTACCATGCATTCAATTGCGAAAGCAGAATAACATATATTTCTATTACTTCAAAGCTCAAAAGTAAAAGTTATCTTTAAATGACACATAAGATGTTGATTTAAACAAATAAATGTTACAAATCAATCAAATATTCTCTAAACATGTTCGCTATCCGCATGCAAGCTGCCTGTTCCCAGTAGAGGTTAAGAACGACACGAACGGCTTTCACGTGTAAAAGATTATCAGATATCATCCAAAGTATCTAAAACTAAATTTGCAACTTTTCATCACCACCGAACAGGCCTTAAACCTGCACCAATCCTGAGGATGGTCATACCCTCAAAGAGACTCATTGCCTCGAACGCCTACTGGGAATATAGCTCATTCTCGACGCTGAATGGAACGAGAGGTTCATAGGGCACATAATGAGGAAGGAGAGCTTGGGAAATCTGATACTCACAGAACCGATTGAAAGCAAGAGAGACAGGAAAATAGAGGATAACATATTTGATGAGCTTGAGTAAATGGACGGGGGGAAACAGGGTTTGGGAGATGTAACAGAAAGACAAAGTCCATTAAGAACTACAAAAGAAGTTGTAGAGAGCTATGATCGCCCACGTCCTGAGCGGACACGGCACATAAAGAAAAGGATATTTCTACTATTGCAAAAGGTGCTGAAAAAATGATCGGTTCCGTGTATTACCCCCAAAAATACCTTTATTCTGTTGCCATGCAACGTCTTTAGAAGAGTCAGGTCCGATCAAGAATGGAGTATCGCTCCGATGTCTGGGTTGGTGCCGCCCAATCCTCACTGTCCAGTATTACACGGCCTTGTAACTGATGAATTGTTCTCCACCCTGCACTCATTATTCCATATATAATACTTTGCCAGGGTTTCACTACTATGTCGCTGTTACTCTGGCAGAGGTTCGAACGAGCAACGTTTCTTAGTTTCGCCAGCAAACTTCACAGGTTTCGCCAGGTTTTTGCTTAGTTTCGCCAGCAAACTTCACAGGTACAACCCAACGTGTCATGTTTACGCTGGAAAACCATCCCCATTCCTTTCGTGTTCCTTTCATAAAAAGCAAGTTACACTCAGAGAGCATCTTTTCCGGAACTGTTACTTTGTGGGAAAACCTCCTGATAAAGTTTCTCTGACAGCTATAATCTTGGTTTCTTTAAATCTAGGATTAACCGATATCTGTCCTATTCGTTTTCATAACACATTCTTACTTCCCTCTGCCTTACAACTTTACTCAGTAATTTGCTACCTCGAGTGGGTCTTGGGCCTTGTATTAGATGAAATAACAGGGAATAAAAAGAAAAATCAAGCTTTTCTATTTTAAGTAGTTACTTTCCATCAGCATGTTTAATGCTAACCTCCAGATGAATGACTCCTTGCGATTTCTCGGGTTAATGTTCCCCCTTGTCCTGAAGTGAAAAGATTATATTGAACTAGCTCTATAGCCCGGCGTTTCTCGGGGGTTTTTAGTGGTTATGTTGAAGTGGTATGATCATGTGCTTATTCAAAAATCTCCAGTATGAGGTTGCAGTGACGCGTAAGCTTAAAAAATGCGACGTATTTGTTTTTGTTGTATTTGTAAAACGGGATTCATGATTGATGAATTTTGCCAATAAACTGGAATGATGCATGTAAAATTAGAAGAACGGGAGTGGGCGTTACAGAAGACTTTATTGGGATGCGATGACATTGTGACGCAGAAGAAATGGAGGCAACGTCGGGAGGGTTGCCACCTTTTAGAAAACCTGAAATTGGTATGGCATAAGATAAGGTAGGAGTTCTAAAAATGACCTGAATTTTGTTTGAATTCAACTAAACGTTTCTGAAAAATAAATGATCGCAAAAAAGCAACATTTTCCAATTGAAATTTTTGTTTGCATATCAAGGTATCTGATCCTGATCTACCAGTGACTCAATTTTGCTTGAGTTCGAATGAAGCGTCTTGAAGATACGCATAAAAATGTGAAAAAGACTACCCGAAATTATGTTTGTCGTTAATGTTTCATGAACTCTGTACATTGATTCAAAAAGTTTTTGTGTACATCAAAGGTTTGGACCTTAATGTTTGAATTCCCATAAGGCGTCTCAAAGAAGTTTTGCAAATTCTAAGCGTTTTTATTTTTTGCCGTATCCTGTAAATCGACTTAAAACATTTTTGCGTATATCAAAGGTTCATGTCAAGATCGACACGTGACCCAATTTTAGTTGAAATCAGACCAAGTGTTTCTGAGGAGTAGGATTCTTTAGAATGAAGACACACAAACACACAGTCATATATATATATATATATATATATAAATGATTGTTTAATACTTAGTTTTTGGTCCTAATACGGTTAAACCAGTACACATTTGTATTAAAAAGTGTTCTATACAATTATATAGTAGAACTTTTGAATATTTTTCATTTTTAAACGAGTTATTTTGCTACCTTGGTTTCTACCATGAGTGGTGTCTTCAGGCGATTTTTAATAACAAAAAAATTAAAATTAAAAATCGCCTGAAGACACCACTCATGGTAGAAACCAGTATAGCGAAATAACTTGTTTAAAAATGAAATATATTTGTATATATATATATATATATATATATATATATATGAAATGCTAAGGCTGCCGCTTAGAGAAATGGCTCACTGTTTCGTACTGGACAATTTCTTTTTCCCCAGAATCGATCTCAAACATTAATTACTCTACCATTCGTTCATGCATTGACTATTGCTGTCATATCTGGTCTGATGCTTCTGCTATGTATTTAATCGAACATTGTAGACTAGCACAACAGAATAAAAAATGAAAGAAGCGTACCAAATAACAGAAACCACATCACTTGCGGTCACGTAATAGCAGCTACAGCCAAAATGTGTAGTACATGGAATTTGAAGAGAAAATAATGACAAACAAGATGTTGACGTTCCACATTACTTCAATCAAATGGCAAGGAAGGAATCCGACATAAATACTGAAAGGAGCTATAACCGATAATAGCGGAACCTATTTTCCTAAAAAGTTGTTTTGAGAAAAATATTTTATAAATTTCAACCGGCAGTATCACTGGCTTATGGGTCAATGGATGCCAATTGTTTTCTGTTAAGGACAAGGCTATTACTATTACGATTCAGAAACAAAATCGAACGAACAATCAACTTTTAGAGGTCAAAGGATAAAAACACCAAAAAACAAATGTCAAAGTAGATATGGTGCCTTGTCGACATATAACGGTTGTTCAGTAATGTACAAGTAATATTAAAGGCCAACGGGATTCGAATTTACTCAGAACAGCTGAACTACCTTTTGGTCTAAATGTACTTTAAAGATTCTTCTTTGTCCGTGAAGGAAGTCAATAAAAATAGCGATAAGTCTCATCGTCATATGACGCTGTGATAAATGATGTTTAATAGAAAGCATTACTGACGTCGATGTCAGCAGTAAGTATCCGGATTGAAGCAAAGGTCAAGCAACTCTTACCGTAGTTACACCACCCGCAAGGGATCTGAGGTTTTATAATCTTCTGATAAACTTAAGATTTACAACGTTGACTAAACTCCAACCGCGCGTGACAAACAAAGCAAATGTCGACCCTGTAACTTTCCTCGTTAAAGAAACTCATTAAAAAATGGAATAGAATAATATTTTTGGAGGTGAGGTGGTCCAATGTGTTTTACTTTCTTTTGTAAATATATCCTATAAATCAAGAAAAATAGGGATAATTTTCTCTTCAGAAAAAATGTTTCGAAGAATTCAATTTCATAAAACTAAAAGAATCGAACTATTCTTCACATTTCAGGGATAATGGCTTCTTTTCTTGACAGGATTATCTCAGAATGTTTATTAGAAAGCATATGGGACTATGGAATTGCTGGGGGTGTTATCTTTTTCTTAGTTAAAGATAACTCCCTAAATTTATCATTTCACTCCAAGCAATTATTTCGCAAGAGAATACAGGGAGTGAAAGTGAAAGAAAAGACTGAGATTAGGGAACTGATTCAGGAGGAGGAGCGTATTCTGGAAAAAAAAATTGAAGTCTCAAGAAGGTCGGAAAGCAGTCGCTTATCCCGTCATAAATAAACAAAACGTGGGCACCAAACGTATTGCATCAATAATGAACATCTCATTACCCATATGTTCAAACTGTTTCCCCATTCACACACTCCTCCCTAACTACAAAACATTTATTATTATTATTAATATTATTATTATTATTTATTAAAATAAAAATTGTAATAAATGTATTAGAGTAAAAATTATGAAAATAAAAATATTAAAAATTATTTTAATGAATTAAATTAATTCTAGTATTAAATGCATACTAATATCACTATTGTAAAAAATAGTATAATACTTACTTTATACCTACTTAAGTCGTCCCCTATATGGTTGCGGGGAGCGGACACCGAAAATGAGTGGGGTCATTTCTTCCGTGACGCTTTGCTATTGACTGAAATTCAGCTCACAAAATGTTGGGTTCTTCCTCTATTGACATATGGCCAGCACAACGCAACTCTATTTTATGAAGAAATGTTTCAGTGCAGAAGATGCTGGTACTGTTGAAATTTAAAAGTTATCACGTCTTGTCGTTTTTAGGATGAAACAAATTGACGTTTTAAGCTCCTACAGAAGGTAGCTAAAAAAAAGTGAAAAGAAAAGACTACACATAGACTATAAGAAAACTGAATGCATGATCATCAGTAAAAACAGTAGCACATATGCCAGCTACAAGTCACTTATACTGAAATCAACCAGGTACAGAAATTTAAATACCTGGGAAGTGTTCTAACAGTGAACGGAAAGCGTGACACTGAGATCCAAAAGCGTATTTACATGGCTAAGAATGCGTTCCAAAGATTGAGTAGAGTATTAAGAGTGAGGAAAATTTTATTCGAAACAAGGAAGAGAGAACTGGATTGTTATGTGATGTCCGTCCTTCTATGTGACAGCGAACGCTGGACAATCCTATCCAAGATGAAGGAAAGCAACCGAAATTTGGTTCTACAGAAGGATGCCGAGAATACCATGAACCGAACGTGTTAGCGACGACGAAGTTTTGGAAAGAATTGAAACGAAAAGAAAAAGTTATGCTTAACGTCAGGAAGAGACGGTCAAAGTTTCTGGCACATGCAATGAGGAAGGGGGCTTGGAGAATCTGATACTCACAAGACACATGGAGGGAAAGACAGAAAGGGGAAAGCAGCGTATGATATACTTGATGAGCTTGATCAGTGGATGGTGGAGTGAGGTTTAGGAAGAGTAACAAGAAAACCCGAAGGTGAATTGGCATGGCGAAGGAAGCATTCCCGAAGTTGAGTAAGGTATTAAGGAACAGGACAATTTCGCTAGAAACTAGGAAGAGAGTACTGAGTTGCTACGTGCTGTCCGTCCTTCAATATGGCAGTGAATGTTGGACAATATCATCAAAAATGAAAGAAAAACTTGAAGCAACTGAAATGTGGTTCTATAGAAGGAGCAATGATGAGGTCTTAGAAATGATAGAAACAAAAAGGAAATTAATCCTGAGCATCAGGAAGAGACAGCTGAAGTTTCTGGGACATGCAATGAGGGCTTACATAATCTGATACTAACAGGCCAGATAGAGGGAAAAAGAGACAGGGGAAAGCAACGGATAACATATTTGAAGGACCTAATCTGGTGGATGATAGAACAAGGGTTGCATGGTGTAACAGGAGTAGGCGTGCTCAGAGCCACCACAGATAGGGAAACATGGAAAGAAATGATTGCCTACGTCCTAAAGGGCCACGGCACATAAAAGACGAAGAAGAAAAAGTCTGTTGAAAGCAACAAAGGATATTGAGATGTGGAAGTCCATGATCGTCTACGTCCTGAAGGAATAAAGCACATAGAAGAATTAGAGTTTTTAATGTCTGACGATAGAATCCTAGAGAGCACGATACTGCGTCTTCTTGGGCTCACGACTTCAACTGACTTGAAGTGGAGCGGCTACATCGAATCAGTAGCATCATCTATTGCAAGGAAAGTTGGGTCACTGTGTTGTGACAGAAAATTATTTTCTCGTCACAACCCATATTGAACATTTAAAAATCTACCATTTGCCGTGCACTGAATATTGCTTCCTTATCTAGTTTGCTGCTCCTCCTATTCATCATCAGATATTTGCAGCTTGTTAGTATATGTTTCATTGTGTAGAACACCTGACATGGAATGCCAATTGGTGCCTACTCACTTTTTAGTAGTTGTGAATGAGTAACAGCGGTGTGGCCTATTTGAAGTCTAGTCATTGCTACTAATTCTCTTCTTGTCATTTTCCTACTGGAAATTTTAACTTCTATCCACTCTTTGAGGATCTTGAACAAATACGATTAAGATACTATCACGAAAACAATCTGAAAGACATCTTCAACAAAGCTGACCCTTTTAGAATTTCTAAAAGCAATAAAATTATATAACAAAATATAGTTGCAAAAGAAGATAGCATATAACCATCAAATCAATAGACTCGCAAAAGATCAACAAGCAGTAAACAAAAACCAAACAAATTCTTCAGCATTAAATAACACAAAAGGGTAGATATGCAGGTAAAACAAACAACTAAACTAATTATTCATCTCGAAGTTCTTGATAAAATTAAAAAAAGAGACTGTAATGATCCTGACCTGACATCTAGACTTAATTCACTTTCACACCGATGTGAACTGACTTCCCTCTGTCCTTTCAACAAATATTTTCATGTCAACTAACCTGACGAGCCTTCGTTTTTTTTCCTGATGACCCGTTCACATGAGTTTAAGCGTGCTACTAGACTGGTATCTAGGTCTCACCTTTTACTGCTGAAATAGCTAAACGTAACCGCTACTTCTACTCTAAAAGTTTCTTTTACTTCACTTCCCACTTGTGAAACTCTCTTTTGTTTCCTCGCTTCCCTGATAGCTTATTCATTTAAGTGCTAGATGCGATTACACGCTTGGGTGATCATGTCTCGAAAGAGACATGACTGACTGGGCAGATGATTTTCCCTTAGTGGCTTGCAATTACTTTATGTTGTAGACTGGTTGCCAACCAAGACTATAGAACCCAATCTGCCCTGTTATTTAACCCACAGCTGCGGGGAAGAGATAGATTAATACCTTTTCGAAGGGTATTTGCGTGTAAGTAAATGCAATGTATTCGAAGTGGACTTCGAACTCGGCTCTCCGATTTCTCGTTCCGAGCTGAAATTCACTGCACCACAACACACAACTATATAAATACAATCTTCAAAAAATTGAATATACAACAGTTGCTATCTACTGTCATTTTTAATGTTGTTTGTCTCTTGTTCTTTCCTCATTCCTCTCTATGGTCAGTCTTTTCTTTCATTTTCACTTTCCCTCTTCGTACTAGTAGCATTTCCACCTTGCTTGGACTGAAAGGATGAAAAATGTATGATAATTCTTATCAACTTCCATGCTGATAGATTTGATGTCAGACTGACAGCTGATCTGAAAAGTGACCTAAAGTCTGCTGTTAACTGGGGCAAGGAAGGGCTTGTTAATCTTAACATCTTCAAAACAAAACTATTTTCTATTAATTGTCTGAGATACCACTTCCTTACGAGAACGAGTGTTTTAGCGTGATGTGGGTATCAGCTTTAGCGTTCGATAGCGGCATGGAAAGGCTTATGGATTTCTCAAATAAATGAATCATGGTTTTGTGAACTCCGTGAGGTCAAGTTGTACTGTATTCTTTAAAGAACGTATTTTCATGGATTCACTTGAAAATTTTTAAATACATTTCACTGAGATATTTACTTTCAAAATTATAGTTTACGAGTGTACCCCTATCTTCAAAAATATCGGCAAAATATTTCAGTGGATTATATATATATATATATATATATATATTAGTAGGCCTCCGTCGGTCAGGGTTGACTATTGGTTGCGTCCTAGTTGTCTGCTTGACAGGAGCATCGGCGTCTTTGACTGTAGAGACCGATGCGAGAGTGACAGTCTTTTGTTTCTGGTCTGTCGGAGCTGTCACTTTGCTTTCTGTGAACTCGGCTCTCCATGGCGACTTGTGTCAGTTGCTCCTCCCTTGATTTGAGTTACATGTATATATATATATATATTTAAAACTAAAGACAGTCTTTATTATAATAGAGAATATATATATATATATATATATGTTTATTACTTCTCGTCGACATAATTATTGCAGAAAAATAAGATAATAAAGCATTGTTAAAAAGAAAACACGCTGCAAATGCTTTCATGACTAGAAATAAATTTTAATAACACTTAGTAAAGAAAATGAA
Source organism: Ascarosepion bandense (assembly GCA_037127315.1). Taxonomy (NCBI): domain Eukaryota; kingdom Metazoa; phylum Mollusca; class Cephalopoda; order Sepiida; family Sepiidae; genus Ascarosepion; species Ascarosepion bandense. Next base: position 825,670 of record JBBBDQ010001004.1, on the reverse strand, counting down.
CAACCTTGCTATTGTATCTCTAATGAACTAAGCCGACGCTGTCTCGCTATTGTCTCTCTCTCTCTCTCTCTCTTTCCATCAGCGTGACAGGAGGGATATATATATATATATATATATATATATATATATATATATAGATAAGGTGTTAATTTTAACTAAATCCAGAAGGATATGGTTTTATGAGACTTGTTTTGATTTTGCTAAATATTTTATAATTTTATAATATTTGAAATTATATTAGTTAATTTAGCAGAAGTGAATTTTTTAGATTTTCAGCAGTGAACCTCAGAAAATGAAGCTACAAATATGTATGCATATTGTTTACAAACGACAGATATATTGATCAAATTCTCTTCGTTCGGAAGAATTGCCAGAAATTAATGTCAGAAATATTTTATATTGAAGAAATCATATTGAATATAATTTTCAATGACAAATTTGTCCTCCAGTCAAGGTTGTTCGATATCTTTAAAATCTTTAGTTGACTTAGTGAAAATGGGTTTTCGTTTTTTTTGTTTTTGTTTTTATTGTTTTATTTTTCATTTAATTCGTGTGTTTTTCTTTTTTATTCTTTTTTATTTAATCTATTTTTTCATTTAATTCATGTTTACTAATATTTTATGCTTTTGTTTTTCATTTGCTTCTCTATTGTAATGTAATATTTCAATGCAATACTTTTTCAGGACGTAGGCGATCTTAATTCTCCACAGTTTTCTTTTTAATTACTTTTGAATTGCCAAAACTTCAATGTTTCTTGTTGTCTCTTTCAATGTTTTGAATTTACAGTTTTTCATCTTATAGACATGATGCCATCCTAAGCGAGAGTTCCCAGTTTAACTTGATATTTAAGTCATAGCTGCAAGGAAAATGTGATATATTTTCTAAAAATGAGTGCAAAGTGAACTAGGAATTGAACTCTATAAATTGAACTTTATGTCTTCTCTTTCCAAGAGTACCATTATGCTACCAGTACATTCAATTTAATATATCATCATCGTCGCCGTCACATAACCAGGCGTTGTGGTAGAATCGCTTCACACCTTGGCACCTGACCAAAGTAATTCAAATGTCTAATTTTGTATTTATTCAAATGTAAAATATCTTGGGCAATGTAGCCCCGGTGAAGCCTATTCCTCACCATTTTCTCCGACTTCGTCACGGTTAATTGGCCGTCGATTTTATCGGGGTGGATATGTTCGTCCTGGCCACTGACTTTAGTTTAAAAATACCTTACATCCATGGGACCGAACTACTCGATGTAATTTAATAGGTAAATACACTGTGAGGAAAAAACATATATCGAAAATGTTGATTGAGGTGTTACGACAGATTAAGTTTTATTAAGTTATTTATCATATATTTGTAATGGGTGACACGTGAGGAACGAACTCAATAGACAAACGGGCCAATTAATACAACTAATACAATTTCTCAATGGCATGATTAAAGTAACTGTACTAAATGGCTAGTTATTTTTTTTTTTAATCATATCACCCCGAGCAAGACGGTAACGCCACTGATGAGCAGGGGGCTACGTAAGAGTGAAAATATTGGAAAAGAGAAAACCGGAAACCACATCCTAAGCAGGAAACAAGGGATGAGCCTCTTCACCTGTTCAATAGACATGGGTGGAGTGGGAACCGGGCAATAGATAGATCTATCTACTCCAATTAAGTTACACCGGTATTTGGTTTTCTATCATTTTTAAACAATTTTATCATGTATATCTTTAACCCGTATGCGGATAATTTTTTAACATAACAGTCTCAACTTTGAATGGTGTGAATGTCTAAAGCAATTAATGGTTATTTTCATTATTCGGATTGTTGTCTTCATCTTTGTTGACATAATAAATGACGTTTTGGGCAGTTTTTCTCTCCGACCTTCTTCAGTATCTGTCTATATTTCTGAGATTAGTTATTGTAATTATTTACACTATTTACAGTTTCTTTATCTTAGTTAATATTCACAAACCTTCGGTCGTTGCATTCTTCGACCTTCTTCAGTTAATTGGAATATTTAATGGAACACTTTATTTCGTTCACTGGGGTAGATTGTTCTCGTTCCAAGAGTCATACCACTTCCGGATGTCTTAGTTATTTCTATTTAACTCAACTATAAGTTTTTTGTCCTTGAGGAGAAAAGCGTTGGTTGAATCCAGTGACTGAACCAAAGAATTGTAAGTTCAATACCTGGCTACAGTAGTGATAAACAAAAAACATAGAGAGTTGAGTTGAATTGAAATAACCGCGACACCTGGAAGCGGCATGACTCATGGAACGAGAACAATCTTCTCCAGTGAACGAAATAAAGGGTTCAGTTCGAAATTCTAATCACCTGGAGACTTTCCGAGCTAAACGTCGAGAATATAGCAACTAAGATGAGGACAACAGTCCGAATAATGTAAATAATGTAAATAAAATAAAATATCTCATTTATAAATATAGACAGAAAGCAAATAATGGAGGTAAAATTCAATAACTGTGTGATACAATTTTTGAGTATATGGAATCTACACGTATATGTGTGCGTGTTGATGTGTTTGTGTATGTGTGCGTATGTGTGTGTGTGTGTGTCCTCACTGATTTCTATTGATATACAATTCCATATTTTTTTCATTTGATTTGTTTCATAACTTACACACCCATGCAAATTTATTATTCTGCACAACAAAGAAAAAACAATTTCGCGTGGCCTTCAGTTTAATCTTTGTGTTAATTTCTTATTTTCATGTATTTTTTATTGTTAAAGATAAGTTTAACGCGGTAACTCTTACATGGAGATTAAGTCTTTCAAAAAAATACAAAAGTTATTTCCCGTATTTAATGTCTACAGATAAAGATTGTATAAAATGATTAAAAGTAGACTCATACTCTTCCCTTCCTGTGCAATGCCGGGTACTTACTTCTAGTTAGACAATAAGAATCTGTAATAATGGAAGCACTTCCCAAAGCGCATGAATGCTTTTTGTTGTCATCTCTTAATGCATCAATCAACGGGGATTTACAAAAATCGATAATCCCCAGGGATGTTTGCACACCCCAAAACAAAACTGCTTATCGTGTTATAGATTCAAAAAAATATAATCGCCTCAACTGAAGCATAGCCGTACCGCCACTGGTGCGCAGATGGTTACATAACAGGAGAGTGAAGAGAGACGATAACAGGTCACAGTAGGTGTCGGGGAATGGATAAAAGAAGAACGGGTTCATTGGCGTGAAAAGAGCCGCGCGAGAGGAAAGTGTAAGGTGAGAAGACGGATGGGAGTCAAGGAGATAAGAGATGATACTTGACGTTGCATTTAAACTCTTGGAGATTGTAGCTATCAGGGAAACAAGGAAACGGAAGTGTATTCCAAAGGCGGGAATCTGCGAGAAAAGAAGCTATTAGAGTAGAAGTTGTGGTTACATCTGATTGTTTTCACAGTGAAAGGGTGGGACCTTGTTGCTAGTGAAGTAACTCGAGTAAATTCACGGGGGGAAGGGCAACAAGGAGTTAAGCTCGTTGAAGCAGAATCCGTGCAAGTGATTGTAGAAAAGATAAAGGGAAGCCACATTTTGTCGGTGAGAGAGACATGGGAGTCGAGCAGCCAGATCAGGATCGAGAACATTGCAGATTTTCTTTTAGATTTTGTCGAGAACAGCAGGGGCACCCAGCCAGATGTGACATCAGTATTCAATGCACAGGCGGGTGGTAGATTTGTATCTGTGCATGGATTCAGAAGAGAAAAACTTCCTGGCCCGGCACATTTAGCTATTAATTCAATGTAGACGTCCCAGCTGAGAGCGTGAGGCCAAGGAGGCGCAGAGTATTGCTTTCAGGGAGACTAGCCTGACCAGTGTTGATGGCGGGTAGAAAAGATTGTCTATGGTGACTAAAGGATAGCAGCTTCGTTTTGAAAGCATTAAAATTAACGAACTATTCCTTACCCCAGTACAACACTGAATAGAAGTCCGTTTCGAGAACAGCAGCAAGAACTCTTTTGTCAGCAAGACGGGAGTAAATGGTGGTGTCGTAAGCGTAGATACCTACTTGGGATCTGATTACGTTAGGGAGATCGTTGAAGAAAATTAGAAAGAGCGTAAGACCTAGGATACAGCCTTGAGGGACACAAGATTTTGAATGATAAGATCTGGAAGCATGCTCATTCAGTACGACCTTCATTACGCGATTCGATAGGAACGACTTGATTAAGTCAAACAAGAGTCCAGTTATACCATAGCCGTGTAGCGTGCGCACAAGGCCAGCGCAACACACTCTGAAAAATGCTTTAGAGATATCCAGGGCAACAGATCAAGCGTGTCAACGATAGACCTGACAAAGCAGAAGCCATAATGTCTGTCAGAGAATAGGCAGTAGACTATGAGATGCTGAACCACTTCAGCATTGATGATTGCCTCGAACACTTTGCCAAAAATCGGTAGGAGGCTGACAAGGCAATATCTGTAAGTGTCTGGTAATGTAAACGTCGCTTAGTTGAGCCTAAGTTCTGGACAGGAAGTAGGGTGCGGATATTCCAGACGGATTACGTGAGGAGTTGAAGGAAAATCAGTAAGCAAAGCACTCAGCCTTGTCCGCTTTAACTCTGAGGACCTCATAGCTATGTAAAATATTGTTGGACTCCTTGAAAAATGACAAGCAATCTCCGTTACAATATGCATTAAATCAAAACTTCAACTGAAGATTTTATGATTACCTCAAATTAAAGTTAGAATAAAGTTACTGCATGTGTTGCAAATTAGAAGTGAAACACAGAAATAAAATAATAGAGAAAAGTTTTATTCGTCAGAAATAGTCACCACATATTTACATGAATAAAAAGATAATACATTAGCTAAACTCATAATTACAGGACTGAAAGAGCAATATCGCTCATTCATTAAAAATGAATTGGAGCACTCTGAGCAGAGTTAACTGAAAAACTTCTCCACATTAATTCTATTAACGTTCTATTTCTGTTTCGATACTGAGCACTTTATGACCAAAACCTGCTGACCAAAATATCTTTTTATTGGTAAACCACTGAAAGGATAGCAATTTTTGCTAAATATCATGACAAATCAAAACTATATGTATATGAAAAATTCAACTCAACATTTAATCCGGTTATAAACTACAAATTCTTGCGATGGGTCATTTTTTTAGTACCCATCTCTACTTTCCACAAATTACTAAGGTTCTGTAATTTGCGGTCTGATGAGATGGGTACAAAAAACTTATTGGTCGAAATAAATTATAGTTTACAACCGCCTTAGATGCTACTTTGAGTTTTTTCTTTATGTATATTGATCTGGATAGTCCCCACTAAGCTCTCAATGTGGATCTATCTCTTTAATAATTATAATAAATAGAATTATTTGGATTATCTTCTCCGTTTACGGATTTGGCATCATTAACTATATATATATATATATATATATATATATATATATATATATATATATATATATATATATAGGAAAACTATACTTCCACATACTCACACAGAAAGAAAGAAAAATACTGGATTTTAAAATTAAATACATACAGGCTAGGGTTAAATAGGGACTTAGGTATTTTGAATCTTTATAAATATTTCAATAGTTAAACATTTTTTAGATGCACTGAAAAAGTTTTTTCTTTAAAACAACATTTAAAAGTATTATTACAGTTAGATTTACGTTTTTATCCAAAAACTTTTTCTACGTCAGGTGATGTAAACATCTCACGCTCCTCACGACGAACGTTCCTAGTTTAAATTTTAAAATCATTTGTTTCTGATGAAAGGCCGAGGCCGGTCTGAAAAATCAAATATATATATATAATAATAGAAATAAATAAATACTGTAAAAAAAAAAATACATTTTTAAACTTAAAATTTCAGTAGTTATCCTATACATATTAAGACAGTATACGTAGATCATCATTATGCTCTCTCTCTCTCTCTCTCTCTCTCTCTCTATATATATATATATATATAGTCATTTGCAGACAGAGAGAGTGAGCGGGAGGAGATTGTTTCAACGATGATGCTCACGATGAAAAGGTCGTCGATGTAGAAGATTACAGTGTATGGGGTACCACCCCAAGGGGGGTAATAATGCCACCGATACCAAGGGAAGCAACAGTGAAAGTGAAAGTGAAGAAAAAGTATTTTCAATGAACCGGAAATTCAATCCTAAACTAAAAACAGGAAATAAACCTCCTACTCAATCAACGGAGAGGAGTGTGAGCCAGACGATAATTAAATCTATCTTCTTTAAATCCTAAACTCCAGTGGAGCATAAGAGATCGACGACTCTTCGGCATCGACGAGTGTGGTGGTCGATGCATTGATAACTTGTATTTTTACAGGTAGGGGTGATTACTCTATGCTAACCCCTGAGTTAGACTGGTTGCCAAATTAGATTATAAATCCCAGTTTGTCGTGCTATTTAATCCATGTTACAAACCCTTTTTCTCGAGCATTCTTTGCTCTTAACCTCAATAACTTTCCAATCCAGTGACAAAACTTGCTTGCACCTAATGTATAAGTGCCATAGGTTTCATATGGTCTAGTGATTCATTTGTGTTACAATTTTCCCAAGAATAAAAACATTAGGAATAAATAAGAATATTTTCTCTTTTCTTTTTTTTTTAGTTAAATGGTCGAAATAAATTTTTCAGAATGTCGATAAATATATTTTCTCCAGATATTACCTCTGTGATTTTTTTATTTTTGTTTTATATTTATATTTTATTTTATTATTTATATTTATATTTATTTATTTATATTTATTTATTTATTTATTTATTTTTATTTATATTTATATTTATAATTATATTTATATTTATTTATTTATTTATATTTACTTATTTATTTATTTATTTTTATTTATATTTATATTTATAATTATATTTATATTTATTTATTTATTTATATTTATTTATTTATTTTTATTTATATTTATATTATATTTATATTTATTATTTATATTTTATTTTTTGTTTTATATTTATATTTATTATCTGTGAATTGTCATAACTTCTTGAGAATGGTAGTGGAGTGCTCTCTTGTTGTCTTTACACAGGTCTAGAATTCAGAGTTTTCTTTTATTGTTAAAATAGTTACTCAACAAGGCTATAAAGCCTAGTCTACTCTGAGTTTTCTCTTGTTACCCAACCCAAACTCAGCTATGCTATCCATACGCTCCATCCCATCAATTATGCTAAGCGTTGCATTCTCCTGTCTCTCTTTACCTCTAGCTGACCTGTGAGTATCAGATTCTCCAAGCCCTCCGTTCTCATTACATTCCCCAGTAGTTTTAGCTGTCTTTTCCAGATTTTAAGTATTAGTTCCCTTTTCCATCCTCTCTAAAACCTTATCATTCCTCACATGTTCGGTTTATTGTATCCTCAGTAGAGCCACATTTCGGTTGCTTCAAGTCTCTTTATCTTTAATGAGATTGTCTAGCATTCACTGCCATATTGAAGAACATACACCACACACATCCAGTACTCTTTGACTCGTCTGAAATATTACATGCATTACTTCACGTTTGTGGCTATACACGGTAGGATCTGTGGGTCGTAAGATGAATAGAGTCAGTGAGGTCAATGCATTTTGGCCTAGTGTAGGCACTCGTTCACTCTAGTGATGCTGTGTTGTCATGGACATTTAATGAATACCAAAACATCCATATATTTTATTGTTCTTAATGTCCTTTATTGGCATGTCGCTATCCAGATAAGTGCAAATATATTAAAATAGAGATTTCAAAGCTTACTGAAATGGTAGTTTCGACATTTACCTGTTCACTGATTCAAAATTAATGCCGGCATATTATTGTTGTTTCTCTTTGAGGTTTTCCATTAGGCGAAAACCACTGATAACGTTTTGCTGTTTCTCATTCTGAAATTTTGATGAAAAGAGTTTATATCTCTTCAGGTCCTTTTCGTTTATTTGAGGGAAAAAATAAATAGGCTCCTTTATGTAGCAAGAAGGTTCTTTTTTTAAGTTTTTTTAAGCGTTCTTTTTTTACGCCGCCAGTATTGTCAACTACGCTTAGTTCTTTAAATAACCTTGTGTATGTTTGGTACAAGGCCTGAATCGTGAGAGAAATGAACGAACATACTAGAAATTGGTCTTAAAACAACTTTATAGGAAAGCTTCTTGTTATATTTGTATAACATTGTTGCATTCATTTCTGCACTAATAGCTTTGGGAAAGGCATGGAACCGTCTTTTCGCGATTGATTCTAATATATACGTTAAATAACAGGCTAGTGAGAAGGACTCGTTTCTATCTCTCTTCCTCTCTCCCACGTTTGTCTTAGAGCTGAACTTAGATGGATTTTGGTAAATAGCACAAGAAAACTTGAAAACTAATCCCATTGCTTATGCTTCATTGTTATTCAGTCAGTTAAATGCCATACGTGATACACGCTTGGACGATAATGTCTGGAAAGAAACATTGAATTGGCAGAAGATTTTCCCGCAATAGATTGCCATTACTTTCTGTGTTAGAATGGTTGCCAACCAAAGCTACAGAACCGAATCTTTCCTGTTATTTAACTCACAGATTGAGGGAGAGGACGGATTAATACCTTTTCCAAGGGTATTGGCGCGTAAGTGAATGTAACGAATTGAACTGAAATTCGAACTCGGTTCTCAGATTTCTTGTTACGACTCGATATCCACTGCACCACAACGCACACTCTGCACCACAATGCACATGTTCCATTGACTGAATTTAAATGGTTAATGACTAATATTAACTTGGCTTACAGGGTACAGAGCGTCTCAGAAGAAGAGAGATGAGGAAAAAGCAAGTAAACACGCCGAGGAAAAGCTTCCTTAAATTTAACAAAACAATCACGTATCACAAATCAATTCAGGACGGAGTTCTCCTTCAAACACTTACGTCTCTTTCACATAGAAAACTATAAATCTGGCTGGGGAAAGGAAGACATCTAAGTGTCTACTCTTTTGCAATTATACGAATATATTAGCCTCGATTATTGGCTGGTATCATATGAAATACACACGTCTCTTAATTTAGGAACGTATAAATCTAGATTTAAATAAAAGGAAACGACTGAATATTTATTGTTATTTTAATTATGTAAACATTACTGACGACTCGACTAACGACTTTAATAAATTCTGCAAACTCTTCATGTGTTACAATTTTCGAGAGATAAACGCAAAAAACATTGTTGATTTAACACTTTGAAAGTATAAATGAGAAAGTAAATACGAAAATCAATCGAATCTAAACTTATTTAAAAATGGAACTTTGTGTGTGTGTGTGTGTGTGTCTGTGTGTGACTGTGTGTGTGTGTGTGTGTGTGTGTGTGTGTGTGTGTCTGTGTCTGTGTCTGTGTGTGACTGTGTGTGTGTGTGTGTGTGTGTGTCTGTGTGTATCCGTTACCTATAGACTCCGAAACGGCTGAACGGATTTTCTTGAAAATTTACACAGTTGTACTATAAGCGTCCGCGAGTGTTCTTAGATAGTTTTTGTGTCGAGGTACCCCCAATAAACTTCACACACATATTCTTTAGGCTGAGTCTGAGCTCCTAGACTATGGATTAGTTTTAAAGCTTTCATTACACCCGAGCAACGCCGGGCTATACTGCTAGTATCTTATAATTGCTATTCGGAATTTATTCATGTTTCCATATTTATTTGTATCATCTGTGGGACAATATTAATGTAATTTCGTCTCGGTATTTATTTATGAAGGTCGGTTATTACCAAGTTTAACTGAAAATTTGAAATAAATTGTAAAAAAAATTATTTTAAAGTTGATTATTAATTGCAGATATTTAAACAGAAATACGGTATTTATTACAAAAATTAAAATAAGAATACATTATTAATTAAAATAATAAAAATACAAAGCTAGTATTGATTATAAAAATTAAAACGCAAATCTAGTATTAATTATAAAAATTAAAATGCAACTCTAGTATTGATTAAAAATTAAAATACAAACCTAATATTAATTATAAAATTCAAATACAAATCTAGTATTAATTATAAAATTAAAATACAGATGAAATATTGATCATAAAATTAAAATACAAATCTATTCTTCTTCTTCTTCTAAGTGCCATGTCCCTTCAGGACATAGGCGATCATGGCTTTCCACGTTTCCTTATCCCTGGTGGCTCTGAGAACGCCTTCTTCTGTTACACCGTGCAATCCTCGTTTTGTCATCCACCTGATTAGGTCCTTCAAATATGTTATCCGTTGCTTTCCCCTGTCTCTTTTTCCCTCTATCCGGCCTGTTAGTATCAGGTTCTCCAGTCCATCCTTCCACATTGCGTGTCCCAGGAACTTCAGTTTTCTCTTCCTGATGCTCAGTATTAATTTCCTTTTTGTTTCCATCATTTCCAAAACCTCATCATTGCTCACATACTCAATTCATGAGATTCGCAGCATCCTTCTGTAGAACCACATTTCAGTTGCTTCAAGTTTTTCCTTCATATAAAATTAACATACAAATCTAATATTAATTATGAAAGTTAAAAACAAATGCAGTATTAATTATAAAATTTGAAATACAAATCCAGTATAATTTAAAAATTTGAAATACAACTTCGCTATTAATTACTAAAGTATAAAATAAAGACTCCAAACAATTATAAAAATAAAAAATTGAATTCGATTTTCAAAATTAAACTACCTATTAGATTTTTATTTCAACTACTATAAATTAGAAATCCGGTATTAATTATGAAAATGTAAACAAAAATCGGCAATAATTATAATTTGCTAGTAGATAGTAGATTGGTATCTAGTTCTCGCTCTTTTACCATTGAAATAGTTAAATCTAACCACCACTTCTGCTCTGTGAAGCTTCCTTTACTTGGCTCTATGATAGCTACAATCTTCTATCGTCTTTAGTCCGGTTCGTCTTTTATCCTTTCTTCAATACCCCCTGTAACCAGTCTTTTCTCTCACTCTAACCCCCTGCGCACTAGTGGTGAAACCACACAAAATAAAAGCAGAGATGGAGATATAAAATGTAAGTTATATTGAACAAAAATATACAAACTGGAACACGGGTTAGTCAATTCAGGAATACTTGGAATATTGTTAGTAGGAATCAATATATACAATCTTGTAGTGAAGAGGTATGTCCGGATAATGAGTCTATAGCCTTACTGACCAACTAAGCGGTGATACAACTACTCAACGGTATTTACCAACCTTCTCACGTAAGGCTAAATGTGACACAAGGTCTTTTTATTGTGGGTCTTATAGCCAGGCCAAAAATATCTATTTTTCCCCAGTCATGATTTTAACCTTTGGTGGAACCACGACTGTGTTAGTGCTGTCTGCTCGAAAGCAGAGAGCGCTCTCTACCCGAAGACAGAGGGTTGACAGTGTCGTAGTAGAGTACAAGGACTCAACTATATTTAGTTGTCCCTCCCAGTAAGGGCAACATGTGACACATTGTCAGTTATAACTGGGATTTCTGGGCTATATGGCCCGGCCAAAAAATGTCTGTCTATTTTTGCCCAGTCGTGATTCTACCCTTCGGCGGAACCACGACTAGGTTATTGCTCGGCAGCAGAGAGCGCCCTCCACCCGAAGGCAGAGAGCTGACAGTGTCGTATTAGAGTACAAGGCCTCAACTGCTGCTCTCTGTATAGGTAGGATTGTATGTACACATTAGACGAGTCCATTCTTATATGCAAAAAAGGGTGATCCCCAACAGTATATATTATTGAACATCTTCATTTTTTTCTAATAATTATAAAAACTCTGTCTCTCTTCTGGACGTGGGCAATAGTGGTCCTCCACAGCTTCTTGTCCCTTGTAGCACTTAGTACATTTTATCTTGTTATTTCCCCTAGATTCTGCCCTGCCATCCATTTACTTAAGCCATCAAGTATATCATGCACACTTTCCCCTGTTCCTTCTTCTCTCTATCCGTCCTGTGAGTATCAGATTCTCAAAATACTTCTTCCTCATCATAGAGGGGTTTTACAAATTTAATAGCAATAGAAAATGCTGGTGGATTATTAAACTGAAATACCTGTTTAATAATTGGTACTAATTCATAAATAATTATTACATAAATTAACTGAAGTATACATTAATGAAGAAAAAAGTAAGTGGGATGCAAGGGTACTGTAATTCAATAGACAAAAAGTTAAAAAAAGGTGACGGTATTTGAATCTATATTATTCTGATGAAGATTATAGTCAATGAGAAACTTGTGAAAAAAAAGTACCCCTATCCATGAAACCCTTAAGTAAACAAATTATTATACTAGATATTATAGGAAGATATATATATATATATTTTTTAATCGTATCACCCTGAGCAAGGCGGTAACGCCACTGATGTGCAGGGGGCTATGTAATAGTAAAAAGATTGGAAAAGAGAAAGCCGGAAACCACATCCTAAACAGGGAACAAGGGATGAGCCTCTTAACCTGTTCAATATACATGGGTGGAGTGTGAACCGGGTGATAGATAGATCTATCTACTCCAATTGAAAAAAAAAAACAAAGTGAGAAGATTGGAAAAGAGAAAGCCGGAAACCAAATCCTAAACAGGGAACAAGGGATGAGCCTCTTAACCTGTTCAATAGACATGGGTGGAGTGTGAACCGGGCTAATGGGAAGATATTATATTAAATTAGATTATCAAAAGATATTATATATATATAATAGATTATAGGAAGATATAATATATACATTAGATAATGGGAAGATATATATTTTTATTGGATTATGGGAAGATATATTAGATTAGATTATGCGAAGATATATTTATATTTGAGTCTAGAGGTAAACATTGGTCAAGTATATGGGGGATACTATATGCATTGATCACATTTATGCAAGAAACTATAGGTGAACACTGATCGGATTTACACTATATGCAAGCGTCAGTGGGGTGCATATTTGAGTACAAGACAAGCATTATTCGAATTAATACTAGAATCTACATTCATTTACGTTGAAAGGGCCCCTCTGGGAGGTTCCCGGTTGTCAAGGATACAGTCGGCCAGCAGAGCCTTACATAGGAACATTTTTAATGTTTTCTTCTTTTATGTATTGTGTTCCATTCAATACATAGGCGATTATGGCCTTCCACATCATCCTGTTCTTTTTTTAGCTCTTAATACATTTTATGCTGTTATTTTTCCAAACCCTGCTTTGCCATCTATTTCGTTAAGTATGTCATGCGTTATTTTCTTCTAGCTCTCTTTCCATCTATCCGCCCTATGGGTATGAGTTTCTTTAAACCCCTTCTTTATTTTAAGTCCCGGAAACTTCACTTTGTTTTTTTCTGTTGTTAAGTATAAATTTCGTTTTGGTTTCCGTTCTCTCTAAAAATTCTTCTTTGCTCACATGTTCAGTACATGGTATGCTCAGCATCCTTCTGTAGAACGACATTTGTATTGCTTCGATTCTTTTCTTCATCTTCGGGGAGGTTGTTCAACGATCGCTGCCATATAGATGGACAGATATCACGTAACAGTCCACTACTCTTTTCTTTGTTTCTGCCTTTGAATACTCTACGCAACTTGTCCTTGTTCATGCCAATGCATCTTCAGATCTTAGTGTCGCACTTTTACATTCTCTGTATTTAATTTACAAAATTCAAATAAATAGAAGCGAGAGAAAGTCGTAACATGATGATCGTGAAAATTCTTCTTTTAAGTGACGTGTACCTTTAAGGTGTGAGCGACCATGGCCATCCTCAATTTCCTTTCTTTTGAAGCTTTTAGTAAATGTTGTCTTTTCACCATTTCTCCTAATCTCTGTTCTACCAACCATTTAAACAAACTGGATAGGTAGGTAATGCGCTTTGTCCCTGTTGCCTTTAATATTTTCTGTAAGTAGCACATTTTCTAAGCCCTCTTTCCTCATTATATGGTCCTTGAAATTTTAACTCTTTTTAATGTAATGCATAAGTATCCTTTTTGTTTCCATTCCCTTTAAAACTTCGTCGTTGCTTACATGTTAAGAACATGGTATTCTCAGCATCCTTCTGTAGAACCACATTTCTGTTGTTTCAAGACTGTTCTTCATCTCGGAGGAAATGGTTCAGCATTTACTGTTATATAGGATAATTTTTTTATGTAACATTTAAGTTATCTGTTCTTTGTTTCTTACGATATTTCCATGTTTTTTAATACTTTGCTTAGCTATTGGAAGAAACCTTCGCTCTCTCACTGCGTCTTCTGATTTCAGTCTTCCATTTTTTGATCATCTGTTAAAAAACTTCTTAGATATTTAAATTTTTGTACTTAGTTGATTTTGCTATCTTCAATTTGTAATAGTTTTGTGGCTGTTCTTTTTGCTCTCATCTATACAATCTGTCTTCTTACAACTGATGTTTAGTCCCTTCTTCACACTTTCTTTTACTATCATCCGTAGGCGTTCCTGTATTTTCCTTTCTTTGTTTTCTTTCAACACTGATTAATTTGAATATTTAATGTTGTTGTCGCCAAAGCATAAGTCGTATATGAAGAAATCGAATACTCGCATTTTTATACATTCGACTTGTTTAGTAATAAGCTTTTAATATTAATAGATAGTTTTATTTATGTTATTTACATTCGTCTTACTATTTTCTACATCTGCATTGCCATATTTACGACGTTTTGGCCGTTTTACGCTCCGGCCTTCTTCAGTTGATTGGACTTTCTGCTGAAACGTGAATATGGCAATACAGTTAAGGAAAACAGCCCGGTGATTGTAAATAATATAAATAATTACAACACCTCAGCTCAGAAGTATAGAAAATATTAGATAGTTTAAATATTTAAAGGTAAAAAAAAGTTCTTGCCTCATTGCGATTATAACCGCCACCATTATCTATACTGAAATTTGTTATTAGAAATATCATCATGCCGTCAGTGATGGTTGTGCCAAAAATGACATCAGATTCCTTAAGAGGCATTTCTTTACTGTGTAATTTTGATTAAATCTATTGAGTTTCCTACCTAATAAAATAAGTTCTCAGCCAGAATATGTCTAGTCTGTGATCTTGATGTTATTCATATACTAAAGTCATTATCCTGTTTGAAGCAGAAATAGCCCAGATTTAATCCGGAACATAACTCTGATTAATAAAAGTGAGTAAATTATACCTCGGACCAGGATAGAAACATTCTTTAACATGTTTCGACATTTTAGGGGAAATGACAATGAATATAACAAGGATTCATTTATTTCCTCTGATAGCTTTATTATATATATATATATATATATATATATATATATATATATATATAATAATTATTTAGAATTTATGACATAAATATCTTATAATATCACTAAAAAGTAACTGAAGTAGTGATGTTATAAAATTTGTGTGTATTTATTTATAATTTATAACATAAATATGTTATAAATTCTAAATAAACAATCACTGTACTTTGTATTGAGTACTTTTTAAAAACAGTATTTTCTGGATACGAAATTTTATTCCATTTATACCTATCTTTTACTTATATATATATATATATATATATATATAAATTTTTTTAATCTAAGATTAATATACTTTACATTGCAACACGGAAATTTCTACATTTCGACAATGTTAAATGATTGCTATGAAAATGATTTCATTTGAATATAAGAAACAATATTGTGTATTTTGGCGGCCATCCCTATTTTATACAAGTTTTGTTAAAGACGACTTACAAGGAACTCACCTTATATCTATTTGATCCTATCTCAATTAGAATTCATTCAAACAAAGACGGAAACCTATTAAACTCTATCTGAAACATATTAGTAGAAAATACAGGTATAATCGACTCATCCACATGTAAAAAAAATTAAATAATGGAAGTACTAATAATAAAAACAAAAAAACGCAGCACAGAATAACATTAATTATAAATACGGATACAAGGTGCAAACCATGTTTAGAAATAAAAAAAATATTCCCATAACTTCATATACGTATATAAAACAGCACACATTCAATTAAAAAATAAAAAAATAAAAATTGCCTATGGTAATGATTAAAAGAATAACAGAAATCTCTTGGATATGCAGTACTTTTCATCAGGTTTTTATACACTTTCTGTCCCAAAAAGAAAACACTTGTACAAAGACAAAAAGATCTAAACTTATATATAAATGGAACTTTGTCTGTGTGTGTTTCTGTGTCTGTTTGTGTGTGTGTCAGTTACCTATAGACTCCGAAACGGCTGAACCAATTTTCTTGAAACTTTACACAGTTGTACCATAAGCGTCTGCGAGTATTCTTAGCTAGGTTTTGTGTCGAAGTACCCCCGATAAATGTCGAAAATCGATAATCGAAAAAATCGGATTATACAAATAGTGGTCCGATTTTAATCAAATTTGATACACTCAAAGACAAAGACATAAGAAACGATATTCAGAATCTTCAAGGTTGCAGTTCTATCCTTGGATAATTTATTTGACTCCGATATTGCAAATCGATACCCCGATATCCTACCGGGACTGATCAAAATCAGTTTTTCAGCCCTTTTATTTTAGTTTTTGCTTCGGGTTTGGCTCTAAGTAGGTATAATTGTAGGTCTTAGTCTCAGCCATGATACCATTTACTCAGAGGACTTAATTAAACTTCACAATTCAGTTTTCGACAAAAAAAACTTATTTGATATCGATAGCAGGAAATCAAAATTTGACTTACATCCATTCATTTTTCTTTCAGTCTACGGTTTTGTTTTAAACTGGAAACAACTATTGCTTTTTAGTCTTTCGTGCTAACGTCCAAACAGTCTGAGCTCCAGGACCATGGATTAGTTTTAAAGCTTTCATTACACCTGAGCAATGCCAGGCTATACTGCTAGTATATATATATATATATATATATATATATATCATAGTACACTTGGTATGTAATCCAGGTAAATTCCAAAAGAGACGAACTCAAGAGAACTCAATGTTAAATTCATTTATTTAATTTAACAGAGTAATATAATTTATAAAAGATTTTCGATTATCACAGAGGATAATACATATTTCACCGCTTTGATGTTATTATCGCGGCTCGTCAAACCTAAATGGTACAACAGTCAGTCAGTTAAGTGCCATACGTGATACACGCTTGGGCGATCATGTCTCGAAAGAGACATGACTGACTGGGCAGAAGATTATCCCGCAGTAGGTTGCCATTGCTTTCTACGGTAGACTGGTTGCCTGCTAAGGCTATAGAACCCAATCTGTCCTGTTATTTAACCCATAACTGGAAGGAATAGGCGGATCTTTCCCAAGAGTATTTGTGCGTAAGTGAATGCAATGAATTCAGCTGGAATTCGAACTCGGCTCCCCGATTTCTCGTTCCGAGCCGATATCCATTGCACCACAACGCACATCCGCAGTACAACAGTAGGTAATCAAAATATCACCCCCCAAAATTTATTTTCTTTTATTTAATTTTACATAAACACAATAATTTTTTTTTGGGGGGGGTGATATTTTGATTGCCTACTGTTGTACCATTTGGGTTTGACGAGCCGCAGTAATAATATCAAAGCGGTGAAATATGTATTATCGATTTTTCCCCTAAAACTTTTCGTGATAGGTGCCGTCTATGTTTATTGGAGAAGATTCTGATTTTGAAGTATCCTCATCAGGACTTACTTTTGAATCTGAGAAAGGAATTCATTAATAAGTGCCGTCATAGGGCGAATTTTAAATTTTAAATTTTTTAATTTTAATCTTAAAATTTTAAAATTTTAAAATTTTTTAATTTTTTAATTTTTTAATTTTTAATTTTTAATTTTTCTTTTTATAATTTTCATGTATATGTGTATGTTTGTGTGTGTATGTGTATGTTTGTATATATATGTGTGTATATATGTATATATGTATGTGTGTATATATGTATTTATGTGTGAAAAAAATTTTTTTAGCTATTTAAATGCTCTTTTTATAATATTCATTAAATTTTTATATTTTCTATATGTATGTGCGTGTGCATATGTATAATGTATATATATGTGTGTGTGTGTGTATGCTTACATATGTGTGTGGGTACATATATATTGTGTGGGTAGATTTTTTGTATATGTGTGTACATATATGTGTGTGTATGCGTATGTATGTGTATATACGTATATAAGTGTGTATGGAATTGAATGTATGTGTGTGTATGTGTATGTATGTATATATGTATTCATAATTGAAGAATTGTGTGTGTGTGCATGTGTATATATGTATGTGTGTACATCTATTTGTATAATTGTAAATGAATTTTTTTTTTTATACCTAGCGGTGTCTTTATTTAGTTTAAATTAAATGACCTAATTTTTTTTTTTAATTTATTTTAAATCCTATATCTTTTTATTCCCTTTAAAATACTTATACCTTTTTAAGTAAAGGCCTTTTTCTAATACTTCAGCGTTTTTGGGAAGTTAGGTTTTTGAATATGTCCAGCGTCTGTAATATATAAAAAAATGTTCTTTCTTTTCTTTTTTCCCTCCCTTCCTTTATCTCTCTTATCTCCCACCTTTTTTCCGTTTTGCTTAACCTTACATCAATTCAATACGCCGTCCGTTCTTTTTAAGTTACAATTCTCTTTCCTTTTTTGCGAACCCAGACGATGCCAATTTTTCTTTTCTTGTTTATTTGATTTGATTTTGTTTTATCTTTTTCTTTTTTTCTTTTTCTTTTTTTAATTTCTTTGCAAATCTATTTAAAAAGGGAAATTAGACTGATCTTTCTCCAGTTTCTGAAAGAATTTTTTTGTTGCTGAGGTGATGTGTTATGTCCCGTGGGTATTTTCATATCGATATGGTCATCCAACAGCCTTGAATTAATCCTATTTTAATTTATATATATATATATATATATATATATATATATATATATATGCATATATATATGAGTAAATTAACCTAGTAAGCCAATAAACCTACATATGTATAAGTAAATTAACCTAGTAAGCCAACAAACCTACAAAGGTTTCACCTAAACGATCCTACAGGGAAGGTTGGCCAACCTTCCCTGAAGATCCGTTTAGGTGAAACCTTTGTAGGTTTGTTGTCTCACTAGGTTAATTTACTTATACTGCTCTGCTTACGTATTGAACGCTTTTTTATTATTGATTACTAGTCTCGGGTTTTTTCTTTGGGCTACGTACTGGCTCACTCCAAATCGCTTTGGTTGATGTTCATGTTCATGTTCATGTGTTTAGCTCTTTCTTTTTTACAACCATTTTTTTCTTCTGCGTATATACGCGGAGGGTTTCTCGAAACGAGTATAGTTATTAGATTTGCATTTATATATATATATATATATATATATATATATATAGAGAGAGAGAGAGAGAGAGTTATTATAATAAAAGCATTTTACATCGCTACAAAAAAGATATCATTTTTCAGTACTATGATATGAACTTTGTCAAAGTATAGTTAGTAACTTAGTAATATATATATATATATATATATATATATATTGATTGATTGATTGATTGATTGATTGATTGATTGATCGCTTGGTTACTTAGTTCTTTGGTCATAATAAAATTAGATCCATACACATTTGTATTAAAAAGTGTTCATACAATTATATTGTAGAACTTTTGAATATTCTTCATTTGTAAACGAGTTATTACGATAGCATGGTAGAAACCCGTAATAACTCGTTTACAAATGAATATATATATATATGTATGTGAGTGTGTCTGTGTATGTGTATGTGTGTGTGTGTGTGTGCATTGAAGCTTCCATTACTTTTATGCATTTTACATATGAACGAGGCTTATTATATCTGTTTTTCTATGAGCACGTCGCATATGGATTATTGTAGATGTCCATATATGTTTAAATTGAGCTATGACCATTTTGATGTATGGTGAATTTTTTTTTATTCATGTAGTGGTATGTTCAGTATAATTGTTCATAAATTTTGTTTGATCAGGAACGCAGTTTATTGAAGGATTTGCACAATTCACAAATGATATTGGTTACAAGTAATTTTGATCTTTCGGTTGAGTCATTGTTGTTGACTCTAAGGTTAGCTGCTTTAAAACGTTTGTAGTAAATTAATTTAGGTATTTTACATGTAGCTATATATATATATATATATATATATATATATATATATATATGAGTTAAACATATGGATTAAAAACCGACAAGATGATAAAATAATGAAGAAAACAGGAAATTTGTCAATCTAACATAATTCATTTTATTAAAGCTTCTTTAGAAGTCGAGGTGAAAACAAAAAATGTTTACAAAGAGACTTTATAGTAGAAATTTGTGCACACATACATTTAAACAGGCAAGCCTATCTATACGCATATAAACTTAGAAAATGTTCCACACACATACATTTAATAATGCTTATTTATTGATTTTATACAAATGATATATGTCTGCCCAAAAAGAATCAACCCCAAACGACCATATTCCAGTATATCTTGCTGAATGAAGACATCATAACAGTGTCCTCATGAAACTTCGAACTTAGCATGAACCTGTTCAGTTAAAATGGAAATTGTTTGCATTCAAACTATCAATGCTCTTTCTCCAGCCCGATAGGAAACCTGATTGCCAAAATAACTTTTATCAATAAAACTACTGAAAAAGCAACAATCTTGGTTCTAAATATAATCACAACTAAACGCTATATATATATATATATATATATATATATATATATATATATATATATATATATATATATATATATATATATATATATATGTGTGTGTGTGTGTGTGTGTGTGTGTGTGTGTGTCCGCTTCCAGAAATCAATTCTTCTGTCAATTCAGGACGTAGGCGATCATGGCTTTCTACGTCTCCCTACTCCTGGTGTCTCTTAGCACACTTTCTCCTGTTGCACCATGCAACCCTCGTTCCATCATCCACCTGATTAGGTCCTTCAAATATGTTATCCGTTGTTTTCCCCTGTCTCTCCTTCCCTGTATCTGGCCTGCCAGTATCAAGTTCTCCAAGCCCTCCTTCCTCATTGCATGTCCCAGGAACTTTAGACGTCACTTCCTGATGCTCAGTGTTAGTTTTCTTTTGGTTTCCATCATTTCTAGGACCTCATAAGCAACGTATTAAGACAGAAAATATTGTTCCGAAAAACGGAGTATAGCACCAATTATAGAGTATAATACAATACCACACATACACACACACAGACACACACAGACACACAGGTATATATATATATATATATATATATATGTGTGTGTGTGTGTGTGTGTGTGTGTGTGTGTGTGTGTTAGCGAATGCTGATCCATGTTCACATAGATGAAGAAGGTTTGAAGCGTCAGAGGTTTGGTTCGATCGACGAATGTTAAGAAAACCGTGAGCAAAAGGAAAATAAAAACTAGAAGGAAACTTACACTTACAATCAGAAAGAGACAGTTCACACTTTTGGGGCTCTTAATGAGGAAAGAGAACATGGAGAATATAACACTCACAGGATATAATGAAAGCAGGCGAAGCACGTGCAGAGAGTGATTGGAATAGATAGCAGAAAAAGGAAATGAAGCAAAGTAATTGTTTCGTATATACAATCATTTCACCCCAAGCAAGGCAGGACAGTCACTGTTGGGCAAGGGGTTACAGTGAGAGAAAAACAAGGTACAGGGAATGTCGAGAAAAGATAAGAGATGGATGGGAATCAAGTAGATAGAAGATGGCAATTGACGTTGCATTTAAACTTTTGGAGATTGTAACTATCAGGGAAGCAAGCAAACGGAAGTGAGTTCCACAAAGTTGAAGAGGCGGTTACATTTAACTATTTTGACTGTAGAAGAGTGAGATCTTGATGCCAATCTAGCAGCACGAGCAAATACATGTGGTCAGGGAAACAGGAAAAAAAAAGACTTAAATTTGTGGAATAATATTATCTTACACGTCTTGGAAGGTTGGTTGTTTTTGTTTTTATGGCAAATCAATCTCGGCGAGTCATTTATTGCCAACTAAACTTTATTTTTTATTGCTGGTAATACCTTTTTCTTTCAACAATTTATTGTTTTTATATAAGTTTTTGTGTCTAGTAATACTTTTTTCTTTTCGAGTATCAAGATTCATAGGGATTTGTTTTTAAGGGCAGGGTCCCCAAGTCCTACCCTGTTATTTAACCCATAACTGGAGGGAAGGGACGGATTAATACCTTTCCCAAGGGTACCAGTGCTTAAGTGAATGCAAGGTATTCAACTGGAATTCGAACTCGGCTCACCGATTTCTCTTTCCGAGCCGATAACCACTGCACCACAACGCGCATCCATCACTATACGCTTACAGCCCCTGGTATTCCCAAGCGGCCACCCATCTAAGTACTGACCAGGCTCAACGTTGCTTAACGTCGGTGATCGAGCGAGAACCGGTCGTCTTGGAAGGACTTTGTACATAAAACTAAAATAAAATAAAAAACTAACCAATTATTTGAACGTTCGCCACTATAGAATTTTAAAACGTGGTTTAATTCCCTTATTGGTTTGAAGGTTGTTTTTTTTTATTTGTTTAAGAGCAGATGTTCGTTTGATTTTCTGCAGCAGTTTGAGGATATTTTTGTGTGTTCAACTCAGTTTATTAGCTGACGGCATACGTAAACAACTCTTTTGAAAGAAATGTCGATCGATAAGAAATTAAAAATCCTGTTAATGCAATATCCACTCACAATCCTATTATAATTGTGCTTGTCCTTCTCTTCGTTAGTACGCACAACCGTTATACCCTGCCAATATCTCATAAATAATGGACTATTCCGTTTTGATCGCGTGGTAACAGACACTACTTAAATTCAGTGAGAAAATAAATGAATTAATGGAAGAATAAAGGGAAGATAGAAGTGTTTAATGTCTGGTTTATTGAAATGAGAAAAGATATCAATTTCAAATCATTTCATTTGTACTCACTTCTTAAAATAACGACCAGAATTCAAATTTATGATTGTCACCGCAATATTTTGTTAAAGTTGCTAAGCTCAAATATTGAACGACGGCATAGAGCAATTTCTCCGGATATTTTATTGTCCTAGACCTCGAGGTGAATTTCTTCAAATAATTAACCTATGAATTACGATTCCTCATAATATTAAAATAGGAAAACTGTGAAAGTTTCGCAGGTTAAAAACTAGTAAAAAAGATTTTTTCTTACAAGCCACAATATGTTTCTCCTTTAACTAACAACAAAAAGGTTTGATAAACTGTTAAACGAAATAAAAAAAATCTATAAATAAATGTGTTCCAAGAACAATATTTACTCATTGTCTCAACTGTTCGAGTTCACGCACTTATCATTGCCTGTTCATGTTATTGATATTAGAATTGTCAAACCTATCACCTGATCAAGTATTAGCGTTAATTAGGTGCTTTAACCTGGTGTAATGGTTCTTGTCTTGCTAGGACCTATTACAAATGAGTTCAATCCTTACTGGGTACCTTATACTTTCATACTTGTGCCGCATCTGTCAGAGACTTAGAAAATTAAAGTGTATTTTTGTTGTTTTAGAGGGGAAAATATTTTGCATGGTTTCCTTAGTGAACGACATGGTTTAATAATTTTCTTTAGATTTGATAACTTAGTGCACCACTCCAAACCTCTGAGCCATGGAAAATCAAATTATTGGGCAAAATATTTTCGAAAGAACTTTTTTATTTATTTTTTAAGTTTATTTAGAAAGAAGACATTTTATTTTGTTTTTAAATTATTCTCTTTGGTGATTTTTATTTTATTTTTTGTAAGATATCTGCTTTAGAATATTCAATCAGCCAATTGATCTGTCCCGTCAAACAATGGCGGTTATATCTTAATATTCCACTGAATGCCCATGTAGTTATATAGGATTTTGCTGATTAAACGAAGTGGGGGTAGCGGTGAAAGACTTTGAGTATGGCAGTTCTGAGAACTTAGACCCAACATCCATATCTATTTCCGATCTGTCTTGACCAAGAGTATTTCGATCTGACACGACTATGGCATGGAAGCTATGATTCACAATTTTTTCTAATCAAACAGGATAGTAGTTCGAGCCATTTTCCAAGATACCCAGTCGACTCCGGTCAGCACTACAAAAACTTTCACCCAATACAAGACCCCAAATCAGGATAGCTTGCTAAATGCTGTTGTATGAGCTTGAGAGGAAGAGGTAAGAAATGGATATTACGAGGGTATGTAGGAAAGATAGCGATCAATGTTAAACTTGAATAGTTTAATATTGTAGCAGTTAGGAAAAGATAGAATCCGAAATGTTTCGAATTTTGGTGATAAACTGTAAAAAATAAAACAATCAATCAATATTGCAAGTCAACCACGAGTTCCCCTTGAGGCGTGAAATTAACTTGAAACCCAATCAGAATCCATCTAGCACATTTATAGATCCACCATTTTTCCATGCACTGAATATTGTTACCATAACTGGTCGGGTTTTCCTGCTATCATCTCGGGTTTTTTCGACAAAATCCGGTGGAGGATCTGCAACGTAATTGATCCTGATTTAGCAGCTCGATTTCTGTCCCATTCTCACCGACGGAATGTAGCTTTCTTTGGTCTTTCCTACTAATATTTTCACGGGGTTTACTCTGACGAGCTTAGCTCCCTGGTTCTTCGACTACATGAATTTACTCGTACTATTAGATTGGCATCTAGGCCCCACCATTTTACCATCAAAATAGTTGGATATAATCGCCACTTCTAATCCCTCGGTGTCTATTTTCGCACTTCCCGCCTGTGGAACTTTCTTCCGTATACTTGCTTCCCTGATAGCTACAATCTTCAAACGTTTAAATGCAACGTCAGTTGCCATCTACCTACTCAATTCCCATATCTCTCTTATCCTTTCTTTCATATTCCCTATATCTTGCGTTTTTTATCTCTCTCCCTGTAACTTCCCGCACACTAGTGGTGATCCTGCCTTGCTTAGAGTGAAACGATTATAAAAAAAAAAAGACGTTAAAAAAAGACGGCTTCATTGAGAGTGCAACTGTTCATTTGGGCCGACGAAATCTAAGGGTCAGGATGATGTTGAGGAAATTATACAAGCCTGATTTCTGGGCTATTGAAAGTTGTTGGTTGGTTGTTTTGTTTTATGGCATATCAACCTCGGCGGGTCATTTATTGCCAACTAAACTTTATTTTTTATTGCTGGTAATATCTTTTTTCTTTCAACAATTTATTGTTGTTTTTTACAGAAGTTTTGTGTCTAGTAATACATTTTTCTTTTCGGGTATCAAGATTCATTGGGATTTTTTTAAGGGCAGGGTCCCCAAGTCCAACCCTTGTCATTTAACCCATAACTGGAGGAAAGGGACGGATTAATACCTTTCCCAAGGGTACCAGTGCTTAAGTGAATGCAAGGTATTCAACTGGAATTCGAACTCTGCTCGCCGATTTCTCTTTCCGAGCCGATATCCACTGTGCCACAACACACATCCGTCACTAAACGCTTACAGCACCTGATATTCCCAAGCGGTCATCCATCTAAGTACTGACCAGGCTCAACGTTGCTTAACTTCGGTGATCGAGCGACAACCGGTGTATTCAACGTGATATGGCCGTAAGCCCCTATTGAAAGTGAAAAATATTAATACTGCCGCAAATGGAAAAGCAATCCTCCCAGGTGACTGTTCCACAAATGAGCGGTTCTTGGTAAGAAGCTGTCAGTTTATAAGTTTCTTCACATGAAATGAATACGAAGAGAACGGACATGTATCATGCCAGTAGATGCGTTATAGCGGGCCTTACCTTATTTGACACTATTTGCTTTTGACAATTTTCAGAACATAGTAGGAAGCGTCACGTATTACTATTGAAGTAAACAATTAAACACCTTTTTTCTTCGTGCTCTGTGTACACACAAATCATATATATATATATATATATATATAATTCCACAAGAAAGTGACTTGATTGTAAAATCCCAAAGGAGATCCTATCAATATTGATTGCTAAATGTTAAAACTAATCCAGCCGCAGGGCTCAATGTAATTAATATTATTTTTTTTACAGAGCCCCTATATATATTATATTTAACAAAAAATTCTAATTTGTTAAAATAGTATGGTCATTTCAGTGAGTGAAATTCGCTTCATCGTCGATCTTAAACATTATGGTAAAATACAATTATTAGTTTGAATATGTGTGTGTAAAGGTAACTGAAGTAAGCGTAGCGAAAAGAAAAAGAAAAAGAAAGAAAGAAAGAAAATGTCGGTCAGATTGGCAGGCAGAAGGGAACGCTGGTAAATAGAATAAATAATTAAAACTTAGGTAAATGTCAATTAAATTAGAAATAAATCCAAGATGGCCTCAGCACATAAGTAATACTTCTGATATAAATAAATTTATAATCGGACAAATAAAAGAAACTATTTCATATTACACATACATAAAAATTATATAGCTTTTATAAATAAATTAATCTCAAATTATATTGCTGATAAGAGGGAAAAATGACTAACTAAAGTAATTTAGAATAATTAAAATTATCAGGAAATAAATTAAAATTAATTAAATTTAATTAAATTAAAATTATAAGAGTATTATTACTTAGGTCAAAAAAAAAAAGAAAGAAAAAAATTTAAAAAATATAAAATATAGAACCGGAAAGAAAAACCTCCAACTATAGTGAAAAGCGAATATAAAGAACGGAAGATATTAATTTTAATAGTGAATATTGAAGGGCTAATAAGAGAAAATATGATAATTATATTAGGGGAAATAAATTATAGATTAACAAAATTTAATATGAAATGTGATATCAAACGATTATACTAGAAAAAGTAAGGCTTAAAAGAGGTTAACATATATTAGTAATCTAATTAATTATATTGCAAATAACAAGAATGAAAAAGAAACAATTATCTAACGGAAATTTAAATTTGGATTATAATTATGGTGTTTATATCTAAGTTAAAAATCACAAGTTTAAAAATTTAAATTTATGAATTCATTTGCTTATAAATTCTTTTCTTAAGTTTAAAAGCAAATTTTGCTTCGGATATTTTATTTTAATTTTTTCAACTAGACATAGATTGCATCTATCGTCAAGGCTATTAGGGGTGCAGGCCAAATATATTAATCTCCAAAACACTATTGCGCAGGGTCCTTCCTCTTTCATTTTATAAAATATTCGGGATAAAGAAGTATGAAACTTGAAATTGGGGTTGAAAAGAGATGTTTATAAGTAACAAGAAGACTGATTAAGTTTATATTGTAATTTTGGCTGGAGAATTTTAACAAAGTTGCTACTCCCCTAAACACTCCTTTTCGAACAGCAATCTAAATATCTTAGAAGTAGTATAAACTAATGAGTTAGCAGTCCACCGTTTATAATGATTTACTTTACTTAGTAGTATATTACATGTTACATATGGTAATATTTTTATCATAAGTTTATAATAAAAACATAGTTCACTGCAACACAAGAGCTGTTGTGTATTGGTACTATCTTATTAACACGTTTTCAGACAGTGAAATATTTTTTTTGTGAAAAAATATTTTTTTGTGAAAAAATATTTCACTGCTAATAAGTTAACACTGTTAGATAACATTAGCTAATATTATTTTGCTAACACAAAATGTTCAAAAAATGGAAATATTGTTTAACTTTTCAAAAATTTCCTTATAAAACTTTAAGAATTATTTTTCCTATTTAAACTGTAGAAAAATAAAAGTAAAAGTTAAATTCACTTTGAGTATTCTGAAGAAAATTTTAACAAGGGAATTAAACATTATATCCTTCAAACCAGACATAAAAATAATAGACATATACAATATGAACACACAGACAAAATCTTCAAGAAGAATAAATGGCGCTGGGGGTCATGAAAAATTAAAATTAATGGATATATATTTAAAAAGAAAAATGTGGGACTGATCTTACACTTACATTCACAAATATTAACTGACAGAAAAATTATAAACATAATTTTTAAAAAACATATTTATCGAAGGGTTTAAAAAGAATTTTTCTCTTTTTTTATCAAAATCTTTTCCATAAAAAATTCTTTAAAAAAGGACCTGAAAAAGGGGGTTAACAAAACAAAATATTATACAGAAAATTAAATAATACACATAATGACGAAGGAGCCAATATAATAAAATCATATTATGCATTCAATATTGTTTAACATTAGAAAAAACAAAGTCAATTTTCAACCGATTAAATATAGAAAATAAAATAAAGTGGAAAAAATATATGTATAATATAACGGAACAGAATCGCATTGAGGAAATAAATAGCAGTTGGAATTACTATAAAATTATATTAATCCTAAAATTCCGATAATTTAAATTTATTCGGCTTTTAAATACCAGCACACTTGAGGATTCTGTTTACGAAAGCAGCAGGAAAATCCCTACAGCTAACCTCAAACAGCACCAGGGTACGGCCATATTCTCTCTCTTACGAACTTCAGCCTCCAGTCTCTCTTACCGAAGTAGTTTCTTTCATTAGCTTTTTCCATCCCTTCCTCCCATGTCACCGTAAGCTCGTCAAGCAACTGGTGTTTCTTCTCGGTATCAATTAACAGTAGATCTGGCCGAAGTCCAGACATAATAACCTCACCTGGCAGTGTAGCATCAAATAACACTGCCCACTTCTTTGAGTCTTCTGATCTGGTCTTCTACCTTGTGTCAGTCACACCTTGCTTCAAAATAGCTACCATTCGCAGACCCGACGAGGGTATATTAGAAATTCTCGAAGCTGCTGCCACAACCTTCAGGACCAAATCATGTCTAAAGGTGTACCAGCCTTTCTGTCACGCCTCAGGGCAGGATGACAGCATATGGCGCAGGTTTCCGTATGCACTTCTTCGAATACAATATATATATATATATATATATATATAAGAAAATGTGCGAGAAGCCGTGAACGTTTTTGTTTTTTTTTTTAATCGTTTCACCCCGAGCAAGGCAGAAACGCCACTGATGTGCAGGGGGTTTACATAAATGTAAAAAGATAAATTAGAAAAGAGTGAGGAGTACAAGCTAGTTAGAAAGGAACAATAGAAAGCTGAGAAAGCAGGTGCAATGACAGATACATAGGCCGAGAGAAAGTGAAGGTTATACAGGGGAGCGGAGAGACCTAGAGTCCAGTGGTTAGTAGATGAGTATTAACTTTGCATTTTTCTTTAAAGTGTAGATTTATTGTTACTATTATTATAATTATTACTTGCTTTTTGTATGATATATTAAGTGTTCATAATGATATTGTTGTAGCTACATGTTTTTAGAGTCTAAAGTTGACTTTCTTCAGGCGAATAAATTTGTGACTTCACATATCGAGATCCATTTGCTTTTCTGATTGCCAAGGTATCGTGTATAAATAGATAAGTCAAGTGGTAAGTAGGTCAGAAAGTTCATATGAGTGCGAACGTGTTAGTATTTTTTCACACTCGCACGTTGAGTTTCTCCTGTCACCTTCGTTGACTGTAAAAAATTTTTTCACTGACTTGCGAAATTTGATTTCGTCTTTATACTTCAAAATTGTATTCAGAGATTTTGATTCAGTTCTACTCTACGGGTCATGTAGTTCTTTTTATTGTTTTTGGGATGCTATTTGAATTTAGCGCGTGTGAGTGTGTTTTTTTTTTTATCGCGTTTGGATTATTTGTGTCTTTGTCTGTGTCTTAGATTTTGCATGTTGTTTTGTTGAGGGATATATATATAATTTCACTTATATATGTATATTTAATCGCAGTACAAGGCGTAGAGACCTCATCAGATTACTGTTTGCTTTATTCTGCAAAAGATTATATGCAATGTTAATCACTATCTGTAGTTCCCGTTATTACTTTTTTTACTTCCTGTTCTCTATCACTACTTTTGTTTCTAATTCTTCCACACCTTGTAACCTCTTGTGCTTTACTAGCTTTAACAATGCATCTTGTGTTTTACGAAACTGACCACAATTTTGTCATAAAAATGCTACGACAGCTTATCCATCGTATGCTCTCTCTCTCATATTCTTACACTCTCTCCCCCTCTGTCTGTCTATATATAATGCTAGTATTAATGAAACATAAAGACTGAAATATTTCTCATTTCTAGAATCACATACGTATGCTCTCCATAGATAATCGATACTTCAAACGTGTATCAAATGCCTATCGATCCCAGATTATAGTGATCAATATTGATCAATCCGTATGTATCAAACATAAATGTTTTCACATCTATATATCAATTAATGTCAGTCCGAGAGCATCGATCTGAGTTTATTTGTATTGATCTCAATTCTAGACAAGACCACAGATTACATTTTATCACATGAAATGTTAGATACGAAACTATTCATAGTTTAATGCTATCAAGATTGACGATGTGTGTTTTACAAATTTATACATGTTGCTCAAAATAATGCCATATTTTGTAATTTTATTAGGTTTTTACCAGTGACTAGTTGTAATTCAACAGTGACGGGGAATTAACCTTTTGCAAGTAAACGGTAATGTTTACAATGCACACTTTATGTGTTGAATACACGCCATATTGCTTATTTGGATCGTATTCCCGCGTAGTGAATTAAAACATTCCTATTTCTATAAAAAAACATTCTTCATATTCTTTAATAACAGCTAATAAATTATCTGAAAGCGGTCATATTCACAGATAATTAGTACATTTTTTTATTTATTCGGTTAGTTAATTGTTATACATAATATATGCTTGGACGATACTTTTTCTTACAGAACATTACTGACTTATCAGAAGATTTTCCCTCAGTAGATTGCCATTTCTTTCTGCTGTAGACTAGTTGCCAACCAAGGCTATCATACCTGATCTATTCTGCTATTTAATCCATTGCTGGAGGAAGAAGAGACGGATTAATACCTTTCCCAAGTGTATTTGTGCGCTAGTGATTGAAACGAATTTGACTAGAATTCGAACTCGGCTCTCTGACTTCTCATTCCGAGCCGATATCCATTACACCACATATTTTTTACTTTTTAAAAAGAAATCACTTGCACGCATGCAAGAAAATATATTAAAAAAGCATAACAGGATAGCTTTGTCAGACTTCTACTATGGACCCCTATCTCTATCTCTATCTCTCTCTCTCTCTCTCTCTCTCTCTCTCTATATATATATATATATATATATATATATATATATGTGTGTGTGTGTGTTTGTGTGTGTGTATATAGGGTGAGATGGATGAATTGTCGTCTAATTACGCAAGACTGAAAATAACACTGACATGTCATATTTACCAAAATTGCGAAAAACTATCTTGAAATATTCGAGAGTAAATCTATTCAATAAACTCGCCAATGGCTTCAACTACGGCCTCTACACAACTTTGGAATCACCCGCATCTCTTCTGTAGGGTCTCCTTGTTTAAGTTGGTGAATGTTGATATATTCCTTGCTTTCAATGCATCTTTGGCATGACAAAGATTTTTGTTACTGTCTTAACTGTGTCCGCCTCCCCACGCATAAAAATCAATAGGAGTTGTATTCCAGGGAGTTAGGTTCGAGTTAAAAGAAGCGCTGTGGTCGCAGAAACTGTCTGACAACCATGACAGGGTTTTCCTGTTAGTGTTGCCATTATTAGTGATGACTCCGAATACGCTGATGTTGACTGCATATACCATCCAACTCATTCCAAATCTTCTGTACTATACTGTAAAATGTCCGTATTGGATCTTCGGGCGCGAATGCCATGCAGCCTAGCAGGCAGTTTCCAAATTTCTGATGGAAATAGATTGCGATATGGTGCTTTTTCCCATAGACAATTAATTCATAATAATATGATTATATTAAGCTCGATAATATCTATTATATTGAGCACTGTTTAAAATTAAATAAATATATATGTATATTTGTTTTTAATCAAAATTAATATATTTTAGATTGTGACACGAAATTTGTATGTTTCGAGATTTTTATCTCGTCATCAGGAAATTTTAGATCATTGTTGCGAAAATGATTTTCACAACGAGAATTTAACATTGGCTGATGACGAGATAAATATCTAGAAACAGAACTTTCCGTGTCTCAATGTAAAATATATTAATTTTAATTAAAAAACAAATTTGATTATATTATGCTCTTCAATATTTTGCTGCATTGAGTACTTTTATAAAAAAACTAAATGTCGGAAAACTTGGAATTGTAAAACTGATGGTTCTTTTGACCTGGATTTATATTAATAAGATAACGAACATTGCGGGCTTGTGTTAATAAAAACGTGGTTTATGTAATATAACAAAGCTATTGATATTGCGTTTACCAGATATTTTTATTAAAATTGAAATTACGTACCGGTTAGTTTCTACTTGGCCCCTAAGAATTGCATTAAGCATGAAACATATATATATATATATATATATATATATATATATGTTTCATGGCTATATATATATATATATATATATATATATATATATATATATAGATATATATATATATATGTATGTATGTATGTATGTATGTATAAATTTTATAATCGTGTGGCCCCAAGCAAGGCATTTTACTGCCACTGTTGTGCAGGAGGTTACATAGGAATGTTATGAAAAAGAGTGACAGGTTACAGGGGGTGTCAGGAAGAGGATATGAGAAGGGAGAGAATACTAAAGAAGAGAGCATGAGAGAGAGGATGCAAGTTAGTGAGATAGGAGATGACTGTTAACTTTACATTTAAATTCTTGGAGATTATAGCTGTCGGGAAAGCAAGTAAGCGGTGGGGGGAATTCCATAGGCGGGAAGTGCGAGAAAAGAAACTGATGGAGTAGAATTTGTGTTTACTATTTATCGGTTTCACAGTAAAAGGGTGGGACCTAGTTGCTAATTTTGTTGCTCGATGAAATTTATATATAAGGGTACCAGTGAGCTAAGTTCATCGGAACAGAAGCCGTGAAAATATTTGTAGAAGAGACATAGGGAAGCCACACTGCGTCGGTGAGAAAGCGACTGTATCCTAGCTGCCAAATCGGGATCGATCACATTACAGTTTCTCCGCTGGATTTCGTCAAGGACATCTAGGTGGAGAGCAGGAGCACCCGACCAGATATGGTAGCAATATTCAATGCACGGGCGGGTGGAAGATTTGAATATGTGCAGATTGGTTTCAGATGGGAAAAACTTCCTGGCCCTGCACAGAGAATCGACCTTCTTAGCAGCGGATTTAGCTATGAATTCTATATAGTCATTCGACTTGAGGTCTTATGTGAGAGTTAATCCGATGAGGCGCAGTGTTTTGCTTTCAGGGAGACTAGATTGATCCATGCTAATGAGAGGGAGGAACGATTTTCTGTGATGGTTAATAGATAGCAGCTTCGTTTTGGAAGCATTAAAATCTACGAGCCATTTCTTATCCCAGTCCACCACGGATTGTAGGTCCTTTTCAAGCTCAGCAGCGAGGTTTGCTTTGTAAGCCTCAGCAGATTTTTGATCGAGACGAAAGTAAACCGTAGTGTCGTCAGCGTATTGGCCTATTTGGGATCTTATTACATCTGGGAGCTCGTTAATATAGATAAGGAAAAGTGTAAGATCTAGATTGGAGTCTTGAAGGACACCCGCGTTAGTGTGATAGTATTTGGAGGCTTTTCTGTTCAATACTACATTCATTTCACGATTTGAAAGGAATAACTGAATTAGGTCAAACAATTGTCCAGCTATACCATAACCCCGCAGCTTGCATAGAAGGCCAGCATGCTAGACTCTGTCAAACGCTTTGGAGATATTTATGGCAACAGTTCGGGCTTCACCGTTCTTGTCAAGGGCCTGCTGTATATAAGCAGTGATGGTCGTGAGCATATCAGCTGTAGACCTGGTGAAGCGGAAACCATACTGTTTGTCAGAGAAAAGCCTGTAAACTGAAAGATGTTGTACCACCTCGGCGTTGATGATTGCTTCGAACACTTTGACAAAGATCGGTAGGAGGCTGATAGGGTGATAATTAGCGGAGTCAGAGGAGTAAGAACCACGGTGGAGTATTTCCAGCAGGCAGGAAAGCAAAAAGCAGTAGTTATAGAGTGTAGAGATAACAGAGGAGAGTTCAGGAGCACATTTTATTAGGACAATGATTGGCATTTCGTGGACACTGCTAGCTTTATGGAGGTCAAGCTTTGAAATTATTTTGGAGACCACCGATGGAGTAATGAGTATGTCAGTCAGTTGGGCCTGGTTTCGGGGAGGGAAGTCAGATACAGATACTCCAGATGTGTCCAGTATCGAGTTAGTGCAGAATCTGCGAGCGAAGTACTTAGTCTTGTCTGTTGAAGAGGTGAGGGCCTCAAATTCGTTTATTAGAGTGGGGATTGAGGGCTTACTGCTGTTCAGTACGCTTTTACAGAGCCTCCAGTAATCTTTGGAGTCAAACTTACGGGATGCTATGCGCTGCTTCATTCTGGCTGCAAACATCAGATTAGCTCCTTAAATATCTTCTTGCACGCATTGCGAGCCCAGGCAAAATGGCGCCTGTTATGGTCCGACGCGTGACTCCGGTAAAGCTGAAAGAAGTGATTTGGGTGGGCGATGGCAGCTGAGCACGCACGGGAGAACCAGGGGGTGAGTGGCAGGGATGAAAGCATCGATGCCAGCCTTAACCCAAGAGGTGACCTCAGCCGCACGGTCTTCAACGGGAAGGCTAAATACTTTGTTCCAAGGGACGTCACTCAGGAAATCGCAGAACGAGTCCCAGTCAGCTCTTTATTAGCAGTAAGATATTCTGCTGGTCTGAGATTCTTGGGTAGAGTGGAAGCGGAAGTAGATGCTAACGGAAACTATTGCATGGTCAGAGTTTCCGAGAGGGCAGAGTTGCTTGACATTGCAAATGTTAGGGGTGGAGCTAAAACAGAGATCTAGTAGTTAGTCGTATCCATTAGGATTATTACAGAAACGCGTGGGGAACTCCACTACCTGCGTAGGGAACTGAGTGATTGAAAAATTCATGGTGTGTACACCAGTAAGATATGTGACAGAGTTCTCCAGCCACTCGGTATGATGGGCGTTAAAGTCACCAAACACAAATATATGGGCAAACGGATGGGAGGAAATGGCCTAATCGATATTATTGGAGATGCTGTCAGGAACGGAACAGTTGGGAGATGAGGTAGCGGTAGAGAAAGAAGAGATAGCTAAATGAGCTTAAAAGGAAAAGACGGAAACACATATAAGAATGATGTAGGGATTCAAGAGAGATCATCCTAGATAGAGGAAGACGTTCACTGACGTAAATACCAAGAGCCCATGCATGTAGACATTGGAGTCATTCCCGAAAAGGGGAAGGTAGCCAGAGATAGAGAAGTCAGATGAGGGAATTGAGGAGTTGAGATTAGTCTCACAAAGAGATAGGATGTCGGGGGACTTTTGGTGGAGGAAAGATTCAACGCTACAGAAATTGGTTCGGATATCCCGGATGTTAGTAAAGGAAATGTTAAGAGGCTTAGGTGATTTTAATTTGCCTGGTTTAGCTTTTTTTGCTGAGATATGGATGTTCATGTTTAATGTTGTTGTTGAAGAAAGACCTCAAGTAGAGGAGGCAAACGGTCTTTAGCTGCGACATGTACTGGACCTGAACTGGCGCGAGCTTCAGCAAAGTGTGGCCTCGGAGTTGCCCACCGAAAGTGCCCGTAGGGACACCTATCCATGCGCGACATGGCACTGCAAGAATCCCGATATTATGCCACTGTTGATCAGAGCGGCCGCTCTTGACGCTACGCAAGTAGGGTTCTTAACTACCAGTCAGAAGCAGCAACCAGAAAACTGCCAAACCGGTACCGTCACAATGAAGAGACGTTGCCACCGACCAAGCACATCGCAGGAAAATAGCAAAAGCACCAATACTGAAGTCTGAGGAGAAAAAGAGAGCCGGAAACCTCTTCCTGAACAGGGAACAAGGGATGGGCCTTTACACCTGTTCAATAGATCTGGAATGAGTGTAAACCGGTGATAAAATGGTCTATCTACTCTAATTAAAAAAGTTTCAGGTCCAAACTGCCTGCAACAAAATTTTCTTACAAGTCAAGATGAACCAACGAGAAGAACGTTCAATTGAGCAAAGCAAAATGTAGGCACAGAGAAATGTAAACAAATGACGACTTACATTTAAAGAATTCAAGTCTGAATGGAATCTATCCCGCTGGATAATATATATATATATATATATATATATATATATATATATATATATATTAATACAGGTTTCATTGAATAATATAGACAAGTTTTGTCTATTTATTTTGTGTAAGATCCTTTCGTATGATCTGATTAGCTTGAGAGTGTTGTCATAAAAAGACAAGAAATCGCATTAATTGTTGATTTTTTTATCAGGTTGGAGCTTTCGGCTTACATAAGCCATTATCAAAGGATGAACATTTAATATACAGTGAACATAGAACATTTAAATTATTAACAGAGTGGAGTTATACAGAGAAAATTAAACAGGTCCATTTTTTTTGCGTCGCATATGGCCGCTGGCCGAGAACGAATGGTGGTAGTGGGTTTTTGGTCAAATGAGAGTATAGTGGCGTGAGGGGATTGGTCTGGGAACTGCTACTGCTATGGGTGTAGGGGGTAAGTATAATAACTATGACCTCTCCCGTCGATTATAGGCATTGAAGTATGTTAGTGGAGGTGTCGAAATTTATTTTATTTAGGCTAGGTTTAAACTGTTTGATGTAGATAGCTTCTAGAATTTTAATACTACTAACTCCCTTTTTTTTATACTACTAACTCGCTTTCGCGGAGGCTTACATTACACTTAAATGACAATTCTAAAATATTCCGACATTTAAAACACCACGGCTATCAACACACACTTCTTAGGAAAACACTCGTTGAAAATACATATATACTTAGACAAGAAAATAATAAACGAAAACTTAAAATTCTAGTGTTGTATATCGACAAACAGCAAACATAGAAATGTATATAAAAATATATGACTTGATATTTTTATTAATGACGATGAACCGTGTAGCCTAGGGTACAGAGAGTGAGAGAGCGCGCTTCTAAGGGTTGACGGGAGTGTCTCTCTTCACCGGCCGATCTCTGTCTGGTCTCGTCTGTCTCTCTGTCTGGTGAAATCCGTGCGCCGAGGTCTTTTTATAATCTCCAAACCGGGACTTCCGGATTTTGCCTCGCCCACGCACGCCCACGTAATTCTCAGAGACACCTGTTCTGTTTGCCTCTGTAGCCATTTCCGCTACTGCCGGAAATAAGGTCAAACAAACATCCGCTCCTTTCAACGACCGGAAACACCCCCGCTTGCATCAGCCTTTCTTGGGTGGGGCCAGATTGTTATATTACACTAGAAGCTATCTACCATTTCAACTCAATGCACAACACCTATATATGCCAAATCTTCTGTTGCCTTATAACTTTATACACTATTTCTCTCGCCGCCTTGAATTTTGAGTCATAACTTGAAACTGTCAGTCATGGAAAACTAAGTATTAATGCCAATATTATTGCATTCTCTTCTCTGTAATCTGTATGTTTTAGCTTTTCCTTTGAAACATATATATATATATATATATATATATATATATATATATATATATATATATATAAGTAAGTAGCTAACCTAGAGCCAACGGACCTACCTAGGTTTCACCTAATGGACCACCAGGGCAAGTTGGCCAACTTGCCCTGGTGATCTATCTCTGTTTCTTCCAGCTATCAGTTAAATACAAGACAGATTCGTTCTATAACCTTAGTTGGCAACCAGTCGATCGCAGAAAGTAACGGCAATCTACTGCAAGAAAATATTCATCCCACTCAGTCATGTGTCTTTCGAGACATGATTGCCCAAATGTGTATCACGTATAGCACTTAATGCAAAGAGATTTAGAGAAGAAACTTGCTAAGAAGTGAACAATAATATTGTGCTTAAGAACGATTAAATTATCTATATATATAAAAGGCAATCTGTGAGTCTGTGTGTGACTGTTCCCTATGCACGCCTACATTTTTTAAGTTCAACGATTTTCCCTTTCGCACTTTTTGACCAATGGAGCCGATTTTTTACATTTGATCCGTAAAACATCTAAGATCTAAGATGGTTGCTAAAGTACGTCACAGAAATCATATCGCACGTGTCAAACGCGACTAAAATTATTTTTTTATAAAAAAATGAACCTTTGTATTTAATTTTTATTCCGATGTTTTAAAAATTCATTTGGTCAAAAAAAATGTGTTTTTTCCCGTAAACAGAAGAAATATTTAACCAAAATGTTCTGAATTGAACGGTCAACGCCGGACTATGATGCTAGTTTAGTATAAAAGACAATGAAGAATTACAAAGACAACAAAAAATGTTGACGATAACACAGCAAAACAGTTCAACCGATCTTTCAGTGTATGTCATGACGGATTCTAGGTATTTGGCTGCAATGCAAAAAGTGTAAAAAACAACGGAAAAACCAATTACATTTATATATCGACAGAATCTAAGCTTCTGTGTTATCTTGAGCTGGGCTAATCATTGATTCTCAATTTTAGGTCTAACCTGGGTTTTACCGCCGAGGCTGGCAGCGATTCTAGGAAAAGAACAACTATGAATTTTAGTTCACTAGTAAAAAGCCCTATTTTGTCAAGAATCATTTATTAGCCACCGTTTCCACCCGTGGTACACTGTAAATCAATTTATTCATTTATTCAGTGCATGTTACGCCATTGTGATCAACTCTCGCCCCAGTTTTGTTGTAATTTTGGTTCATATTGACATTCAAGACAACTTGCCGGTTCCTTTTGCATCGGCGATGTTGATGTTACTCCGTCCCTCCTTTTAGAAGTTACGGTACCAAATAGTAAAATCATTGGCCTTTGAAGCGTAGCCCCTGCACTCAGGCTGGCGACTGGCCGATGGTTGCTTGGTTTAGGTTAGTTGGAGGAGGCGTTACCCACGACCGGTTGAGTCTGGTAATCTTTCCATGGCCGGTTGGGTCTGGAAATACTTACCCCCAGTCGATCGCTTTCGAAATAGAACGTTCTTCTCATCAGTGGTATACGAAAGAAATGAAATGGTTTAATACACTGTGTGCATAACATGGTGAGGAAGCTGTAAAGATTTTAATTTGTAAAACCATAGAATGTAGCTCGTTGGAACATTTCTATGGGAAAGAAAGATAGACTAGCGAAAGGCTAGAATATGGTAAAACAAAATTTTTAATGAAAATGGTGCAAAATTCGAATTTTAATTAGCATGAATAAACCCGCAGAAAAGAAATAATGGCAAAAATGAGGAGTGGTAGAGCAGTGATAGAGTCAATGGGCGAGAAAAGCCAAAATCTGTCCGG
Organism: Ascarosepion bandense; assembly: GCA_037127315.1. NCBI lineage: Eukaryota > Metazoa > Mollusca > Cephalopoda > Sepiida > Sepiidae > Ascarosepion > Ascarosepion bandense. Next base: position 786,518 of record JBBBDQ010001004.1, on the reverse strand, counting down.
TTAAAATCCATTTGACGTTAAATTATGGCGTCATTTACTCTTTTATGAGAAGTTGTTGTCAATATAGATGTAACTATTTCTACGATTGAAAGATAAAAGTTTGGGAGTAGCTGTTTAATAAATTTTATCTGCAGTCTCACAGGAAATATTAACAGCTAATTAAGGAGATCATAGATTTTTATTGCAAATAGAAATACTTCGTCGCTAAAAACAAACAGGAGTGGCCTGAACTACCAAGTAATACCAATCTTCCTACCGTAACATATATATATATATATATATATATATATATATATATATATATATATATATATAATTTGTCCTCAAAAGAAAAAAATAAAATCACATGACAAAGGACATAAAAATTAAACCATCACATCTTGTCTGTCATTTTTAATAAAACCTACATAAACGAGAGATTGCTCCCCCAGTATACAATATATATAAAATAGTTACTGGTTGGACGAGCAGACGATAGCTCAAAAAAGTGCTCAATGCACAATTAAAGCAAATGAACTAAAAATGCAGAGACAACAATACTTTGCTGAAGAGACTTGGCGTTGTCGAAACCTAGGTAGCAAGTAAGTGGTGTGTGTTAGGTTCTTTGACATCCGGCTTTCTCTTTTCCAATCTTTTCACTTTCTTTTTCGTTTATTTTCTTTAATTGGAGTTGATAGACTGAACTATCGCCCGGTTCACACTCCACCCACTTCTATTGAACAGGTGTAGAGGCTCATCCCTTGTTCCCTGTTTAGGACGTGGTTTCGGGCTTTCTCTTTTCCAATCTATTCACTCTTTCGTAGCCCCCTGCACACCAGTGACCTTACCGCCTTGCTTGGGGTGATGTGATTATATATATATATATATATATATATATATATATATATATATTTAATTAACATAAAACATTGTCATTTAACCGATCGTCGTACGTTCCTTCCTACCGAATTCGAAGTTTCGGGAACATATAATAATAAGCTCACTAATCATTCCTTTGTATATTTTTCTGTTAAGATTTTTTAATATGTGTGTTTATACTCATCTAATTTGGTACTTTTGTGTGTAAGTCTGTGAGTGTGGGATTATCTTTTCTCTTGATGTCTGTCTTGTTATGTTGCTATCTTCTTTCTTCTCTTTTTTATTTATTTTTTTCCTACTTTATGTAGTCATTTTCTAATTTTCTGCTGATTTTTAAGGAGTGCTGAATATTCGGTGACTTATTCCTTCGTGGTGTGTTGACCACTTGGCTTTAAGTGCTGTATGTGTATGTGTGTGTGTTTGTGTGTGTTTGTGTATGCGCCTATGCGCATGTGAGCACTTGCATGCCTGCGCGCACACGTTTGACTGTACTTTTACGTCTGCGTTTCTGTGTATGTATGCGTGCCCACACATTAGCACACACACTCGCATAGTTGTTGTGGGTGTGCGTTTAATATAAACTGGTGAATTTTTTGGTAATTGATTGTATATTTTGCACTTCTTTGTGTGCGGCTTCGTTGTTTTTTATTTTTTGTATTTAATTTTAAATTTTCTTGTTATTATAGGTAATAATATATATATATATATATATATATATATATATATATATATATATGTACGTGAGTGCATACCCTCTTCTGTGTACGTGTGTGCATACTCTCATCTATGTATTCGGGAATGTGTATTTTTGTGTTGTAATGGGTTTAACTGCATTTTAGTTTTTATATTGTGGTATGTGTGTGTGTGTGTGTGTGTGTGTGTGTGTGTGTGTGTTAGTTTTACATGTGTTTTTGTTAGCGGGTTTTGGGAGAGGAATTAGGATTTGTTTGTTCTGGACATTGTGATTATTTTTTCTAATTGATTCTTGTTTGGTATTTTTAGAGCCAATGTGTTAGGTTTAGTGAATGGTATGTGTAATAGAATTGCGTTTTATGCTGTATTTTTTTTTGTTTTGTTTATATTAGAATTTAAGTGGCAAAGTCTGTATTAATATGAGTGTCCGCATCTTCCCATTATTTCATTCTCTTTGTTTAATAGTTTGCTTTAATTTTTAAAGATGATTAATGCTAACTTTTCATCCAAACAAAGTTTGTAACTTCTGCTATTGTCATTGTGTGGAACCGCTCTTTTTATGATTTCTCATTTAATGTTGATGGTGATATTTTCTTTTTGCCCCCTATATATATTTTGATAATGTTGTGTTTATGTTTATTTTTGTTTTTAATGACGTTTTCTGATTGTTAAATCTTTCTTTGTTCGCGGGTTTGGTGGTAGCGAAATTGAGTATTTGTTTGTTATTGACACAGAAGTTGTTCTTTTCTAAATAATTTTCATTTGGTATTGGTTGATGAAAGTATTAGGTGTGGTGAATTGTGTCTGCAATAGAATTACCTTTTATATTGTACTTTATTTGTCTTGTTTGTATCCGTATTTAAATGGCAAAATAAGTTTTTACAAAGATGATGAGGAGGAGGAGGAAGAGGAGAAGGAGGAGAAAGAGGTGAAGACCTGAAGCGACATAGATATAGTGGCTGTTATCTTCTGTAGACAAATCTTCTCTTTTTAATAGTCTAAAAATGTGAACTTTTTCTGTTAAATGTAACCAACTCTTCTACTTTAACAGTTTCTTTTCTCGGACTTCAGGTTTGTGGAACTCATTTTCATTTGCTCACTTCCCTGATAGTTACAATCTCCAAAAGTTTAAATGCAATCCTAAAAATGTTTAATTGCCATCTTCTATCTACTTGATTCCCATCCATCTCTTATCTGTCTTCACGCCAGTGACTATCCTGCCTTGCTTGGGGTGAAATGATTGTATATACGAAACAATTACTTTGCTTCATTTTCCTTTTCTGCTATTCATTTCAATCACTGTCTGTATGTGCTTCTCTTGCCTTCATTATATCCTGGGAGTGTTATATTTTCCATGCCTTATTTCTTCATTAAGAGTCCCAAAAGTGTGAACTGTCTCTTTCTGACTGTAAGTATAAGTTTCCTTGTAGCTCCTATTTTATTTCTTCTGAGTTTCTTATTCACGGTGTTCTTAACATTTGTCGATCGAATCAAATCTGGATATTGACCAGCATTCGCTGCCATATAGAAGATTTGGTATTATATTTTCTATGTCTTAATAGGTTGCTTAGTTTCTGGAAGGGACCTTCACTATCCTTATGCCTTTTTCAAATTTCGGAAATCATCAATACTGCAGCAGCATGATACGTTCTCTAACAAAAAGTAAAATCGTACACTGCTTTGATAAATGGAAGTGGTCTTCGGTAGTTCCAGGCTTGAAATGACAAAATGCGTCGCCGCGTAAGGGGATCCACACATTGTTCTGTCTACTTGATTACTAAGGCGGTGTCCGCCGAATCAATTTGACGGCCAATCGCAAAATCTCTCGCGGGACAAAAGGGACTGCTCGTTTGAACCACTCCGAAGATATAAAAAAAGGAGAAGCAATGACAATTAGGCAGTCTTCGTCCCTCACCCGCTAAGGGAGATTCGTGCTGTTACTAACAACAGACTTTTGACGCCCACACTTTCGATGACAACACTTCAAACCTAAGTTAAGTGTATCGTTCTGTTGTTTATATTGCTATAATCTATAATCGCTTGTACGAACCTTTGAACTGCTTTCGTCTTCTTCCATTTTATTACTGCCTTCGTTATTCAGAAAAAAAAAGAAAGAAAAAGAGAAATAAATATTTTATGTGTATATTTCTCACATCAAGAATTGTAATTATTCTTCATTGTTGAGCGTCTGAATCTGTTTTTCAACCATACGAATTTGACTCTGTTTAGATATATAACAAGCATAGGTATAGTTCGAAAGAAAGAGGCTGAGACAATCAAGGGAGGATGCCTATTAGTAATTGAGAACATTATAATCAAAATTAGAATACAAAGGGCATTTAAACTCAGAATCCGAATGTGACAATTGATGTTTCTGAGACCCACATATTTATCGATTAACAGATTTGTTTTCTTTTAGCGTCTTATCCACTGTGAGTTATTTAAACCGAAACGAATTTTGGATTGTAAGAATAACTCTCATTTTCTTCTAACGAGTAAATATTGCATTAAAATTGATTTAAGAATGACAATTATTCTTTCCAAGTACAAGTTCTACTATTTATAGAGTTACATACTTTTCACTAGGGTAATTGCGTGTAAGTAAATGTAACGAACCTGAGTGGAATTTGAACTCGGCTCTCTAATGTCTCAATGCGAGCTGCTATCCGTTATACCATTAATCGTAACACATCCCCATATAACGAGAAAAGATATGGAAAATTTGATACTTAGAGGACATAAAAGGAAATGGGTTGGAGGAAAACATCGAGTATCCTAGCAGAATATAAATAGTAGAACATAGACTGCTAGGAATAAGAAGAGGATAACATTACTTAAAGCTAAAAAGAATAGGAAGTTGTGGAAACTCATAGTCCACATATCCTGAAGCTATAGGGCATATAAAAGGACATTTATTAAATCTTTCTATCTTCGCAGTAGAGAAATTCTTCTCCCACACGTCAAAGCACAGACTTACCTGTTAGGGTTTAGTATCTGTGATATAAAATATTTATAATAAATGAGACTTTGTCTAATTCTTGATTTGGCCTAACGAATGTCTAAATACTGTCTATTTTCCAAATTATTTTTCATTCCCTCTTTTCTTTAAGCAACGTCCCTTTCTTTTATTCCCTTATCAAAATCCTGGTATTTTTATCGAATATATACTAAATTCAGCTTCGTACAGTTCTTTTCACTCACCGAGAGTAGACAATGACTTTTTTAGTTCCTGTTCAAAGATCGATGCTTAGACGTACCATTAATACTGTATTGAGTTCGATTCTGACTTGGCGCCGTGAATTTTAAATACGCTTAACTTAATAAATATTTAATCTTGAACAATAATGCTGAAATACGTTATTGATCTGGGACTGCAGAGTTTTTGCCTTCTCTCAGAATAAAATAAATTTCTTTGATTTCTCGGATTTAGCGTCTTGATTGTTGCTGTTTCTATCAGAATTTTTTAGCTTGTGTTAAATTTCGGTCATTCCTTTCTCGCGTCGATTATGTAACATTTAGTTTGTTTTGAAAGCAAACATTTGCTTTTGACATTTGAAAATATTCAACTTTTTCATCCTGGCTAAAAGTTTAATTCCTTCATTGCTCATCGCACACTAAACTACCACCCGTCAAGATGAATATATATTCCATCAGAAATGCCCCATGCCTTGAACAAATCAGACAGTCAGTTAAAAGCCATACGTGGTACTCGCTTGAGCAATCATATCTCTTTTGAAAACATTTTCGCAGTAAGTTGCTATTTCTTTGAGCAATAGACTGATTGCTAACCAAGGCTAAAGAACCCGATCTGTTCTGCAGGGTTGTTGTGGACAGTATGAACTTAAATGAGGTTATGGTTGTAGGTAGATAACTAGAAGTTCCTCCCTCAATCCTAATTCGTTTTTTTTTTATTTAGGATTTTCTTTTGCCTTGTTGTGAACCAAACAAAGTACGGAAAGTGAAATAAAATCTATAATAAAACATTAAAAATACGAATCATAATTCTTATATATTTGCTTGTTTATTCAAGGATTCCTTTGCACGCTTGTGATGCGCATAGGAAGGTAAATGATACGTGGAAAAATCTTCTGCAACTCCTGTTACGACATTCTAACAGGTTCGGATATGTGACACTTGATCCTGAATGTTTTTCATATTCATTCATTTTTTCTATTTCATTTTAGTCACGAAGTCACCACTTCGTATATCTCAATTTATACTTTACTTCTGATCGTAAATTATTAGACACTTCTGACCCAGATAAAATAATTTACCATCTACTTGTGTATCGTAAGAACCATTGTGTCACACTTGCATAATTATACCAGACGTCTCGACATTATCGCTGGGGATTAAGTGACATCCTCTCTTAAAATTATCATGATCTTTCCAATTATAACCATTATTATTATTCATTCGTTTAGTGCTCATATCACATAAGAGGTAGCTAGTGGTTTATAATGGAGACTAAGCGACAGCAAGTTTGATTAACGCTTTATCTCTTTTCAGTGTCATCCATTATACTGTCATCTCGATAATCACCATTCTGTTCTTTTTTCATTTTCTTCGTGAGTTTTATAGGCTCTTTAGTGCGTTGTGGTGCATTGGATATCGACTCAGAACGAGAAATCGGGGAGCCGAGTTCGAATTCCAGCTGAATTCATTGCATTCACTTACGCGCAAATACCCTTAGGAAAGGTATTAATCCGCATATTCCTTCCAGTTATGGGTTAAATAACAGGACAGATTCGGTTCTATAGACTTGGTCAGCAACCAGTCTACCGCAGAAAGCAATGGCAACCTACTGCGGAATAATCTTCTGCCCAGTCAGTCATGTCTCTTTCGAGACATGATCGCCCAAGCGTGTATCACGTATGGCACTTAACTGAGTGTCATTCTCCGTACTCTACTAATTACTGATATGGCTATTACATTCATCTTCCATACAATGCTCAACTGCAGTCGAGATAACTATCTATCATATTTTTACTGAGATCTACTCTGGGATCTAGCCTGGGGTCTGGGATCTACTCTCTGGATCTGGGATCTACTCTTGGATCTGGGATCTACTCTTGGATCTAACAAAACAGCGAAATTCAATATCTGACATTGTTTTGCTGACGTCTGCAAGATCTGGCCTAGTGTGACTGTTCCATTTGCATCTCATAGTCACACAAAAGTTTATGTATTTTTTGTTTTTCAGATTCTGGTTTTTATGGTTAAAATGTTGTTGTTTGCCCAGTTTAAAGTTGATAATCTTCCTCCCATTCAGTGATTCAAAAAGATGCAGATGGATGTATCGCAGGGTGGATATTGTCATCTGTAGGAATGTGTGCACGCAAAAGTCGAAGCCTGTGAGTATAATATTTTTTAGGAAGATTTCCTGATTATTTGGTTGTCTCAGATATTCTATGCCGTTTACATTTGCTGGTTTCGTGTGTTTTTCTCCACCTTACATTTTATAGTGTTTTTATGTCGTATATTAAAGCCGCTGGAAAGAGTAAAACGTTTAAGTTTCCTCACGTAACCATTTAGCTAGCGCCCTTTCTGAAATGGCCTTGATTTTCTTCTGGGATCCGTTTTTGTTCCGATAGGAAATACCATTTCGAACATCGATTTTGTTAGTAACTAGTTTGGCGCCGGCATACTTTACGGCTGGTTCTATTGTTTCGACTGTGATGTTATTATCTGGGACCTATTAGGGTATCTTCTTCATTTTCTCAGTTTTGTAAAATAATATTTTTCTTGTCATTGTTCCTTAGTGATTCTAAGTTTAAATATTTTTCTACGGTTTTCTATATTGCATCAGACTTCTCTCGCTTTTAGTTTTGTAATAGAATTAGAAGTCTTCCCAGCATTCATTACTGACGGCTGCAATCTTAACACAAGATACGCAGATTATATTGTTGTTTTTCTAAGCGCCGCTTAGGTGTGGCACGGGGCCGACAGTATGGAGTGCCCAGTGAGAATCGAACTCATTACTTAGTTGTAATAGTTTCTAGCAAGACAAGCTTGCTAACCTTTACACCACGCCGAGGTGCCCATGCAGATGACATAGTGTTGCTAGCAGACTCAGAAATAATTCCTACGAAAGGTTACGAAGAAAATCGAAAAGAAAGAGCTAAATATCAAGTGCAATAAGAATGAATGCATGTTTGTGATAAAAAAAACAACATTCTAATTATGTTAGAAACAAAAAGAAGAATAGAGTACTTGAACTGTTATGTAATATCATTACTCCTATATGGCAGTGAATGCTGAACGTTCACCCCGAAGAAGAAAACGAAACCTGAAGAGAAAGTTACATAATATATAATAGATTAAGCACGTGAGAAACGAGTGAGTTTATAGAAAATAGAAATAAAATGACACATATACTTAACATCAGAATTAAACAGTTGAAATTTCTAGGACACATAGTAAAGAAAAAAGCTTGACAGAATTTGAAATTCCTAAGATCTATTAAAGGTAAGATTGATACAAAAAAAACAGCACATAAACTTCCAAACGAGTTTATGTAAATGGATGGAAAACAGGGTTTAGGAAAGATATCAAAAGGAAAAAATTACTATGAGGTACAAATAGCTGGAAATTGTGAAGAGCCATAACTGCTAATGACCTTTAGAAACTTGGCACACAGAAGAAGATACATGTATTTTGATTTATTTTGTTTTATGCCATATCAACAACGAAGTGTTTAGGGTTGGTTCATATTCATAGAATATGTATTCTTTGTCAGAAATCAGTTAACAGATTAGGTTTCATTGACGTATTTTTAGAAAGAGGGGTTTTGTTGGGAGTCAAATGTATTGATAGTAATATCATTTTTTTTCAAAATGTATTTCTGGTATTTTACTATAAAAATACTCATTTATGCTTTCATAGTGTATTGATCCCACTTTTGGGGCTAACTATTTGCCCATAGCTGGGAGCATAACAAGTTCTTTCACCCCGGGTAAGGGTCGGCCTGGGAACAACAACGGTGGTTCCACGCTGCTCGCAACCTCCCATTCAGAGGCTTTACTGCCGAATGCATTTTATCATCACACCCAGAACACCTCTACAGAGGTGAAGTCGGTGTATTCGGAAGCCCCAGCCTACACGACGCTAGAAATTTTTCATTTCTTCTTGTCCTTAGGGAGGACCTTGTAGAAAAAGTCGTCTTTACAGAACATTATCTATATTTGCACGAGTTCAAGGTCAGAAATCCGCCCTTTGTATAGTATTTGGCTTCTTACAGAAAACTCTGCAGTTTCCTCATTTTATGGCCATACCCCTTTGTATGAATTGCCTTTCAAAACATAGTTTAGTTACTTTTTGGTTTAATTCTTTTGTCAAACATCAGCATTAGTTTAGTTTTCATCAACATTATGAGTGGTGACTCTTCAGGGTGTAAGCATTCATGGACTTCCACTTGCCCTTAAGTGTTGCTCTCTCAACACTTTTTTTGTTGGTATCTCACTCAAACCCTCTCTGCTATCCACTTGCATAAGCCCATCAAGTATGTCTTGCACTACTTTCCCTGTCTCTCCTTTTTTCTATCCGTCCTGGGAGTATCAGATTATTTAAACACCCTTCTTCGTTTGTTGCTGCAGAAACATCATCTCTCTCTTCCTGATGCTAAGTATAAGTATATTTTTTGTTACATCCTCTCCAAAACCCTTTTCATTGCCCACATGTTTGACCCATGGTATCAACAGCATCCTTCTGCTTAACCAAATTACTGTTGCTTCGAGTCTTTCTTTCATTTTTGAAAGATCCTCTAGCATTATAGAAAAACAGATATTGCATAACAGTCCAATACTTCTTTTTTCTTTTCAACTAAATCTTCTTATCTCTCAATACTCTGCATAGCTTTTGAAATGCGTTCTTGGTCATGCCAATGTGTTTTCGGATCTCAGTGTCACACATTCGGTCGAATTCATTTCCTGTCCGTATGCAGGCGATTTGCTGCCGGTATAGATTCTTGAGTATTATAATATCTTTCCTAAATATGTCGAGGTTATCGAGCATTTTTAACAAGTCTTTGTTGGATACCTTTTCATAGACTATAAAAAAACAGGTACATGTCCTGCGTTTGTATTGATGTTCTGATAACATTTTCAGCATAAATTTATTTTTTAGGGAAGGTATTTGTAAATCCATAGCAAATGACCAAGTAATAACTAACACCTGGTTTCAAGAACACCCACAACGTCTATGGACGGACATGAAGAAGCTCAAGAGGTGACACAAAAAACCAAATAGACTACATAACCATTAACAGCAGATTCAGAAATACCGTGGTTCAAAGCAAAGCCTATCCAGGTGCTGACTGTGGAAGCGACCACGTCGCAATCATCTGAAAATTAAAAGTGACACTCCGGAAATTGAAGAAGACTAATGCAGCACGAAAACTGATATACAACGAACTTGTGAATGACCTCAAACTACAGAAGGAATACACTAACAGTGTGAAAACCAAATACGAAGAACAAACTAGGAAAAGACACTCAAAATGGGACTCGCTAAAGGAAGCAATACTGACATCAGCAAACAACATTGCCCCAAAGGAACTTAGCCGCAGAAAAAAAAATGAGTGGATGACTGAATAGATTCTGGATATGATGCAAAGAAGGCAGAAAATATCAAGACATGGAATGGAGTACAGGGAACTACACAAGGAAATAAGAAGAAAATGTAGACAGGCTAAAGAGAAATGGCTCAATGACAAATGTGCAGAAGTAGAGAGATTGAGCAGGAATAATAAAGCAGATATGCATAAGGAAATAAAAGAACTGACAGGACAAAAAACCTGCTCTTCAACAGGATGTATAAAATCTAAGGCTGGGACAATCATTTTGGAGAAAGAGGAAATACTCCAACGATGGGAAGAATATATAAAAGATCTTTTCCACGACAAGAGAGAGCAACCAAGAATACGCAAAGATGAGGACGAACCGGAAACATTAAAGTCTGAAGTGGAATCTGCAGTAGCCAAACTGAATAGAAACAAAGCAGCGAGACCAGTCGGCATAGTCATAGAGCTGCTGATAGCCCTGGAAGAATTTGCTATAGAAAATTTACTGAAAAGATAAATGAAAATTATAATAGTGGGGTTATACCAGGTGACCTGAGCAAGTCTATCTTCATAGCACTACCTAAGAAGCCAGGAGCAAACGAGTGCGAACTCCACAGAACCATTAGTTTAATGAGCCATATAACAAAACTGATCGTCCGAATCCTGATGAATAGATCGAGAAGCATAATCAGGCCAGAGATAGGAAAAGAACAGTGTGATTTCGTTAAAGATACGGGAACAAGAAATGCCATATTTATGATTAGGATGCTCCCCGAAACGGCAATACAAATGAAGAAGGACTTATACTTGTGCTTTATTGATTATGTAAAGGCGTTTGACAAAATACGCCACAAAGAACTGATGGAGATACTCGGCAGCCTGGACATATTTGGGAAAGACTTGAGAGTAATCAAGAATCTTTACTGGCAACAAACCGCTTGCATACCGACAGGTAATGAATTGAGTAGATATACAAAGATAAAAAAGGGGCGTAATACAGCGAAAATATTTTCAGGACCCTAAAAGTTATTCCTGGATTCATAATCGGAGGCCACAATTTAAACAACCTAAGGTACGCAGATGATACAGTGCTGATAGCAGACACAGAAAGGAAACTACAAGACCTCCTATAGAAGGTAGCTGAAGAAAATAACAAGAAAGGACTAGAAATAAACTGCACGAAAACCGAATGCATAGTCATCAGTAAAAAAGGGCAGCCAAATATGCTAAATACAGGTCGGGAATAATAGAATTAAGCAGGTACAAAAATTTAAATACCTGGGAAGTGTTATAACAGAAGACGAAAAGTGCGACACAGAGATCCGAAGGCGAATTGGCATGGCGAAGGAAGCATTCCAGAAGTTGAGTAAGGTATTAAGAAACAGGACAATTTCGCTAGAAACAAGGAAGAGAGTACTGGATTGTTGCATGCTGTCTGTCCTTCAATATGGCAGCGAATGCTGGACGATATCATCAAAGATGAAGGAAAAACTTGAAGCAACCGAATAGATCGAGCATGTGAGCAATGATGAGGTCTTGGAAATGATGGAAACAAAAAGGAAATTAATACTGAGCACCAAGTAGAGACAGCTGAAATTCATGGGACACGCTATGAGGAAGGAGGACTTGGAGAATCTGATACTAACAGGCCAGGTAGAGGGAAAAAGAGACAGGGGAAAGCGACGGGTAACATATTTGAAGGACCTAATCAGGTAGATGACGGAACGAGGATTGCATGTTGTAACAGGAGAAGGCGTTCTCAGAGCCACCAGGGATAGGGAAACGTGGAAAGCCATGATCGCCTACGTCCTGAAGAGACAAGGCATATAGAAGAAGAAGATTTGTGAATGAAAACATACGTAATGATTACTATTTTTAAAAAAATCGATGATATTTTAGTGTTTCCAATTTAAATTCGACGTTATTGAATCATTTTTAAGTAAACAGTAGCAAAACTAATGAACGAATAATTAATAAATTTTGGAATACTCTGATGCTATCAAATTATTGTCATTAAATCATCTATGTTATATGAAACCACAAATTCAAAAGAACTAAACTTTTAACAAATAATTAACCTTTTCTATTAAGTTACAAATGACATTCGATTATTGTATAATAAAATGTGATAAATTACATTGAAAATGTAAAGATTAAAACATGCGTAAATTTATTTCATAAAATGCGTATTTTTTTTTTTTAAATAAACATATTTTCGTAAAATTCAATCAAGATCTCTCCTTTTTTTTTTTTTTTTTTTTTATAAGCGTTTCACCCCGAGCAAGGCATGTCACTGCCACTACTGCGCAGGGGGCTACATAGAGTGGAGAAAGGATGATTAAATATAGGAAATGTCAGAGGGTGGGTGATAGGCGGGTAGGGATACCGAGAATGGTTAAATATAGGAAATGTCAGAGGGTGGGTGATAGGCGGGTAAGGATACAGAGAATGAGGGTTGGGTAGATGAGAGTGTTCTGAGAATAATTGGGAATTAGTGTGATAGGAGGTGTCTATTGACCCTACATTTAAACACCTGGAGAAAAGTAAATTCCCATTTTTTATCCATTAGAATAATATAACACCAAAGAAATCTCAAAAACATTATTAAATTAAAATGGAAAAAAACGATCTAAACATATGTTTGCTTCATAAAAGAGTACAGAAACAAAATATTTATCAACCCCTTTTTAGGGTTGGCTGAATCATAGTATATATAGTTTTAAGGGTTTAAAATTGTAGATCTGGTGTTCAAACTGAACACACATGCCCAAACCAGAAACAACAGTCTTGCCCATAACGTTTTTCTTGCTTCTATTTTTCTTCTCTGTACCATATCCCCTTCGGGGTAGACGATCATTGCTCTCCACAGCAACCCTATTTCTTGTATCTCTTAACACCCCTTGTCCTCAACCTCCGCTCCGCCATTCATCTCCCCACGTCCATCAAGCATCCATCAAGCATGTCACGCGTTTCTTTCCCTTGTCTCTCCCTCCCTTCACCCGTCCAGTGATCATCAGATTCTCCAAGCCCTCTTTCCTCATGTCCTAGAAATTTCAGCTGTTTCTTCCTAATATTAAGTATCAGTTTCTTTTTCGTAACCATCCTCTCCAAAACTTCGTGGCTTACTGCCTATCACATTGAATACACCGGTTATCGCTCGATCACCGAAGTTAAGCAACGTTGAGCCTGGTCAGTACTTAGATGGGTGACCGCTTGGAAATACCAGGTGCTGTAAGCGTTTAATGATGGATGTGCTTTGTGGTGCAGTATATATCGGCTCGGAAAGAGAAATCGGTGAGCCGAGTTCGAATTCCAGTTGAATACCCTGCATTCACTTAAGCACTGGTACCCTTGGGAAAGGTATTAATCCGTCACTTTCCTCCAGTTATGGGTTAAATAACAAGGGTAGGACTTGGGGACCCTGCCCTTAAAAACAAATCCCAAAGAATCTTGATACTCGAAAAGAAAAAAAGTATTACTAGACACAAAACTTATAAACAACAATAAATTTTTGAAAGAAAAAGGTATTACCAGCAATAAATAAATAAAGTTTAGTTGGCAATAAATGAATATGGTTGATTTACCATAAAAACAAAACAACCAACCAAAACTTCGTCGTTGTTCTCATGTTCTGTCCATGGTATCCTCAGCATCCTTCGGTAGCACCGCATTTTTGTTGTTTGAAATCTTTCCTTATTTCGTTTTTTTTTTTAAATTTCAACTAATTTTTTGTTATATAACATAAATAATGTTGCATTTAAATGTTGTTCATATTATCATTATTATTTATTCTTACTTTACTGGTGTTATTTCGATATAATACGCGGTCAACTCCGAATAATCCTACTTGTTTTAAATATATGAAACGTGTAATAAATAAACAAACATGAGCAAAAACTAAATATAAAAACAGAAACAACATTGTACGGACAACCATACACGAGAAATGTTTCTAGTGACCTGCTGGTACACCCACGCGTACTATCTAGTCGATTATCTTTGTCGAGAACTCTCTATTCAAATCTTAATGCTAGATGGAATGGCCAATCTGGATTTCAGTATCTCAGAGAATATTATGTTTTTTATTTTCCAAGTCAGCGTCTGGTATCTGTGCCGACAACATTTATTTACGCAGTTAAACCCATCTCTTTGGCAGCGTTGCGAGTGAATGGCTGTTCCTACTCTGTCATATCTGGCTTTATATTCCAGTTCCGCATAATGATTAAACTCTCAGTCTTGCTGGCCTTCTTTTTTTTTTTGGCTTTTTTTTTTACGCCGAATCATTATCTTTAACCAATAAAACCAGACTTGATAACTGTTGCTATACTGACACTAAAAAAGACCGATACTGTATTTTATTGCATCACTCTTCCTTTGTTAATTGTTTTGTTCATAATATCTTTCCACACAATCATTTTTTATTCCCTTATTTTGATTAATTGTTTTATTAATTTCATACTTACAAATTTACATGACATGTTTTTCTGTCACTATTTGAGAAATATATATTCTTGGGTTATTACGATATCTTACACACATGAAACTTTCAAGCATGAGGCTAATATTTTTGTTTTCTAGCAATTTGTCTTAAACAATTTTCTAACGTTTCCCTCGGTATACTCATTGCTCTACCCTCATGTTTCACATCCTTTCACATGTCTATTTTTTCTCAGTTCATCTTTGAAACTATTCCTTGTCCTACTATGATTATGGGTAATAGCCATATTTTCATTTAAGATGCTTTCCAGAAGAAACGTACTATTCATTATCTCGATGACTATCTATATAAAACCTATGCTTGACGTTATTATTAGAATAGAAATGCCCCGTTTTATATGCCTGTGATCTTTGAATTTTCTGATGAATCTTAATATGATTGAGGAGGCTCTTTGCGATGTTTCCGACTATAAAATACCCATGGAAATTACCCTATTTTCAGTTGTACAAATATGCATCCACAAATGCAGTAAATGCAACTATAGCATTTACTGTATTTGAAATCTCACTGGTAATTTTGGTGATGCGAGAATCTGTTACAGATTCTCTTTTACGTAACCACATTAATATAAATGGCGTAGAAAAATTACAGGAGTAAATTAATTTTCCGTTCCATTCTTTGATGATATAAGTTATCGCAATATATACGAAGTTAAAACTTAATAGTAATTAATACACTGGCATATTACTAATTTTCCATATTAAAATACATATATTCGATGTTAATTCCACACCTGGAATACCACCACCTTCACGTTGTTCTTAATCCTATTTTACCCGATTTTCTCCTGTATTTTTATGCACATTTTATTATAGGCAACGTTTCTGCATAAAATCGGTAATTTTGTTTACTACTAGGTGTAAATCTGTAATTTTATTTACTCCTAGGTTCGTCCGAATTTTTAAGTTATCTCCTGCGGAGGGCTACTTGGACCTTCAGCTCCCAGTTTATCGTTCAATTTAGAAAACATCAATGATAATTTTGAATTCCTTAGTTAACTCCATGGAACTTTAAAACATCACTTTAATTCAGGTTTTTATTTCAATTTCAGTCAAAATGCCGATGTTGGGCTGAAATCCCCATTTGGACCGAAACTCTGATTTGGGTCAAAATTCCAGTTCAGGCCGAAAATTGACTTATTCAAATTACAAAATCCGCAGATCTTCAATTGAGTTGAGTTTTTCAAATCATAAACTCTGTGGAGCTTCAAAACATCACGCCACGAAACCTCACAATTTGACTCTTGTTCTTACCATTTTGAAGAAATAAAACTGTTTTTCGAAATTCACAAAGTTTTCGAGATGAAACTGAACTAAAAATATATATATTTAAATTCACGTAGTTTTTGTGTTGCTTTAACTCAATACAGATTAAGACTTCTAAAATCAATATTTTTTTCAGTTATTTTAAAATTTAAATTTTTAACTGTTCCCTCCTCATCCGGGCACAAATCCCAGTCCTGGATGTTCAAGCACCAGATGAAGGACAGAATTACAATCCCGGGATCATCCTGATTCCGGAAAGGTATAATATCTTCGTGGAGCAAGTTGCGGCACGAGTTAAAACGGTTTCAGACGCAGGGACGAACAAACAAATAGTGCTGTTTATTTAGATTTATTTATTCTTCAATAAGAGTAGATAGCTTCGCCTATCATCTGATTCATACTCCTTCCTGGTCTTTTGAATAGGGGTAGAAGTTTATCCTTGTTTCTTTCTAAAGACTGGGTTTCCAGAACCTTCTAAAGTTTACTTCAATTCTATACTTCTAACGTCCCCGCCAGAACTCTTAAATTTTATGCAGTAATTAATTATTTCTTTCTCCTAAACAGGCATAGATAGTTTCGCCTATCGTCCGTTTCACAATCCTCCCTGGGCTTGAGAACAGGAATAGAGGTTAATATCTTATGCCATGTTTATGATGGGGTTTTCGGTCCCTTCTAAAGTATTTCCATTCTCTTTCACTCCCAGTAGCCCCCAGTGTCTTTGTGGGGTGAATTAAAATAAAAACAATCATAAATATGACTGCATGTCATTAAAGAAGTAAGAGTATATAAATCAAGAGGTTAAAAAATTAACATCGTTTTTATTTTTTTCCTCTATATCTCTTTCTTTCTGTCCGTGTTTCTTTCTTTTTTCTGAAATCAAACAGTGTCTTTTGATATATTTTTTCTGACTATGCTCACAAACAAAACGGAATGGTGCGTTGTTTATCTGTCGTAATGGCAGAGAGTAACGTACGTTCTAAAAAAATTGCGTAATTGTAATAGGATTATTACTGACTTTTTCCAAATGAAAATATAATAATTATAAATATTCAACAGTGCGTTTGCTATTTCTCTTCATTGTGCAAACATGAAATGCACCTTAAATGTGCAATTATGCCAAATTTTGTGGATGCATACATGTACAAATCTTATGCTCAGGGATTGCTCCTTATCAGCGAAGAAATACGAAAAATTAAATATGTCATAGAGGTTGCTACTGCAGTTAGAAAGCAGACACCACGCATGGGATAATGCAAAGAGAAAATAAAAATGTCAAGTAAAAGAAAGGAGAGGTTAGGCGTTAAATGAAATGGCGGAGACAAGCAAGAATTCTTTGCCTTTTCTAAGGTCTGTGAATGTCAGCGTTGACACGACATTAATTGGCAATATGAGATTTAAATGATACGAATAATAATAATAATAATAATAATAATAATAATAATAATAATATGAAATCTGACTGCCTTAATTTGAGAAAATCATAATAAAACTTAGTATCACATCGTTTCCGTTTTTTGCGTTGTTTGACACCGCGATTATTCTGTAAAAGGTATTTTCTCTGTATACGTATCACTGGATGGAGAATAGAATGTAAGTCTTCCTTCTGAAAATGAAACTATGGAAACGAAGAAGATATAATAATAATAATAATAATAATAATAATAATAATAATAATAATAATAATCTGAACAAATAGGATATCATCAATAAGTTCAATTGTGGTTGAAAATCTCGGTTTGTTTCGAGATAGTTCGGATAAACTATTAAAATGATTCCTGATACCCCATGTCTTAAACCATTTTTTATCATTTCACCCCAAACAAGGATGTGCGCTGTGGTGCAACTTGGAACGACAAATCGGGGATCCGAGGTCGAATTCCAGTTGAGTTTCTTGCGTTCACTTACGCACAAATACCCTTGGGAAAGGTATTAATCTGTCTCTTCTCTCCAGTATGGGTTAAATAATAAGACAGATTGGGTTCTTTAGCCTTAGCAGGCAACCAGTCTACCGCAGAAAGCAATGGCAGCTTACAGTGGGATAATATACCGCCCAGTCAGTTATGTCTCTTTCGAGACATTATCTCACCTCTGGCATTCAACTGACCCCAAACATGACGGGAAAGCCACTAGTGCACAGGGGGTTAAAATGAGAGAAAAAAAAATCTAGGTAAAGTGGGTATTGAAGGAAAGGTAAGAGATTAACAGGATTTAAGAAGCTAGAATAAAACAACTGACGTTACATTTAAGTTTTTAGAGATTGTAGCTATCAATGAAGTAAGTAAACGGAAGGGAGGTGCGAGGGAACTGTTGAAGTAGAAGTGGTAGTTACATTTAACTAATTCAACAGTAAAATGGCGGGACCTAGATGCCAATCTAGTAAGCATCTTAAATTCATGTAGTCGCGGCACCAGGAAAAAAAAGCTCGTCAGAGCAATATCCATGAAAATATTTGTAGAAAAGAAAGAAGGAAATTACGTTAGGTCAGTGATAAAGTAAAATTGTTTTCAAAAATACAGTTCACAATATTTACATTATTCGGACTATTGTTCTCATCTTTGTTGCCATTTGTACGACGTTTCGGGCGTTGTACGCTCCGAAATTCTTTTGGTGCTAGGAATTTCGAACCTGAAGAAGGCCGGAGCATACAACGGTCAAAACGTTGTACGAATGGCAACAAAGATGAGGACAATAGTCCGAATAATGTAAATACTACCTTATCTCAGAAATATACACAAAGACTAAATAAAGTTCACGCCTTACGAATGGCTATATTAATGGATGTCCTCAAGTGATTTTTTTTTAAGAGAAAGCCATCAGTATCACCCTATACAAGGCAGTAATGTTAATAAAACACATGAGTTTATAGAATATTAAAAAAATTAGAACAGAAACATTAATGAACAGGAAGAGAAAAAGTCATCAGGAGGATAGTAGATAGCAATTGACATTGCATTTATATTTTTCAGATTAAAATTGAATGGAAAGTATGGAGCCGAAAAGAAGCTAACAGGCGAGAAATGCGAGAAAAAAACTGTTAGCATATAACATTCGCCTACATCTAGACAGCTCAACTGTTAATTGGTGAGACCTAAATGCCAGTCTAATACTGTGCTTAAATAAAAAAAAGTCTTCGAACCATAGCGAAGAAACGCATCCAAAAAACACCATGAATGTATTTATAGAAAAGACACAGAGAGGTAACCTTACGGTGATGCGAAAGTGACTAAAGCCGAGCTGCCAGAGTAGAACCAATAATATTACTAATTCTTCTTTGGATCTTATTAAGTAGCTCAAGGTAAAAAGTTGGGGAGCCGGACCATATGTAGCAGCAATGTTTTAAGCATAGACTAATAGTAGACTTACAGATTTTTGAGAGAAAAATAGTCTCGCACGACACAGCGAACTAACATTCTTAGCAGCTGACCTAGCAATAAATTCAATTTCCACTTCAAGTTAGCTTGGAATGTTAACCCAAGAAGACACCAAAAAAGTACGGTTCTAGAGGTTAGCATTAGCCACGCTGATAGAAAGCGGAAAGGATTCTCTCAGCTGATTAATGGAGAGAAGTTCATTTTACGAGCAATTAAAATTAATAAGCTATCTTTTGTCCAAGTTAATGACGGAGATGAGGTTGTTTTGGACATCAGTAACCTTTATGGACTTGACTGAATGATTTACTACTTATTATCGAGGCAGTAGTAAATGGTTGTGACATCAGCGTAGATACCAAACGAAGACCTGGTGTCGTCGGGAAGATCATTAATGAAAATAAAAACAGAGTAGCATCAAGAACCCCGGGAGTCACCCGAGTTAGTACTAAATGAGCTAGACGAATGGTCATTTGACTTAATTTCACAATTTAATAGGAAAGGGAGGATCAGTTGAAAAATGTGCCCGGGGATAGCGTAACTTTTCATTTTGTGGAGACAATCTGTATACCAGATCCTGACAAAGGCTTTCGAGATACTTATGTCTACAGCTTGGTTTTTGCTGTTTTTATCTAGATCGAGATATATTCTTTACGCAATTATTCTCAATACAACAACAGTTTAACTGGAGAAACGAAAGGCATTACTTAGATGAAAAACGTCCTACGATCAGAGATGATGAACCTATTTAGAATTGATTAAGTCTTCTATGATCTTTCAAAAAAGAGGTAGAAAGCTAATAAGCCGATAGTTGTAGGGGTCGGACGGTCCACAAGAGATTTTAAAATTTAGAACAACAGATGATGACAACCAGCAGGTAAGAAAATATTTATTATACAGTTTAGAAAGAACAAGTGTCAGTTCGGGACTATTACAGGGAGACTATTGTGTCCGGATGCATTGTGGTGATCTCGGTTTGGGCATTGATACTCCAGATGAGTCAAAAATAAGGTTTAAGATTTTATGCGCAAAGTATTCAGTTTTATCAGCAGCGGATGTTAACATCTCAAAGTGATTGAAGAAGAGAAGAATAGATACCTTACACTAATTTAATACGCTACTACACAGCCGCCAGTAATCTCGAGATACAGAATTGTTAGATGCTATGCAGTGACTCATACTGTCAACAAACAGGGACTTAGCTACTTGGAAGAACTGTTTACATTTATTACGAGCAGCAGACTCCTGTTGTGACGGAAGCTGTTAGGCAGCCACTTTTAAGTTCCAAAAATTTCCGGTAAAAATGTCATGATGCCATTTTCGACCTTATTTATCTGGTTGAAACCAAGAAAAAATGAGTATACAACAGAAACAACAGGAAATATAACAATATTAATAATAGAACATTTCTTTGTTTATAGACCGTTTCCATCAAGAAATTCTATCTTTCGAAAGCGTGGTTATCACTCAATTTGTAAGCAATGGATTTGTTCCTCTAGCTACATTCTTCTATGTACCGCGTCTCTTTAGGAATTATGCAAGTTTTCTACCTTTACTAATGCCCACGTTACCATTCTTCCATCCACTCACTCAAGGTCGTCAATTAAGGGACTCGCTGCCTTTCCTTATATCCATAGCCCTCAATATTCCCTGTGAAGTTTTTTTTTTCACAGAATTACAGCTAGTTTTTCATCTGTGGAGAGTTTACACAGAATTCTCTGTCATATGCAAAAACAGAAAACACATAGAAAATAGTCATTCTATTCTTTGTTTCTAGCTTCCATTCTCTCACAAAGTCCGTCAGCTAAGGGACTTGTTGCCTTACCCTATCTCAATTGCCTTCAATACTCTCTGTAACAGTTTGTTTTTTAAGTCCTCCTTTTTCATTATGAGTCCAAGTAATTAACACATCACTCAATAAATCCCAGGCTTAACAAATAAAAAAACATTTTAGGCAAAATTCGACTTTATTCATCAACATAGTCTTTTTCTAGGGTGATACACTGATTCTAACGCTTTTCTAAGAATTCGATGCTTTTTTTGTAGAATGATATATCTTTGACCTCAAAATACGCCTCAGTATTCTTCACTTCTTCAGTGGAGCCAAATCGCTTTTGACCATACTTTTGAGATCTGCAAATAGCCAGTAGTCGCTGAGCACTAGATCTGAATAATAGGGTGGATGCAAAAGCAATTCGTAATGCAATTCATGTACTTTTGCTATCGTTGCGAGCAACTTATGACAAGGTAGGTTGTCTTGATAAAAAGGTCAATTTTTCTTTTTCATTTGGTAATTTCATCCTTTAAACGCACCAATAATCCTATATAATATTTGCTATTGATGGTTCTTCATTTCTCAAGGTAATCGATAAACGAAATACCTTGCGCATTCCAAAATACAGAGTCCAAACACTTGCCTGCAGATGTTTGCATCTTTGGTCATTTTGGACGGCTTTCACCTGCTGCAGTGCACTCAGCTGACTGCCGATTTTATACCGGGGTGAAGTGTTTGATCCATGTTTCATCCACTGTCACATGTGTATCCCTTCTTGTTGCGTTGAAACAGTCTCAAACAGCGCTCTGAATTGTCCACATGTTTTTGATCGACTATGAGTAAACACGGCGTCCACTTTGAAGACAGCTTTCTCATTTCTCATTGAGAAATGGTGAATACACTACCTTCTAATATGTTCAACTTCTCTGCTATCTCATGCAACTTCAATTTACGATCGGCAAAAACGAGTTGGTGGATTTTTTTTTGTGTGTGTGTGTGTGTTTTCCAGACAAATGCCAATTGTGGGCGACCTGAGCGTTCAGCATCATTTGTGTCTGTACGACCGCATTTAAAGCAACCATACCAACTCTTAACCGTTGTTTCCGACGGAGCAGAGTCCGAATAACACTTATCAATTTATTGCTTTGCTTGAACAGTATTTTATCATCAGAAAGTAATGCTTTATCAACACATGAAATACAGATTTTTCCAATGTTTTTGAAAATTTGCAACAGTAGCTTCAACCGTAATTTGTAAACCATTAATCGGATTGAACCCAAATTTTGTCACGTCCAATTTGAAGGTTAGAACTTCATAAAAATCAAATGTTTTTTTTTATTAGTAGCGCAATCTATATGTCAGGCCCGGGACTTATTGAGTGATTTGTTACAACTACGTATTTATTTTTTCGAATAATAAATTATTTATTTATTCTGCTGATATTTTACTTGAAGACATCCTCATTGATTACACGCTCCGTTCATGAAATTTTCAATCTCTTTCTGCAAAATTGTATTTCTGCTGCCTCTAGTTCTTTAGTTGGTCATCTGTGTGTAAATTACGCAGAATTCACTGAGTATACGATGATGGATAAGACATAGAAATTCATTATTCTTTTCTTTGTTTCTAAATATATATATTTCGTTTCTTTACACATTTCATAGATTTTGGAATGTTTCTTCCACTCGTTTAATGCATGTTGGAATATCGGTGTCGTATTTACCATCCTATTTTTCCCATTTTTTTTTTTAAATCTGCTAGATGTTTCAGTCAGTTAAGTTCGATACGTAATAGACGCTTGGAAGTTCATGTGTCGAAAGAGACATGACTGACTGGGCAGAAGATTAGCCCCCAGTAGGTAGTCTGTGTTAGACTGGTTGCCAGCGAAGGCTACAGAACCCAATTTTTCCTGTTATTTAACCCATAGCTGGAAAGAGAAACGAAGGATTAATACCTTTTCTAAGGGTATTTGGGCGTAAGTGAAGGCAACAAATTCAAATGGAATTTGAAAACGGCTCTTCGATTTCTCGTTCCGAGCCGCAAGTCACATCCACAACATAAATATATGGATGATTATATGACGGATTTCTAACCTAGTTTTCTCTGACTGGTGACCACATTTAATTCTTGTTTTCTTTTACACCCTCTCTCGAAGATCCTGTAGTTTTCTTTCCGAATCAGTCATCAGCACAGTGTCACTTGCGTATCTTATATTAAGATTACGTTCATCGATAATAAATCCTGGTAAGATCTCCAATTCTCTTAAGATGTGCGTCGATGTCGGGGTTAAACAAATCCTAGGAGGAAACACATCCTTGTCTTACTTCCCTTTCTATTTTTCTGTAGCTACTCACTTCATATTCTGCTCGTTTGCGTTAAGTGTGGATTATTCTAAAATATTTTCCAAAATAGATTTCATTTTCGTAGCTGCTCTAATAGATTCTTGTGTAGTATCTTGTGAAATGCTTTTACGTAATCCATAAAAGGTGCAAACCCTTCTGCATTAAATTGCTCTCACTGATATCATTTAAATCATGAATCTTTTCTCCGGTGTCCTTGACACGCGTCTTGTCTTATTTCCGGTCTAATTCTGCTTTACGGGCTGTTCACCAGGATTTGCATCATTAATTCTGTTATGTTACTCTACAGAGGGATGCTGAGGATACTATAAACTGAACATGTGAGCAACAAAATGGTTTTGGAAAGGATGGAAACGAATAGGAAACTTATAATTAACATCAGGGAGAGGCAGCTGAAGTGTATGGAACACGTAATGAGAAAGAAGAGATTAGAGAATTTAATACTCACAGCACGGACAAAAGAGAAAGAAATGCAAGGAAATGAGAGCAAGGGGAGACGTACTTGATAGGCGTGAGCAAGTGGATGGCGAAACATGTTTTGAGAGAGATACTAATGTTTAGTGCTACAAAGCGTAGTGAATGTGGAAAGCCATCATCGCCTACGCTCTGAAAGGACACGGCACATAGAAGAAGAAAGGAAGAAAATACATTGATCATCTATGGAGCTTTAGTATATTTTCCCTTGTTCTTTTAGATAAATTTAGGAAGATGGATTTAGGAAGATTCTCCTGTATGTTGCCACTGTTGTATAATTCTGAAATCGTTTAAGGCTGAGAGTATTTCTGTAACGATACTATCAGCTTCTTCTACTCTGTTCTTGTTCTCTTTCTCCAGTGTTGATCTGATTTCGTCTTTTAGTGTTTCTGGTGCTTCTGTATTTTCTAACGTTTTTTATCTCTTGCATCTTGCAGGATGTGCGTCGTGGTGCAGTGGATATAGGCTCGGAACGAGAAATCGGAAAGCCAAGTTCTAATTCCAGTCGAATTCCTTGCATTCACTTACGCGCCAATACCCTTGGGAAAGGTATTAATCCGTCTCGTCCTTCCAGTTATGGGTTAAATAACAGGACAGATTGGGTTCTATAGCTTTGGCTGGCAAGCAGTCTACCACAGAAAGCAATGGCAACCTAGTGCGGGATAATCTTCTGCCCAGTCAGTCATGTCTCTTTCGAGACATGATCGCCCAAACGTGTTTCACGTATGGCACTTAATTTACTGACTGATCCTACACAATTTCCAAAGGTCAATTGCCATCTTTCATTTTCTTGATTCCTAATCTTACCATGTCCTTTCTTTGACATCCTCGGTAACTTCTTCACTGTTTCTTTTTCTTTCATTTTTCGCTCGTTGTAACCCCCGCCCTGCGCACTAGTGGCAAAACTGGTGCGCAGGGGGTTACATTATAAAAATATGTAGGGGGTTGCGAGACATGATCGCCCAAGCGTGTATCATGTATGGTACTTAACTGACTGACTGATCGTGAAAAAGTTATTTGATGTATTTGATCTAGCTTTGGAGTATTTTTTCGATTATCAGTAACTCTCCCTTTGATTTTATAGAGCCTGTTGGTTGACTCGCCTTTAATTCATTTATGTGCTTTACTTGCTATATTTGTTTTGATTATTCTTTCTATTCCTGCACATTTTTCATTAAGCCATTGATGTGGAGCCAAAAGTGGGTCCACGGAAATATAACACGGAACACGAAGTGTAGATTAAAGAGAGATGAATTTACAGGAAAGGTTACAAAGAAGAAGGTACAGTAAGCAGCGCTTACGAATCCAATATAGTCCTTGGTAGTCGACTGCGGCCATGCACTGTCTGTTTTCCCACTCATGCTATCACACACCTATTAATATAGCTGTGAGTGAGTCTATGTTGAGGTGAGTCTGGGTTCCACAACAGACATCCTTTCTTCTTCTTCTTCTTCTTCTTCTTCAGGACGTAGGCGATCATGGTTCTCCACGTCTCCCTATCCCTTGTGGCACTTAACATGTTTGCTCCTGTTACACCTCGCAACTCCTGTTCCGCCATCTACCTGATGAAAACCCTGCAAATATGTTATCCGCTGCCTTCTTCTGTCTCTTTTTCCTTCTATCTGGCCAGCAAGTATCAGGTTCTCCAAGCATCCTTCTTTAGCTTGCCTAAATTTGTTTTTAATTTCTGTGTTTATTTTTTATACTCTTTTTAATTGTTTGGCATTGTTTATTGTCACTTTTTCATTGTTCCTACAATTCCCTGTGTATTTTATTCATTCCTTTCTTGTTTAGTTTTCTTTAGGATGATCTCACTCGCCAAGATCCCTAGTGCTTCTCTCAGCATGTCCCACTTTGCTTTTAAAGGTTATATTCATTTATATCTCTGTTTTTTTTTGTTTTTGTTTTTTTTTTGTTTTTTTTTTTTGTATATCTTCTTCCAACTTGGGTGCTTCAGAAGTCTATTGTAATTTAAGCGTTACTTTGGCCTTCTTTAATTTTCGTAGTTTTGCTCTGATGTAGCACGGGACTTAAAAATAGTCGCTCCCGCAGTCGGCACTTTGGTATGTTTTGGAGTTTGGGTATTTTTGGTTGATATTCTATTAATCTCTACCATGATTTATTTTCATTTTGAATTAGTTTCCAAAATCGTTAAATTTTCGAGCTTCAGTAATTCTTTTCTATTTGTTTATTTTTCATATGTGTCGTTATCGCTAAGTAGTGAATTGATTTTTTCATCGTATATGTTCTTATTTATGACAACAATATCACCTCCTTTGTCCTAGAAGATAATTTATATTTCTTTATTTTTGGTAGTTTCCTTACTGCATTCATATTGTCAATCTGGGGACTTTCTTTCATTGTTAGTGTCTATAGCGGCAGTAATCATTGCTTGAAATTGTTCCTTTATTTTTATTTTAAAAAAATTAGATTATAAATGCGATCGACCCTCAGAATTTCTCGAATCTGATCCCTTCCAAAATATTTTCCCCAAACAACCAACATACTTCCGATATTCTGATAACACGCTATTAATATATCCTTTTGATACTGACTTACCTGATCTTGTAAATATAATAAGTTTAACAAACAACAGAATCTACATACGAAACGGAAGAAAACAGTGTCTAGAATTCATGCTACACTGCTTTAGCATTAGGTTAAAACTTATTGTTCACCTAAAATAAATTTCTATTTTCATCATAAAAGAAAATCCGGAATAATCACCAGAGTCTACCAAAGACAACTTAGAATTTTCAGCCTTCAATATTTACATGAATAGGAGAAAAATATTAAAACAAATTTTCAAGACTCTTCAATACAATAAAAATACTACGCCTCCTTGGCCTTACACTCTCGGCGGACCTCAAATGGAATGACTATATTGAATCCATTGCCAAATCTGCTGCTATGAAAGTGGGCTCCCTGTGCAGGGCCCGGAAATTTTTCCCACCTGAAACTAATCTGCACATATACAAATCTACCATCCGCCCGTATATTGAATATTGCTGCCATATCTGGTCGGGTGCCCCTGCTGCTCTCCTTGGGCTTCTTGACAAAATACAAAGGAGGATCTGTAACGTGGTTGATACTGACTTGGCAGACCGGCTGCAGCCGCTCTTACACCGGCGTGATGTAGCTTCCCTGTGCCTCTTCTACAAGTACTTTCATGGCTTCTGCTCCGATGAGCTTAGATCACTGGTGCCGCCTAAGCAGGAATTTACACGAGATACTAGATTAGCAACTAGGTCCCACCCTTTTACAGTTAAACAAATAAGATGTAACCGTAAATTCTACTCCAACAGCTTCTTTTCTCGCGCTTCCCGCCTGTGGAACTCCCTTCCACAAGTCTGCTTTCCCGACAGTTACAATCTCCAGGTGTTTAAATGTAGGGTCAATAGACACCTCCTATCACACTAACTCCCAACTATTCTCACAACACTCTCATCTACCCAGCCCTCATTCTCGGTATCCTCACCCGCCTATCACCCACCCTCTGTTATTTCCTATATTTAATCAGCCTTTCTCCACTCTACGTAGCCCCCTGCACAGTAGTGGCAGTGACATGCCTTGCTCGGGGTGAAACGCTTATAAAAAAAAAATATATATATTCATTTTCAATGCAAAATAAAAGGCTCAAAAATATTCCAAAATAGAAAAGCGGCCTCTCCTGTTAAACGCAACGAACAAAAAAAATATTGCTCTACCCACTCTATGTCAAGTACAACTGAGAAGAATATATCTAAACTCAACATGGAAATTGTCACAACTACGTCTAAAACAATAAAATATTTAGTCAGTACAAAACAAATCAATAAGATACAACTTGAACAAAAATATTCTATCTCCAGTAATAATTGCCAAAAAGAATACATTGAAAAAACTTTAAGAAATTTAATTACAAATTTAAATGAACACAAAAGGGATATTTTACAAAACAGCATATTAAACACATTAGTTGCTCACCCTAACAAGACGCACAACATTTTTAATATAAAAATCGCTATTCTAATTAAACGAGAAAACAATTCAGTGAGACGAAAATGTTTAGAAAGTACTTTAATCGTTAAGTCATCTGCAGTAAATTTGCGTCTGATTTTTTACAACGTTTCAATTATCTTGGTAACTAGATGTATATATATATATATATATATATATATATATATATATATATATATATATATTAAATATATTATATATATATATATATATATTAAAGAGTCTTGAAAGTTTTTTTGATATATTTTTCTTCTTCATGTAATTATTGAATGCTGAAAATTCTAAATGGTCTTAGGTAAACTCTGGTGATTAATCCGTATTTTCTTTTATGATGAGAATAGAAATTTATTTTCGGTGGACAATAAGTTTTAAACTAATGCTAAAGCAGTGTAGCATGACATCTACCTATATATATATATATATATATATATATATATATATATATATATTCAGGTTTGTTTATATATATTCAGGTTTGTTTTGATGTAGATGAATGAAATTGCTTTGTTTAAGATTTATCATTTAATTTTTCTATGGTTTGAATTATTGTTTTTGCTTTCCGGGGCACTCTTAATAGAAATTGATAATAGCTTTGTCATAAAATTCCATGAACGCCAAAACGACTCAGAAGATATAGGAGAATTTCTGTTTAAACTGTCGCTCCCAGACTTAAGAAAATGGTCTGGTTCGTAATGAAATATTATTGCCCAGATAATTCATATATATTCTACGCTGTCACACACTGATTGAGCACTCTGGAAGAATGGTAGACATTGAAAAAACAGGAGCTACTCTAACATCTACCCATCTTTCATTCAGTAATGAATTAGAACGCTCTCAGTTACTGGCATATGCTCACATGGTATATCACACGCTAAAACTCTGCCTTCTTCTATCGAGCGCCTATAGCTCAGAGACAGAATCGCCGACTGTGAATTCGGTCGGGTTTCAATTCTGGCTAAAAGCAATCGGATCTTTATCCGTACTGATGAGTTGTGATACAGCGAAACATATCTATCTGCGAATGACTATATATATATATATATATATATATATATATATATATATATATATATATATATGCACGGAGATGCTAGTATTTTTGATATTTTTAAAAAATTATTTTTAAATAATTTTTTCATGTCGACCGTATCATATGAAACAACGTTACATACTTGTATATATCAAGAGACAATATTGAGTATAGTTTAAGACAAAACAGAAAATTTTACTTGTGAGTTTCATTCGTTAAAATTTCATCTGCCTGGGTTTTTTTTACCTCGTTATGGCTACATATGCCTCAGCAAACCTAGTCTGATGAAATACTAAAGGATGAAACGCGTCACAAACTTTTCTAAATGTATATATATATTATTTATTAGTGGAGGGGGTTGCGACGAAGGACTCTCTACGTGATCGGCTCGGCTTGTTGGTGGCCGAGTCATGCGCGTTTTGGTCTTGGGCGCCAGCTGCGAATCACCTAATCAAACCTGAGTTTTCGCTTAGTTGGCGACTTGTTCGGAACTTGCTATCTCTCAGTGACAGGACCTTCAAATGGGGCGGGGCGAATATGCCTGACTGACATCAATGTGACTTTGGTTTGGAGGAAACAGCTGCGCACGCCTTCTATCATTGTCCTCAGGTGTACCCATTTTGGGACTCGGTGGGCGAGTTGACGGCTCGTATCGCGCCCGAACTTCTTATGCCCATCGATCTCGCGTACGCGTGTGATAATGCGTCGCTCACGTATTCTGGGGTGAAACGAATAGTGTTTCTCACATTACTGGTCGTAGCTCGAATGGTGACTTGAACGACGCTACAGGAGGGAATCTTGTGATATGAGCGTTAGTCTTATCAGCATCTGAGTAGATTCTTTGAGCATCAGCTCAGGATGAAGATCAGATCTGATAGAAAGACCTTGATATCGACAGATTTCAGCGAAAATGGGTAAAAATAGCAAAGCTGGTTTGCGTGAATGGGGCTAGGCTTTGTTTTTTTCTAAACGTTCCTTATGGCACAACGGAGCGATTTCCTGTGAATCCCTCCCTGGTCAAGTTAGACGTCTTTGTGTACCCAGTTAATCTGAATGAATGAGTTCCTAGCCTGTTCCTGGCTTTCTCTTTTGTTATGATCCAAGTCAATAATCCCAACCTCCCCAGTTTGCTTTTTCTTCATTGTTCATCTTGACTGGGTCAGTATTTGATTTTCCTATTCCATTATTTATTTATCCTCTCCCACTCCTTTTGGTATTGCGTTACTTGATTTCGCCGTTTGGCGGAATACAGCAGTCACTCTGATTTTATGGGGTGGACGGGTCTTACTAACATTTGTTTATTTTAGTTTGAATACTTTGTTATATTTTAGCTTGTTTTGGGTTTTTCATCCCTCTCCCTTTTTTCATTAAATCTTTTAGATATATTTTGTAATTATTGTATATATTGGCAAATTTTTACGTCATGGGTTTGTTTCCCTTATTTTAGGTAACCCTGGTAAATATGTGGGATTGTGGTGTGTGATGATTTGGGAGGTGATAGATGAGTTCTTGTGGTGAATGTGCAAATTGCTAATGAGTTATAGGGTCGTGAAAGTGTTTAGCTAGGTATAGGATAGTTGCGGAAGACCACCCTCTACCCAACCCCCTTTTTTCGGCCATGTGTCACATTTTGTGAAATTTAATTCAAATAAATGCTTATATATTATTTATTTACTTAGTTTTTGGTCATAAAAAATTAGACCAGTACACAGTTGTAATAAAAAGTGTTCAATACAATTATATTGTAGAACTTTTGAATATTCTCCATTTTTAAACGAGTTATTGCGCGACCTTGGTTTCTACCATGTGATTTTTTCAGGCAATTTGAAAATAACTGATTTTACAGTTTACCTTTTTTTTTTTCTAAGAAGGCTCATGTAACGGAGACTTTTTTGAACGCTCACGTAAAGGGGAATTTTAGAACGTGCAATTTATAAAATTAGAAGAAATTATAACGTTTTCATCCATGGTTGTATGAACCTAATAGGTATTTTAGGGTAAAACTACACTTAGTCATAATTTCTGTTCTTTCATTCAGTAATTTATTTTTGTTTGGGAATAATATAATAGCTGAATTTTCTTCCTGGCATGGTCCACATATTTCATGCCAATAAACGCTTACTTAAATTGGAAAATATTAAAAAAAAAAACAGAACTTGTAAATCTTTACATGAGCTATGTTTTCTGTTTACAAGAAAAATTAGAAATTATTCCCAAAACTAAACTTACTCAATGAACGTAGCGAACTTACTTCTATTTATCATCATTGTTTAAAAAATATCCTAAAATATAGTTAATTTTCCTAATATAATATAAGTTGACATCTATACTCTATCCCTTAGGATATATTAATTGATTCTCCCATCTTCTGATAATTTGTTACGGATTAACGGATCGATCATCTACTAAGTCAACTACACATGTTTGAAGTTCAGTATATTTAAAATAAATAAATAAAACATTCCCGTTTTGGTCTCTTGTCCACTACTTTAATTTGAATAATAACTTTTAAAATCTTTTAACCATTTCACGATAACATGCAATAACATTTCTGACTTCTTAAATGCTACATATGTATCATTCAATGTATTAAATCACTGGCATGGAAGTGTCTGGGTCTTGAGTATTTTTACGCTTCTATTCTCCTTTACTCTAACAATCAAATTTCTCCGACACATCATGACTTGACTTTCTATTGTTTCAATGAAACAAACCCTTTGAAAATCTCCCCACCTTAATTGTCTTGATTTGCTAAAAATTATGTTGTTTTTTAGCTTCTATATTAAATTATTCTTCACAGAAAAATATTTTACTTCCTGATGAGGTGCTAATAAGATAATACCGAAACACAATGGCTCTTGTGTTGCAGTAAACTATGTTTATATTATAAACATATAATAAAAATATTACTATATATAATGGTTTACTAAATATCAAGCACTCCAAATAAAATAAATAACAGTGGACTGCCAACCCATTAGTTTGTACTACATCTAATATATATATATATATATATATATATATATATATATATATATATATATATATATACGCTCTTTAATTATGCAGTA
This sequence comes from Ascarosepion bandense, assembly GCA_037127315.1. NCBI lineage: Eukaryota > Metazoa > Mollusca > Cephalopoda > Sepiida > Sepiidae > Ascarosepion > Ascarosepion bandense. The sequence goes on along the minus strand of JBBBDQ010001004.1, from coordinate 754,565 downwards.
AAACATAGAACGGAAAAGCTGTAACTTATTCACATATCAAAAGAAGACTTCTTTTCTGCCTGCCTGTATGTCTACCTGACAATAGTCAATATATTCGGATTTCTTAATAAGTGGCCTGAAAAGCATTAAATTGAGAATTATTTCATGATTCTGAGAACGCTCAAAACATTTTCCCATATAAATATATAGTGTTCTGTCATTCCTTTTACGCGATTTCGACTTAAGTTCAGACAGGCTTTGAATTCATAGTAATTTTTTCTTTGCCTATCTCTTCTTTCTTTCCTCTGTCCCCATTAGTGATATAACCGCCATACATCGTAATCTTTAATTATAACCTTCACGAAATCCACTTAACTTTTCGCTCAACTTTCGAATTGAATGTCTGTATAAATTGTAATATATATATATATATATATATTTTTAATCATTTCACCCCGAGCAAGGCAGAAACGCCACTGATGTGCAGGGGGTTACATAAATGTAGAAAGATTAATTAGAAAAGAGTGAGGAGTACAAACTAGTTAGAAAGGAACAATAGAAAGCTGAGAAAGCAGGTGCAATGACAGATACATGGGCGGAGAGAAAGTGAAGATTATACAGGGGAGGGGAGAGAGCTAGAGTCCAGTGGTTAGTAGGTGAGTATTAACTTTGCATTTAAATTTCTGGAGGTCGTAGCCGTCAGGAAAGCAAGAATACGGGAGTGAGTTCCACAGGCGGGAAGTGCGAGAGAGGAAGCTGCAGGAGTAGAATTGTCGTCTGCATTTGGCTAACCTGACTGTGAATGGGTGGGACCCAGTTGCCAGTCTGGTTGCACGGGTAAACACCTGTTGAGGAGGCATCAGTGACTTAAGCTCATCCGAGCAGAAGCCATGAAAGTATTTATAGAAGAGACAGAGGGAGGCCACATTTCGACGATGGGAAAGTGGCTGCAGTCGAGTCGCCAGATCAGTACCTATCACATTACAGACTCTCCTTTGGAGCTTGTCAAGAACACTGAAGAGAACGGCAGGGGCACCTGACCATAAATGGCAGCAGTACTCCATGCACGGACGGATGGTTGACTTGTATATATGCAGGATGGATTCAGGTGGAAAAAACATCCTGGATCGACATAGTGACCCAACCTTCTTAGCAGTAGATTTTGCTATGGATTCAATATAGTGGTTCCATTTGAGGTCTGAGGACAGGGTAAGTCCGAGGAGGCGTAGTGTATTACTCTCCGGGAGAATCATGTGGTCCATGCTTATGGGAGGCAGAAGAGGTTGCCAGTAATGGTTGACAGACAACAGCTTGGTCTTAGAGGAATTGAAGTTGACAAGCCACTTCTTGCCCCAGTTCACCACAGAGTGTAGACCCCGCTCAGGGTCAGCAGCGAGATTATGTCTGTCCGCCACGACAGGTTTCTTACTGGAGCGGGAGTATATTGTAGTGTCATCTGCGTAGATGCCTACTTGGGTCTTGATCTCATCTGGGAGGTCGTTGATGAAAATAAGGAAGAGCGTCGGGCCCAGGATAGAGCCTTGTGAGACACCAGCATTCGTGCTGTAGGACGAAGAGGCACGCCCATTCAGAACGACCTTCATTTTGCGGTTATTTAAGAAAGATTGGATTAGGTCAAGCAGGCAACCGGTAATACCATAACCGCGTAGTTTGCATAGGAGGCCAGGGTGCCAAACCCTGTCGAAAGCCTTGGAGATGTCCAGAGCAACCGCGCGAGCCTCGTCAGACTCATCAAGGGCCTGTAGCATGTACTCCGTTACAGTTGTTAGCAGGTCGGCTGTGGACCTGTCAAATCGGAATCCATATTGCCTGTCGGAGAACAGTTTGTGGCCGGTGAGATGATGAACTATTTCAGCATTGATTATAGCCTCGAATACTTTCCCGAATATCGGTAGAAGACTGATAGGGCGATAGTTGGATGGGTCCGAGGGTTCACCACAGTTCTTAAAGACAGGAACGACTGAGGAGAATTTCCAGCATGCAGGAAAGCAGGAAGCAGAAAGGCAGTAGTTAAACAGTTTAGAGAGGACAGGGGAAAGTTCAGGGGCACACCGCTTAAGGACTATCACCGGGATTCTATCGTCTCCACGCGCCTTATGGGGGTCGAGTTTTGAAATTACTCTGGATACTACTGTCGGGGTAATATATACGTCGTGCAGTTTGGCCTCAGTTCTAATAGGGAAGTAGGGTGGGTGCACTCCGGACGAGTCGAATGTGGAGTTGGATGAGAATCTGCGGGCAAAGCACTCAGCTTTGTCCGCAGATGACGTGAGAACCTCAAATCCATGGATTAAAGGAGGTATTGAGGATTTCCTTTTGTTGAGCACTCGTTTAAAATCCTCCAATATTCCTTGGAGCCGAACTTGCAGTCAGCTATGTGCAGTCGCATTCTCTCAGCAAACAACGTTTGGCGTCATTTAGGGTTCTCTTGCACTCACTGCGAGCAGATGTGAACAGGCGCCTATTGTGATCAGTTGGCTGTCTCCGGAATAGACGGAAGTAATGGTTCCTGTGGGCAATGGCGGCTGAGCAGGCCGGAGAGAACCACGGAGAGGAATGAGGTTTTAAGCAATACTTCCTGGTGGGTATCAATGCCAGCTTTCACCCATTACGAGACCTCAGAGGCACAGTCATCAACTGATAGGTCAAACACTTTTCCCCAAGGGACGTCGCAGAGGAAATCGCGAAAGGCGTCCCAGTCAGCTTTTTGGTAGAGGTAGGAGGTTCTATAAGTAGGGGGCTCCTGGGGGGAGTGAGATTGGAAAGAAATACTGAGGGAGACTACAGCGTGGTCGGAGTTGCCGAGAGGGCAAAGCTGCGAGATTTAACAGGTGTCGGGCGCAGAGGTGAAACATATATCTAGCAGTGAGGAATGACCCGAGGGTGTGCTTGGGAAGCGAGTGGGGAAGTCCACCACTTGCGTAAGGGATTGGGAAATAGCAAAGTTCATGGCGTGAATGCCCGCCGAATCAGTAACGGCGTTTTCAAGCCACTCAGAGTGATGGGCATTGAGGTCTCCAAATACAAATATGTGGGCAAATGGGTGATAGGAAATAGCCTTATCTATGTCGTCGGCAATGCTATCTATATATATATATATTGTTTAGAATTAGAATTGATTTTGCTTGTTCTGACTTCTTATCCTGAAATTATTTTGTTCCTCGCAAAAATATATTGTCACATTCCTTTTTTTCTTTATATTTGCATTTTAGCTTCTCTTTGAATTTGAAATGGATTTTATTCATTTTGTTTCTTGTCTTTTTATAATTAATTAGGTACTGTAATGCAACCCGTGACCTCTAAATATCACCCGCAATCAACATTTTCTTTGAAAGCATAAGGAAAAGTTTTCTTTTTTTTTTACCTCGAACCCGAACAGCTTATCTGAAAAACACGAAAATAAAACTAATTCTAATTCAGTTATTAATGATATAACAAGCGAGGCTTCAGAAATAAGTTGTAAATGGCAAGAAACTTTTTGTTCTAATATTCAAACATAACATCCTTGAAAGGAAGAAGAATTTTATGATAAATCAAATACTCGTTCTATCAAAAACAAAATGGCCGCCAACTGCAAACGGGCATAAACAGATTTCCGTTTTGAGCGAATTTGAAAGCATTTCAATTTCCTCGCTTTGCTTTCACTTCTAACTTTTTTGTTTTGTCTCATGAAAAATAATTTAAATACGTTTTATGTAGTTCTTACACTCGCTTTTCCGTCATTCTAATAATGTATTCGATTTCGTTCTTTTAGTAATCTTTTAGTTGTTGAATATGCTTACTTTTGAAAAAAAATATTTGTTTATATCTGATTGAAAAAAATATTCTCGCGTATAAAGAAGATAGTTGCGTTCTGCATCTTTGGGTCTCTACGATACTACATAAAATTGTATCAACGAAAAGGACGATTTCTTTTTTCTCAGTTTTAATAGAAGAGAGCGGTAGCAGCTTGGATTTTAAGAGGCATTCTAGTAAAAAAAATCAAATATCTGGGAAGTGTTTTAACAGAGGATGGAAAATGCGACATGTAAATCCAAAGACGCATTGACATGGCTAAAGACGCATTTCAGAAGCTAACCAGATTACTGATAGACTGAAAAATCTCATTAGAACGATAGAAAAGAGTGCTGTATTGCTATGTAATACCTTTCCTTCTCTATGGAAGTAAATTCTGGACGATCTTATCAAGGATGAAGGAGGCTTGAAGCAGCAGAAATGTGGGTTTAAAGAAAGATGTTGAGGATACTATAGATGGAGCACGTGTGCAACAATGAGGTGTTGGAAAGAATGTACACGAGAAGAAAACTCATACTTAATACCAAGAAGGGACAAACGAGGTTCTTGGGCCACGTAATGAGGAAGGGGGCCTGGAGGTCTGATAAAATGAAGGAGAAACGGGTGAAAGCAGCGCGAAACGGACTTGTTTAGGTCTGAGCAAATGGTTGGCAGAGGGGGGTTTAGAAAAGATACCAAGAGAAAACATATTAAGAACGACAAGAGACAGAGCCAAGTGAAAGTTCATCATCGCCTACGTTCTGAAGGGACACGGCACATGAAGAAGATGAAGAAGAAGGAAATGTGGCGTTACAGGAACGCATGTCGCACGTTGGTTCAGCGTCACCCTCAACCTACGGGTAGTTTTAGTCGGTCGCTAACCTAAGATTGGGAGGCGTATCGACGCTTCAGAATTCCTGAGACCATCGGTTGAGTTAGTGCATGTTTGAAACAAAAGCAATCCGTCAATGTCAGAATATCACGCCCATAATACACTCAGGAAAAAACTGGCTCTGGACATCGCATTCTATAACAAAAGTTTGAACCAGTAACCTTTGGTTCCTTCTTGAAGTATTTTCATATATTCACGAGGGTATTACGTGAGTATATATACATTTGCCGGAGAATCTCCTCACAGATGAAGAAGAGACTTCATGCTATATCTTCTCCTCCTCCTACAATTATAGGTGTGACTTAGGCTTTCTTATTTTGGGTGGCAACCAGCTTAAAAGAAGGAAAACACTGAATTCAAATCTTTAAAGAGATACCATTATCTTTCCCAAGCAATTCATTAAGAAACTGTGGAGGACCGTGATCGTCTATGTTCTGAAAAAACATGCCATTAAAGTAAAACAGTTACAAAAAAACAGAAAAAATGATAGAACAATCGGATCAGAAAAAACATCAAAATGATGCTTTAAACTTTAATATTCGTCTATTCTTATCTTCTTTCGCACTTACGAAATGATTTTCATTGTATTTTACTCAAATATATCGGTCTTGCTTTGTGTTGGATAATCTTCTCACAGATGAAGAAGAGGCTTGAGGCAACAGAAACGTTCTTCGAGAGAAGGATGCTGAAATATCATGGGTGAAGTTTGTCAATAACGGGAACATTTTAAACAAAGCTGCTATCCATTAACCATCACAGACAATCGCTCCTACCCCCCACCATTAGCATGGATCAGGCTAGTCTCCCTGCAAGTAAAACACTGCGCCTCCTTGGGTTAACTCTCACATCAGATCTCAAGTGGAATGTCTATATAGAATCTATAGCTAAATTCGCTGCTAAGAAGATCAGTTCTCTGTGCAGAACCAGGAAGTTTTTCCCGTCTGAAAAAATCCAACACATATACAAACCTACCATCCGCCCGTGCATTGAATACTGCTGCCATATCTGTTCGGGTGCTTCTGCTAACCACCTAGAAGTTCTTGACAAAATCCAGCGGAGAATCTGTAATTTACTCGAGCCACAAGATTAGCAAATAGGTACCACCCTTTTACTGTGAAACCAATAAATTGTAAACGCAAATTGTACGCCAACAGCTTCTTTTTTCACACTTCCCGCCTGTGGAATTCCCTCCCGTTAACTTGCTTTTCTGACAACTTCAAGAATACAAATCTAAAGTCAATAGACATCTCCTTTCTCACTAACTTGCATCCTCTCTCTCATTCTCCTTTCTCCGTCCACCCCACTCTCATCAGTATTCTCATCCTTCCCTTACCCTCCTCCCGACACCTCCTGTAACTTGTCACTCTTTCTCAACTTTCCTTCTATGCAACCCCCTGCACAACAGTGGCAGTAAAATGACTTGCTTGGGTTAATACGATTATAAAACAAAGAAAAATGCAAACAAAAAGAACAAATCAAGTACTAAGAATAAGAAATAGAGATTTGGAAATTCTAGGGCACATGATGAGAAAAGTGGGCTTGAAGAACTTGACAGACACAGGGAATATTGAAGACAAACGCAACAGAGTAAAGTAGCAAATATTCTACTTGAGAAGTTTGATTAGTAAAACAGAGATTGGGAGAGGGAACAAATGACAAATCTTATTGCAAAGATAAAGAAATTGTGGAGAGTTATATTCATCTATATCTTGAAAGAAAACGGCAATCAAAAGAAAATGGTAAGCTAGATAATACAGCTTTTTGAGCAATATTTTTAAGGATTGAGACATAGGTTCACAACACTGGCGAAATCTGAGAAGTGTTTGTCAAGTTTCAGTCACTCAGTTAAGTGTCATACGGGATACACGCTTGGACGATTGTCTCGAAAGGGACGTGACTGACTGTGCAGATTTTCCCGCAGTAGATTGCCATTACTTTCAACCAAAATTTATATGCAATGTCAATCGCTATCTGCTATCCTCCCGATTATCATTCCTTCGTTCCAGCTCCTTTCTGTTTTTCAATTCTTCCACACCCAATAACTCCTTGTGTCTTAGTGGGTTGCTTGGATTGAAATTGCTTTTAAATACATTGTAAAAGATAAAACGCAGTAGAAGGTTTTGGGTACTTTCCAGAACGAAAGAATAAGCCGGCTAGTTTCTCGGGATCTTTAGCAATGGATCATATATATATATAGCAACAATAACACAGAGAAAAGGGGAAAACTGCCCCCAAAGATATGAAGTAATGAAAAAGTGCTCGATATAAAACTCACTTTGAAGAAAGTCGAGCAAAAATATACTTAGTAAGAAAGGTTGAACAACAGGCTACCCAGGTTTCTACCGTGAGGCATCTTCAGGCACAAGGTGAAAAAAATAAATAATAAATATACACAAATGCCAAACGAGTGGAAGGAAAAAAAAGAACATATTATATATTCATATGAAAGAGGACACTGAAATTTCAAATTTGAATTTGAAAATATTTTCCGTTTTTAAATATGTATTTTGGTTGTATTGCATGTTTTATTTTATCTTAAAACTTGCCAAGTATATATATATATATATATATATATATATATATATATATATCCGCAAACAGATTTGTTTCGCTGGAGCTGGATCACAGTTCATCAGTACGGTTAGACTCCGATTGCTTTTAACCCAGGATTGAAATTGGCGTTAGTCGGCGTTAGTCTGGGCTATGGGCGCTCGGTAGAAGAAGGCAGACTTTTTAGCGTGTATATTATCATTATACACGCCCAATAGCCAGAGTGCTCTAATTCATTACTGAATGAGCGATAATACTAAGATTCACTTGAGATAGACATTTGAAGCGTGAAGCCTCATTGGGGAGCAATCATCATTATGCCTCACGAACTACGCTCATTTCTATCCTATTACATTGGCAAGATGTAAGTTCCATTAGAGAAGCTTGGGTGACGGTTCCACAAACCGTTGATTAGTGGAACCGTCACCCAAGAAACTGCTTCACCGATTACTACAATCATAACCTATTTATGTCTAGATTTAACCATTATCTTCCCAGCATATCCTCATAAACTGTACCGCTTACTTGTAACGTTCTATCTGGAGTTGCTCTCGGGTCTTGTATAGAATAAATATCATTATAAAAAATGATTCATGACTGGATAAAACTCAAGGTCTGATAAGTGATGATAAAATGATATTAGATTACTTTTAGACGTTTTGAATGATACAAAAACGTACTGTTGTTTTTTTTCAACCGAACTGTTAAAGTTTGGTCAATGGAGAGACCAGCTACGATTTTCTAATCGTCATGAGTTTTGAAAGTGGCTTCATAAACAGTGATATTATCTGAATAGGCGTTTACTGATGATCTGAGAATTATGATAGAACAAAACAAAAAGAAATACGCAGAAAGAAGAGAGAAAGAAAGTAAGTTTTTAGGTACATTTAAATTGATCTTCCGACTTTCAAAAAACATTAAAAAACATTAAGGAGTATTTACAGAGAGTAACTTTACGCAATAAGTTCTAGGGGTATCTTATTAGTTTTTGCAGCACTCACATTACAATTACGCAAATCATTTTTTATAATGCAACCCCCCCTGCATATATATTTTTTATCGTATCACCCCGAGCAAGGCGATAACGCCACTGATGTGCAGGGGGCTACATAAGAGTAAAAAGATGAAGTAGAAGATAGTGAAGAGGAAGACGAGCCAGTTAGAAAGGAGCAAGAGAAGGATGGGGATACAGGTGTGATGACAGTTACAAAGGTGGAGAGAAAGGAATGGATATACAGGGTGGTAAAGTAAGAACTAGAGTCAAGTGGTTAAGAGATGAGTATTGCCATTGCATTTAAATTCCTAGACATTGTAGCCGCCAGGAAAGCAAGAATATGGAAGCGAGTTCCACGGGCTGGAAGTGCGAGAGAAGAAGCTGCGGGAGTAGAATTGTCGTTTGCATTTGGTTGATCTAACTGTGAATGGGTGAGACCCAGTTGCCAGTCCAATCGCACGAGTAAACACATGTTGCAGAGGCACCATTGACTTAAGTTCGCTGGAACAGAAGCCATGAAAGTATTTATAGAGCAGACAAAAGGAAGCCACATCCCGTCGGTGGGGAAGTGGCTGGAGTCGAGGAGAGGAGGGCGAACGGTAAAAGAATAAAAGATAGCTAACCGAACTGAGAAGTGACAGACGAGGGCATACATATTGGTGGTCAGGGGATTCGAGTGATGTCACCTTAGCTACAGGGAGGTGTTCACTAACGTAGACCCCCACCCAGCCCATGCAAATGGACAGTGGAATCCTTCCTTAAGAGGGGAAGATAACCAGGGATCGAGAAGTCAGAGGAGGGAATTGATCAGTTGAGGTTAGTCTCACAGAGCACTAGGATGTCAGGGGCCTTTTCATGGAGGAAAGCTTCTACATTACAAAAGTTAGTACGAATGCCCCGGATGTTAAAAGAAATGTTAAGAGATTTTGGTGATTTGAGTTTGACTGGTTTAGGATTTTCTTCTGATTTCGTTTTTCATGTTATGGTTTGTTGGTAGGGAGCGACCTTGAGTAGAGATGTCATTATCCACGATATGCACTCGGAGGGAAACTGGCTCCTGCTGTATCAAAGTTTGGCCTCGCGTTGCCCACCAAAAGCGCTTGCAGGGACACTTATCCATGCGCGACATGGCACTACAAGAACCCCGATATTATGCAAATGTTGATCAGAGCAGCCGCTGTTGACGCTACCCAAGAGTTAGGGCTCCTAAGTACCAGTCGGAAGCAGCAACCAGGAAACTGCCAGCCCGGTACTCTCACAATGATGAGACGTTGCCACCAATCAAACACATCGCAGGAAAATCACGGAAGCACTAATACTGAAGTCTGATGAGAGAAAAGAGAAAGCCGGAAACCACATCCTAAACAGGGAACAAGGGATGAGCCTCTACACCTGTTCAATAGACGTGGGATGAGTGTGAAACCGGCGATAGTTTGGTCGATTCACTCCAGTTAATAAAAGATAAACAAAAAAAATAATATAAAATAAATAAATAAAATGGAAAATAAGAATAAAAATAAAAAATAAAATAAAATATTTTATAATAAAAATATATATATATATATTTTATTAATAATTATAAAAGCAGTATACTGGAAATCATTATTTTGTTTAAATGCAACCCCCTACATATTTTTATAATGTAACCCCCTGCGCACCAGTTCTGCCACTAGTGCGCAGGGCGGGGGTTACAACGAGCGAAAAATGAAAGAAAAAGAAACAGTGAAGAAGTTCCGAGGATGTCAAAGAAAGGACATGGTAAGATTAGGAATCAAGAAAATGAAAGATGGCAATTGACCTTTGGAAATTGTGTAGGATCAGTCAGTCAATTAAGTGCCATACTTGAAACACGTTTGGGCTATCATGTCTCGAAAGAGACATGACTGACTGGGCAGAAGATTATCCCGCACTAGGTTGCCATTGCTTTCTGCAGTAGACTGGTTGCCAGCCAAAGCTATAGAACCCAATCTGTCCTGTTATTTAACCCATAACTGGAAGGATGAGACGGATTAACACCTTTCCCAAGGGTATTTGCGCGTAAGTGAATGCAATGAATTCAACTGGGATTCGAACTCGGCTCCCCGATTTCTCGTTCTGAGCCGACATCCACTGCACCACAACGCACATTGTGTAGGATATCAATCTTATATCATCCAGCAATTAACTGAAGCGGTAAAAGTAAAATTTCACCCTGGAACATCGGATCAGAATGCCTGAAAACATTTTAGAAAAATCCAGACCAAAGCAAAAATTCACAATTAAGTGTCAAATTTAATTTTAACAAATAGGAAATAGATTGACCCCATACTGAAAGAAAAAGACAAAGCCAAATTTCACCATACCACTGTGAAATTTATTTTCTAACCAATGAAGGGAAGCGATAGTTAGCAAGCCTATGTTAAACGGGTTTTTCCGTATAAAAACAGAAAGAAAGTCGAAGAAGTGAGTCAGAAGGGCGCAGAGATCAGAGAGGCCAGAGAACCGATAGACAGGCTAGTCGCAGACTCAACCGGAGACTAAAAAGAAAAAGGAAACGAAAGCAAAGACAACAAGACATCTTCAACTGACTCCTAAAAAACTAACGTCTGATAAGTACAATTTCTTTTATTGCTTCACCTCCCTTTTCACTTTCGCGCCGACCATAAAATACAGGGAAAAGAACACAAACTTTATTAGTAACCTGTTAATCTTTCTACATACACACATTCTGCTACTATCAACTATAAGCTTTGAATTCATTTAACTTCTTACTACTATTTCTATGGAACATTTAACTATGTTCATTTTCTCTTTGAACATTTTTTCAAACAGATTTGTTATTCTGTTCAGTAAATACAATTCCACTTATTTTAAAAGCAAAATACTTTTATTCTTTTAATCCATTCTTCAAATATTTCAATTTGATCACACCTTTAATATCCATCGATTGTCGGCTATGTTTTAAAGTGGCCTTGTATCTGACATAACCGAGGCTACTACATCAATGTTGACTCTGCAAAGAACACGCACCCTACAATTGTACCTCTCAGAAAAACAAGTATATGGAAGGGAGTTTGACAGAGTAACTGCTAGCGTAGAAGTGGTGGTTACAGTTGACTATTTCGATGGTAAAAGGGTGGAATGTAGTTGCCAGTCTAGTAGCAAAAGTAAAATTCATGTGGTCGAGGTATCAGGGAATGAAGTTCGTCTGAACCGGAGCTGTGATAATATTTGTAGAAAAGACAGAGAAAAGCCAAATTGTGTCGATGAGAAAGTGACTGAAGCTGAGCTGCCATATAAGGATCGATTGCTGGTACTCGTTTGGATTTTGTCGAGAACCCAGAGGGAATTGCAAGAGCACCCGACTAGATATCACAACAGTATTCAGTGCATGAATTCTGACAAAAAACCTCCTAGCCTGACACAGTGACCAAATATTCTTTGCAGTAAATGTAGCTATTGATTCTATGTGGTCATTCCACTTGAGGTCGTCTGAAAGACTGAGGCCAAAATGGCGCAGTGTGTTGCTTTCTGGAAGATTAGGGTCGTTCATAAAAATAGAAAATAAGAAAGGTTCTCTATGGTGATTAACAGAGAGCAGTATTTTTTTCTTTTTATTTTTTTTTTTGATGCATTAAAATATATGAGCCACTTCTTACCCCAATCCATCATGGGTTGGAGTTTCTTTCCGAGAAGAGAAGTGATGTTTACTTTGTCAGCCTTGGCAGATTTCTTGTGAAAAATGTCAGACAATAATTAAACTGCACTTTACAGAATTTTACAACTGAATAAAATTGCTTTTTACGGTTTCCAATTTTATTATGCATATACGCTTACATTGGAAGCCTCCGCTTAAAAAAAAATAATTATGATTTTTGATAATGCAATTTTTTGAAAATTTATCGAATTGCCCCATCGGACGGTAATTAATATTCAAGGTGACACGAGAAAGAACGACATGGAGACGATGAATCAAATTTTATTTAAAGGCATTCGTGCAGGTTTTAATTTGGATAAAAATTATATTTGAAATTTTCAGTGTTGACTTTTATAGTTATTGTTAACTTTTTAAATCAAAATCGCCTTGAGGACTGAACATATTTAATATATTCCGTGTACGTGAATATTGTAGATACTGTTCATAGAACGAATCATTTTGACAATGTTATTTTAACAATTACATATATAAACAAATTTCGTATAGCGCACGGAATAAATATGCAGTTCTCGTGAGAAACCAACAAAATATATGTACATAGATAAGATACAAAGATATTTACACGGGAAAAGTATTTGCCCAGAATTTGAAGGCACATATTTAGTGGGTCATAATTTCAAGTCGACTTAACTTGCACAATGCGCCTAAGTTTAACGTGTTTTTTTTTTTAATTGTGAATTTCTAATCTGACACATGGAGCTAAAGGTAATCCCATCAAAATAAATATTTCTAGCTTCTTGAAAGTAAACAGGCAAATACAAATAAAAACATGAGGTTCTGTTTGGGTCCCCGAAAAACATCCATAAAGATTACACAGAAAAGTGCGTTTGCCTGTGTCATATATATATATACTATATTTTAAGATCTTTTAAAACTATAATATATTTAGTGTCAAAAGATGATACCTGTAAAGGAGAAATCTGCTCCCAGCGATGACCAGACTGTGAAGGATATGGAAGAAAATCAGCTTCCATAGTTCAAGCTCTACAAATCAATGATCGTAACCATCCTCTTCTACGGAAGTGAGACTTGGACACCCCAGGCTGAGGTCAAAAAATTATCGAGAATAACTGCTTGCGAAAGTTTATCTGCATCTCATATCGAGAGCACAAATCCAATGATTATGTACAAAGCAATGTCAAAAGTCGCGTGAGCCGACAGGAATGATCTCCTCACTGCTATTAACGTCGGAAGATCTCATGGTTTAGCATAACGGCATTTGCAAGATCATCATTCAAGGCACTGATGGAGGTGAGTGGAATCTGGGACTACAACGCAAAAGCAGGTCAGGCATCATCAAAGAGGGGATGGATCTGACAATACCGGAACTCCTGAGAGCTACCGCTAACAGATCATCCTGTCGAAGTTTGTTTTTATTGTGGAGTTATTATTGAAATAACTAACGAGAAGACTGGGGAACAGTGAAATAAAATAATGTATAAACCAAAATACAAATACTTCTTAAAGCTGAGTCGTATCTCCACTCAGCTACAGGACAAATCAGGTTACGACCTTTACTCTCTCATTCTCTGCATCTGACTGCCCGGAAGATAGAACCTAGTAACCGGACGTGACGTCAGGAATAGTCCATTAGTCAATTGACTCACAGGGGTGTCACCCTAACACTTTTGTCTTTATGTTCTGGACAATTTAAGCAGTCAAGGTACTGATGATGATTTAGCATACCATGATTTGAAGGCTACTTATAGTGCTGCCACACAGTGAGCAATAAAGTTTAACATATTTATTTCTGTTTCAGATGTATCAAAAGCGTGAAAATAGCAGTTTATTATTCAACACTGGAAATGAAATGACACTAAAGGTAGCCTCAAGTAAATGTAGATGTCTAACTTCTTGAAGGTAAGCAGAGCAACATAAAAAATACGTGATTTTGCTTGGATCTAACGGAGAGAGACATAAAAATACACAAAAAGTTACACTTTCTCTCTGATGACCCAGGAATTAGGGTGGAGGATGCAATACCACTCTTTGTTCTTCCCGATGCGTTACAGATAAACATTCTACTGCGTATATCGGTGATGTACAGCGAGACAATGCTGAGGACCCTAGATGTTATCCCGGGATTTGTCATCAGAGGCCACAATCTGAACAACATAAGGTACGCAGATGATACAGTGCTGATAACAGACACGGTGAGCAAACTACAAGATCTCCTACAGAAGGTAACCGAAGAAAGCAACAAGAGAAAAACTACAAATAAAGTGCAAGAAAATCGAATGCATGGCCATCAGCAAAAAGAGCAACCAAAAATGCTAAATACAGGTGGAAGGTATTAAAATCAAGCAGGTACAAAAATTTAAATACCTGGGAATTGTTCTAACAGAAGACGGAACGTCTGACACAGAGATCCAAAGGTGAATTGGCATGGCGAAATACCGCATCCCAGAAGTTGAGTAGAGTATTAAGAAACAATAATATTTCTCTAGAAACAAAGAAGGGAGAACTGGATTGCTATGTGATATCAGTTCTTCAATATGGCAGTGAATGCTCTACAATATAATTACAGATGAAGGAAAAACCTGAAGCAGCTGAAATGTGGTTCTACAGAAGGATGCTGCGGATATCATAGATCGAGCATATGAGCAATGATGAAGTTTTGGAAAGAATGGAAAGGAAAAGGAAATTTATACTGAGCATCAGGAAGAGACAGCTGAAATTCCTGGGATATTCAATGAGGAAGAAGGGCTTGGAGAACATGATACTAACAGGCCAGATAGAGGGAAAAAGAGACAGAGGAAAGATGCAGATAACATATTTGAAGAGCCTGTGCAGGTGGATGACAGAACGTGGGTTGCATGGTGTAACAGGAGAAAATGTGCTAAGAGCCACCAGGGATAGGGAGACGTGGAAAGTCATGATCGCCTAAGTCCTGAAAGAACAAGGCACATAGAAGAAGGCGATATCGGACTCTTATCGAATGAGTGAATTTCATTCCCCTTCACATAACCTAGAAGTGGCTGTTTGAGGATGTTCAAATTCTTAACTCCCCAGATTTCAATCTACAGATCACCTACATCTAGGACTGAGTCGAAAGGAAGACGAGTAAGCGGATTCACAATGCAAATGAGTTGTTTAGAACCGCCTTCTTATCGAATGAGTGAATTTCATTCCCCTTCACATAACCTAGAAGTGGCTGTTTGAGGATGTTCAAATTCTTAACTCCCCAGATTTCAATCTACAGATCACCTACATCTAGGACTGAGTCGAAAGGAAGACGAGTAAGCGGATTCACAATGCAAATGAGTTGTTTAGAACCGCCTTCTTATCGAATGAGTGAATTTCATTCCCCTTCACATAACCTAGAAGTGGCTGTTTGAGGATGTTCAAATTCTTAACTCCCCAGATTTCAATCTACAGATCACCTACATCTAGGACTGAGTCGAAAGGAAGACGAGTAAGCGGATTCACAATGCAAATGAGTTGTTTAGAACCGCCTTCTTGAACATCATGCTCGGGATGAACTAGAAACACTTGACCCGGTTACACTGTCGTCCTCGAAATCGCATCAACTCGTCAGTCGTCCTCTAACTAAGGCTGATTTTTTAAAATGTTATATTTCAAAGTTAAATATGTGTATAGATCTTTTGTTAAGTATTTTAATTGGTCCAAAATTTTTATAGTTATCCTTTAATATTTTCTCAGTTACAAATCGCAGTCTGTCGTCGAGGGTATGGTAATTTTGTAAGCATAGATTAGATGTGGCAAAAGGACGAAAGTATGGGGCACCTAGTGAGAATCGAACTCACTACTCAATTTTAGTGATTCTAGCAAGACAAGTCTGCTAACCATTACACCACCTCGAGGTGCCTCGTCACCATTAATATGACAATAAGGTACATAAACTTCCAGGCCATATAGATATTAAAATCCTTCCTAAATAGAAAAAAGTAATTAGGATCTAGAAATAAGAGCGGGTATTGCAGAACCAAAGTTAGTTTTACGGAGGGCTAGGATATCTGCGTAGAGGAACGATTCCACACTGAAAAAGTTAGTACGAATATCACAAAAGTTGGAGAAAGAAATGTCGAAAAATTTAGGTGCTTTTTGTTTGGCTGGTTTATGTTTATAAGGAGAGGCATGAAATAGCAGTAGCAGTTGGTCGTCAAATGCGACATGTGTAGGAAGAAAACTAGCGCAGACTGCATCATAGTGTGGCCCCAGGGTTGCCCACGAGGGGCGCATGCATAGATAGCCATCCATGCGCAAAATAGTATTGCAAGAACCCGAACATTATACGACTGTTGATCAGAGCAGTTTTTTTTAATGTTATGGAGAAGTTCGGCTCCTAACTACCAGTCGGAAGCAGCAACAAGAAAACTACCAACCCAGTACCTTCAGTATGAAGAGAAGTTGCCACCATTTATATATATCACGAAAAACTCGTGACAGCGCCGCTATAAAGGCCTGAGGAGAGGAAAAGACCGGAAATCTCTTCCTAAAAAGCAAACAAAGGATGCGCCTCTACTCCTGTTCAAGAGAAGGTGGATTTGAACCTGGCGGCAGGAGAGCTGATCTACTCCTAATGAAAAAAAAAATAAAGAAATTTAATGTCTTAACTTAGTATATAAGGTAGTAAATTCATTACTGATACAGTGAAGAAAAAAACCGTCATAAAAGTATAAACACAAAAATCTCCCAAAAGAGGTCAAATTAGTAAGTAAATCTACCAAGTAAAATAAATTTAAATATTAAAAATATATTTACTTTTTTGTAGTTGATTCAGCAATCAATTTATTGAT
The DNA here is from genome assembly GCA_037127315.1 of Ascarosepion bandense. Lineage (NCBI taxonomy): Eukaryota > Metazoa > Mollusca > Cephalopoda > Sepiida > Sepiidae > Ascarosepion > Ascarosepion bandense. The sequence goes on along the minus strand of JBBBDQ010001004.1, from coordinate 737,898 downwards.
AATCAAAACAAAAAATATTTAAATGTATTTATTAAGCTGGCAAAAATAGGGACGGTCAGTGTAATTCACGAGATAAAATGAGAATGGCAGAATAGCAAATCCAAGAGAAAAGTAATATTAAAAAGAAGTCATTTCAAACGAGAAACTTCTAACAACATTTAAATAAACAGGTGGACCAACGTCCAGAAGTATATCTCTGATGCCATGCGTCTATAGCTTAGGGGTTAGCGACTTCGACTGAAACCAAATCGGCCGGGTTTTGATCAGGGCCAGAAGTAAGTGGATGTGTCTATCCACACTGATGAACTGTGATACAGCAAAACAGGCTTGTATGCGAATGATTAATATATATATATATATATATATATATATATATATATATATATATATATATATATATATATGTATTCATCCATTTTCTTTATTCTAATTCATATTAAATGAATTTAAATCTTTGCATTGCTTCTTTAAATATCCTTTATTTTACATTCTGTTTGTGTATAGGATTTCATTTTTTTTAAATTCTAAGAGATACGAGTTGCAAAATTGTAACTATGTGTTAATACATGTCCACACCCCATTTCCGTCTTAATTTTCAATACTCCTCTTTAAATGTTTTCATTGACTTTCCTTCCTCAATACATTCTCACATATATTTTTTCTTCACTTTCTAATACTTCTGTATCTTTCCTTGTACTTTTTTTCCTTTTCTTGATTTCTCGTCTTAATTTTTCTTTTTTCTTACCTCTTTCTTTTTTCTTTATTATCTTGTACGGAAAATTTATCCAAAAATAAAAATGAAGCGTTGTTTTCATAAAATCAAATGTTTAAATGAAAGTGTTTTTATCATTATTGTTAACTACCTGATGAGATATTGTTTTTTCAATGTCGAAACAAAATGTACAATTTTGTAGCATTTTTTTTTTACTTGTTCTAATATAATAATTAATAAATATCCATTGCTCTATTTTTATGGTGAGCACTGTTTTATATTAATGTTTTGAACGTTGCAATTCTATCCTTTGTTCTTCATTTGTACACACACACACACACACACACACACACACACACACACACACACATATATATACATATATATATATATATATATATATATATATATATCAGCATGCAGTGTGGGTATAGAAGAATCTAAAGGAGTATCCTGTACATACAGTGGTAGGATAACTTTCTTCGTGTAAAATCCTTTGTAAAATAAAGACGGAAGCTGATGATGGTTCACCTGAAATAGGCCCAAACTTCCAATTTACCATGAAATAACGTGTCTGCCTTAATTTTTCTTACACACACACACACACACACACACACACATCACACACACACACACACACATATATATAGTGTTTAAAAATATGCATAGTGTTTAAAAAATGATGTATTTCATACTTTTTTATATTTAGTGCCAAGTGAATAGTTGTAAATGAAAACAGAATGGCTTTTTGTTAATACTGCACAATAACATAGCATCCAATGAATTTAGAAATATTTAATAATTACTTGTATTGCAATTTCATCAATGAAAGGATGAAGAAGACCTAGGGTGATTCGGATGAGTTCATCTTTCCTTCCTTGCTATGTAAAATTTTGCAATGTAATAATAACAAAAGAACCATTCTATTTTCATTTATAATTATCCACTTGGTAATAAATACTAAAAATAGTATGAAATGCATCATTTCTTTAAAAAAAACTGGGGTGGCCTAATAATTATGGCCGTAAGTGTATATATATATATATAAGAAAATTCAAATACTTGGAAGAAATTAAAATAAGAAAATATAAAAATCAATTAATTCTACAGCCCATACAGACAAGACTTAAAGAAAGAGATGAGTGAGAAAATGACTAAAGTCTTACCTTCAAAATTAAGAAAACAAAGACAAATTAGTAACACTACCAAGTAAAGTAAATTAATTAAAATCAAGCAAAATATTACAAAATATTTTCAGGTGAACGAGAATTGTTTATCTTCGTAAAGTAAATAAAGTGTTTAATTCGGAATTCCCTGAAAGTTACCCGGATCTGTATACAACATGAATGCCGCACGGTGTAACAGCTGAATCGTTGTGATAACAGCAAAAACAAAACAAAACAAAAAAAAACAAAAACAAAGAACGATAATGCACATGTAAATCGAGTTAACTTGTAGCGAGATGCTAAGCTCCATCTATTTTTGTGGTAAATGGGTAAAGGAATCACAATATGATTTTAAAGCTCACATATTTTGTAGGGCTTTCCTTAGTTCTACACCAGACATCAACAATGGACATTATATAAGAACAAATCTAACGACACCAGCCTAACTTCTACCAGAAGATCTCACTTGCTCTCGCCCTCACTTGTTCGGTAATTTGTGTATATTGTTTGCAAAGATTCTTCCATGTTATCGATCTTTTCATAAAATACAAATAATGTAAGACATTTTCTTGACGTTTTCACATCGTCAAAAAAAAAAATAACGCAGACTGTTACAGGCGTAAATATTGACGAATAAAACTGATAGAAATAAAGAAAAGCAGACAACGTTTCTGGCGAGAACACGATCGTTAATCTCGTTCTCCATATAAATAAAGGATTGATCATTTTAATGGTACTAATTCTTTTACTATTTTTATGTAATTGGTTTTTCTGTAATGTCTTTCGACACTGCCCATTATATTAACCATCTTTTTTTTTGTAGTTCACACATTTACAGCAATGTCATCTTTGTCATCATCGTCATTAATAAATATTGTAAATGGAATTTTCGGTTTCTGTATATTTAAGACAGCATGGTTTATTTCCCATATTCTTTATAAGGGTCAAATCACTAGACTTCAAACGATTTTATCCACAGGGCTATGTGTCTTTGGAGGCTCAATGAGTTCAATACCTGGCTACTGCAGAGAAATAAAATGAAAGAGTTATATTAATGAAAAATAACTGATACTGAGATATCCATAAATGGTATGGGCCACGAAAATAGAACGATCTACTACGCTGGACAAAATACTGGCTTCGGTTTGAAATTCTAATCACCTGAAGAAGGCTGGGTGTACAATGACAGAAACGTTGTGAATATGGCAACAAAGATGAGGATAAATTTTCGACCATTGTAAATAGTTTTGTTTGTTTTTACACTGTTAGAAAGTCATTAGAATTATTGATGTTTCTTGAGACCTTTTGGTGACGACAAAGTTTCAAGCTTCGCCATAAATTTTCAATTGGATTCAAATTAAGAGATTTATTTAAGCCTCTGAAGTATTTTGGCATTGTTTTGAAAAAAAAGAACAGTAAATTGCATCAGTGGCGTTACCGCCTTGCTTGGGGTGAAACGATTAATACAAAAAGAATTGGTAGGCATCAATTATGTTATTTTTAGGGTCTAACTGGTAACTCTGAAGCAGCCACCACCAACAGCGTAATGCGGCATACAAATGAGAGATTTTGAAAGGCGTGGATAGACTTTGACAAGCACGAGACTCCATCAGTTAACGTGCTTTGTGGCACAGAATACACCAATAGCAAGACCGTACGAACCTAAGCAAAGGAAACTATATTGGCTTCGAAGATTATTCTAATATCTAATGGCTGGTCACGCGTATCCAAGAAAGTTCGTCTGCTATGGCGAATGGCCAATTTCCATTGCAGACGCCTGTTTGTTCAACACCCACAGAACCCAAATGTAGTTCCTACTCCGACAATGCTGCGCTAACCTAATTTTCAGTTTCTGGGAGCGAGGGCATTTTCAGGCGTGACCAACAGTCTGAACTAGTCTACTGAAAACTTTTGGTCACAATGACTTGCAAGTAAGTGCGCAACTCTCGACGAATTCCAGATAGTTCCATCAACCCAATTTCACACTTAATGCTTGGTTCAAAGTACCGCACGCTGAGATCACCCTCAAGGCTGATAGCATGAAAATGTCAACGTCATGACAAATCAAACATAGTGTGATTCGAACCCGGTTAGTTGGTTCATTTTGTTTAGCGGCATGTCAACTTCTATTGATTATGTATAAATCAAAATATTTGGAACGCAAAATTAAACATATAAAATGTCGACAGTTTATACATCGCACACTAGTTAATTCTTTGTCATGATTAAATTAGATCAGTAGATATTTGTATTAAAAAGTGTCCAATGCAATTATATTATAGAACTTTTGAATATTTTTCATTTAGAAATGAGTTATTACTGCAACCTAGGTTACAACCTTTTGGTATCTTCGGGCGATGTACAAATTTGTAAATTGCTTAAAAATACCGAATGGTTAAAACTTAGGTCGAGAAAAAAAGCTCATTTGTAAATGAAGTATATATATATATATATATATATATATATATATATATATATATATATATATATATTAGTTACCTTAATTAGTAAATATGAGGGTACACACATAAATAATATCATTATTCAGGTGTTAACAAAACAATGTCATGAACAGCTATTTTATATATGTAAAAAGATATCAGATTTGCCTTACTATATATATAATCACAGTTAAAATGTTTACCTCCACAAAAGCGGGAAATATTAGGTATTCTAGATTGGGGAATTATTGTAATTTTTTACCGTTTTGCTAGGAATTGCAAAAGGTCAATTTTTTTTTCTTTAGACGGGCGGACGCTGTGAATTTGCGAAGCATCTCTCCCCCTCAATGCTTACGGTGTTCATTTTTAAATTCACCATACGCTAATATTCTTCAGTTATATTTTGAAGAGTTAGTTTTGAATCCAGTTTTAGCTTAGTCAGAATCCTGGATCTTATTTTTGCATCCTTACTTGAAGTTAAGCCTTGAACGAATATCAGACATTTAAGTGAGTCGGAAGCTAAGCTTTTAAGCTTTTTGCATTGTCGATTGACAAGTGCGTACGTCACGTTTTCTAAGTTTAGACAATTTCCCCGTGCATTAAATAATGAGGTTTTGCCTCCAAAATGTTTTTAATAATATCGCTACTGTTCTCTCAGACCTTATTTCGCTTGATTGTTCAGCAAAATAAAGTATATGTATCTTTCATGCTCAGCCGGAAACAATTTTCACAGTACTTGGACTTTGTTTTCGTCATTCCAATGCGCACAGGCCTTGTCAAAGACTTCCACATATCTTCTGTAATACCTTTTCAAAAAGTTATTCCTTCTTCCGGATTGTATACAAACTCCCTAATATAACTCGCAACAGCATCTGGAGCAAATTATTAAGACGTTTTTTCTCCAGTTTTCTTTAACAATTCGAAAACCATTTGTTGTTTCTGTAACTGAAATTTTAATTCATGTTGGTCTTTTTGTTGTTGTAACTGTAGCTCTTGCGCTTAAAACTCCAAAATCTGAAGCATATTTAATTTCGGTTTGTCTATTCTCCTTTACTTTGCTGAATATTTTAATTACTACCTGTAGTGTATATATTGTTCCTGCAGTCCTTCGTGCAAGTTTAGAACGAGATCTTCGTCGCATGATTTCGAATCTTCGTCACCACCTTTATAATGTTAGTTTGAACGTTATTTTTGTCCTTACTTCTATAATATTCGTTTTCTTAACGCTAATCTGAAGGAAATCTTAGGAAATTAACTATTTACCAGTTATAATATTTCGGTATCTTCCCATAAAGTCAACGTATTAAACAAATATTTGAGTAATACTCAGTAATATGAAAATACTTTCAGACTTCTGGCTGAGTGCATTATATATTAAGATTCATAGTCACGTGGTAGCACAATTCATTTAACACATACATTTGTTGTTTGAAGATCCGTTTTCGCCCACATGTATCGGAGGGAACGGAAGCAACAAAGACATAAATATGTGTATTACTTAAAGAACTGTTACTATATCTACAAAAAAAACGTTTTGAAACTGCTACATCAATTGCCCGTAAATTTAATGAAGACACAGATAATAAGATCTCAAGGAAAACGGTTGCTCGCAGGTTAAAAATTTCAGGATTGCATGCCCGTATTCGAGCTTTGAAGCCTCTCATTTCTAAGCGAAACCAAAGGGCACGCCTGGAGTCTGCGAGAGAACATGTTGTTTGGACTGTCGCACAATCGGATACAGTTCATTTCAGTGACGATTCCAGGTTTACTATATTTGGTTCTGAGAGCAAAACTTACGTACGCCGTAGAACAGGCGAAAGACTGTCTTCTCAATGTGTCAAGAAAACTGTTAAGTTTGGTGGTGGCAGTGTAATAGTGTCGGGAATGATTTCATGAGCTTGCATAGTTAAAGTGAAAAATTATTTACATTAAACACACACACACACACACACACATACATATATATATATATATATATTTTTTTTTTTTTTAATCATTTCATCCCGAGCAAGGCAGAAACGCCACTGATGTGCAGGGGGTTACATAAATGTAGAAAGATTAATTAGAAAAGAGTGAGGAGTACAAGCTAGTTAGAAAGGAACAATAGAAAGCTGAGAAAGCAGGTGCAATGACAGATACATGGGCGGAGAGAAAGTGAAGATTATACAGGGGAGGGGAGAGAGCTAGAGTCCAGTGGTTAGTAGGTGAGTATTAACTTTGCTTTTAAATTTCTGGAGGTCGTAGCCGTCAGGAAAGCAAGAATACGGGGGTGAGTTCCACAGGCGGGAAGTGCGAGAGAGGAAGCTGCAGAAGTAGAATTGTCGTCTGCGTTTGGCTAACCTGACTGTGAATGGGTGGGACCCAGTTGCCAGTCTGGTTGCACGGGTAAACACCTGTTGAGGAGGCATCAGTGACTTAAGCTCATCCGAGCAGAAGCCATGAAAATATTTATAGAAGAGACAGAGGGAGACCACATTTCAACGATAGGAAAGTGGCTGCAGACGAGTCACATTTACAGACTCTCCTTTGGAGCTTGTCAAGAACACTGAGGAGAACGGCAGGGGCACCTGACCATAAATGGCAGCAGTACTCCATGCACGGACGGATGGTTGACTTGTATATATATATATATATATATATATATATATATATATATATATGTGTATATATATCTAGGATGATTATATATATATATATATATATATATATATATATAGGATGATTATATATATATATATATATATATATATATATATATATATATATAAGTGTTTTTTGGAAGTAAGAATTATTTTAAACAGGTTTGATTGAATAATATCGACTAGTTCTTTTCATCTAATATTTTCATTAAGTTTTTAACATAATTAGTTCTTTTATATAATTGATAAATTGACCAAAATTCATATTTATTTATGTTCTATTTTATTTTTCCTGAATACTGTTGAATGTTGCTACATCCGTTTGCCAAGATTGTGTTTCGTGTATGTTTATCTGTTATCGGTTTATTCAGGTGTTTCCACATTTACAAGAACAATTTTAAATTAGTGACATCGTTTAAAACATCAAACTAGATTTCTCATGGGTATTTATTTTTTTTTATACACACTTCACTATACAACATCCTATGAAAAAATGTAATTTATTTATTGCTGAATGCGTTTTATATTACAACAGCATTCAGAAATTTTAGTTTTTCTTTCCATTGAGTCTTACATAATATTTTGGTGTTATCTACCAAAATAAGATTAACATAAGATATATTTTAGTAAGCTTGAATCACCTCATAGATAGATAGATAGATAGATAGATAGATAGATAGATAGATAGATAGATAGATAGATTTGAATCGATTGAGATAGATAGATAGATAGATAGATAGATAGATAGATTTGAATCGATTGAAATAGATAGATAGATAGATAGATAGATAGATAGATAGATAGATAGATAGTATATTTATTTTGTAAGGATGGGTAGAGTGTGGTCTTTCAGTAACTATCCTATACTAGCTAATCACATTCACGACCAAATCACTCCTAACAGTTTCTCCATTTACCACAAGAACTCGTCCATCGTCTTATAATTCTACAAAACCTATAATACCACAAATTCCCAAAGAAGCCTAAAAATCGGGAAAAAAAACCATGAGATAAAAATGTATTTAGATGATAAAAATTTATAAAATATATATAAAAATACAATGATACGAAAATGAGTGGTGGAATGAAATTAAATAGATTGTTAGAGAGATAGCTTACGAGATAGAATTAAAGTGAAAGAGATAGATAGATAGATAGATAGATAGATAGATAGATAGATAGATAGATAGATAGAATTAAACAATAAAGAGAGACAGATAACTTGCTAGATAGAATTAAAGTGAAATATAGATATTAAGATAAATAGATATCTTAAAACACAGCTACTGATGCTTTGCATGTAAAACTTTCTCTTTTGTCCATTTTAACATTTCTAACGGTTTCATATCCTTGATATGAATTGATAGCTTTACAAATAGAAGAGACAATTGTGAACATCGACAAGTGCCCAAGTCGATTCTCATCAATATTGTCGGTACTCGATCTTTCGCCTTGCAAAATTCGATAAATTACTGAGAGACTTGATAAATATATTCAGTGTTGAACTGCTAACCAGAATGTTGAAATGTGATTGATGTTAAGTAGAATGAACATTCTCAAGAGAGACAGGCGAAAACGCCAGGAAGTTGGTTCTTCGAAATAATGTCGCTGCTGTACGGGAGGTCATATCAGGCTAATAGCATTTAAAACTCGCCTGCGAATCGAAAATTTATATTTTCAAAAACTGGAAGGTAGAGGTTAAGTCATAAAACCCGTCTTCATGTGTCTACTAGGAACGGTTACATTTAATTTGTTATTGCCAATTGTTATATTATACTAGTTTTAACCTGTGTAAATTTCACGGTTTCCATGTTTTAATATTATGATGAATCTTAATTCTTCAGATAATGATTGAATAAGCGTATAGCAAATTCTATGACAATAAAATGTCTAGAAATTCCCCTATTATATCATTAGTTATTTGAACTTAACAACTTCAATAAAGTATTGCAATAACAAGCATAAATATAAAGTTCTCTCTCTTCTTGGTTCATATCATTCCTCCTTGCTTGGATTCGTTCTCTATTATGTTTAAGGGTTGATTGTCTCTTTTCTACTCGTAACGGTTCTCGTCTTCTTCTCTGCCGTTCTCTTGCTACTTTTCTTTGTCGTTTTATAAAATAAGATGCATTTACAAAATACATGTTTTACAGCAAAAGCGTGGCATATGCAGGTACCTAGGTAGGGATTACAATTGCTATATTATAATATAAAGACTACAACTTGCTATGTTGTTCACAGCGGGAACTGAAGGATCAATTAGATAAAATAAATATAAAATGAACTCAAGAAAAGTATTTTTCTTAGATGAAAAAGAATCAAGATGAAGACAGCAAAGTAAGAGTTGAAATTATTATTAAAGAACAAAAACGCTATAAGTACAATAATACTCTCTCTCTCATTCTCTCTCTCTCACTCTCTCACTCTCTCTCTCTCCTTTTTTATAATAGATGATATATATTTTACAATAATTCTCTTTTCGATTTCTTCTTAATTACTCTATTGTCTTTCCAAAAATGTCGAGGCTGCTGAGCATAAGTCGAATTATAGTCATTTACCACCAGCTGCAAGGTTGCCTCCCAGTGCATTTTTATGGTAATGGTTCGGATGAGCTCTCCGCTTTGATACCTTGACTTTTTAAATTTAAGCGCCGTACTAGATTGGTGTCGAGATCTCCATTGTTTATAGTCGAGCTGGCGAGAGGAAGCCGTAAATTCTCTGCTAACAGTTTATTTTCTCGAACTCCTAGCTTGTGGCTCCATGCTTTCCAGTCAACTAAAAAAAATTAAATATTAATCGCTAAATACTGTCCTCCTGATTACTCTTTCCTCTTTCCACTCATTATTAATGTTTCGGTTGCTAATTCTTCCACACAGTGTAATCACATATGTCTTAGTAGCTTTAACATTGCATGGGGTAATACTAATTAAAAAATATTTCCTTTCTTTTTTTTTTTTTTTTTTGACTTCAGAAACAAAGTTATGTTATTCTCAGGTCATATTATACGCAAGAAAAATACATAGAGATGGCTGTACTACGGAGTTGTATGCAATTTATTTCCTATTTTAATTTCAACAACACGAAGTCGTATTAGACTCAAGCCGTATTATACGCAAGAAAATAGAGTACTTTTTTATTAGGCTAAAGAGAGCACGACGAACAAAACAGATATCGTGATATTATATCCAGTAGAAAGAGTCTTGGAGCAGAAAAATCAATTCTTCTCGAGTCAAGAAAATATTGCATGTACACCCTTGATGAAATTATTTAAAACAGCTGCTACAGTTTTCTTTCTTTCATCATACAGTCAGTTTTAGACATACTGGAGTGGCAGGGTGTAATTAATTTCTATTTTTTCCTCGCATTATGTAATTTGCAGTGGTGTACAGTAATATGAGTCGATTTTCGGGGTGTATGATGGAATTTGTTTCATTTGAAGAATATTACGTCATCCGTTCTTGAATCAGATTTTTATCACGCCCAGACACTATTGTCTCGACTGTCGATTAATCGTCCTACGTCCATTGTCTGCGATACACCTTACTTCAAGGAGGCGTACGAAAATTGTAACGCTGTATTAACACACTGGCAAGCCTTACAGAGAGATCACAGATATTGTTAGTGTCAGCCTTTCAACTGTCAGTCGTGTCATCAAGGCAGAGAAACAAACTATATCCATCAGTCCAAAACGTAAAGAAAAAGGCTATCGGAAGAGAAAAACAACAAGTGACGACGTATCCGCGATCAGGGAAACTTTGAATGAATCTAGGAAGACATTATTTATTTTGTTTCAATTAATTTTCACAAATCTGGAGAGAAAGCTAGAAGCTCAACATAAACAGGTTTGACTTTTTTTGTCAGTTTTAATATAAGCACTCGTCATAATGTAACAGATTCGCTTTTACTGTATCAATCATTCCTTTATAACCAGTAAAATACTTTTCAGCAAGAGAAATATTTACGACTAAAATAAACACCTCACGGAAACGTGCGCACGTGGGCGACGAGCGGGAAAAATCGATAGATAACGCAATAAGGGAAAATACGCCAGCGGGGAAGGGTAGCAGGGGGCGTTTCAAAGCCGCGAAGAAGGAGGGGGATTATTTTTTTTTAATTTCATTAAACGAGAACTGATTTACTCTATTCATTTCTCAGTAGATCACTTTTCAAATATATTGAAATAAATTTGCTCAGCGTGTGTTTACGATTGGCGATAAGACAGCTCAAGTTTCATTTGGAACAGAAAACAGAAAAACGTTCTTCGAACGATATAGTCATTTAATATTTATTCAGGTTAACCTGTCTTTCCCTCCTTGTCTTCAACTCTATGTGCCTTCAATTTTCTATCCCCTACTATCTCTCGCCTTCTCACTTATATATATATACCTTGAATAAGCTCTCTCTTTCCTCCAACATAAGCTTTCTCAGAACTGCGTACGTGTAGTTTCAGGTAGCAACGCATCTATAAGGAAGTACTATAAGCATGACTTTGGCACTTCGGTGTGGTTTAATGGTTATCAAACTTGTCTTGCTAGAACCATTTACAACTGTGTAATGATTTCGATCCTCACTGAGTGCTCTATATTTTCAGCCTTGTTCCAATCTAAGCGGCGCTTAGAAAATCATATAAGCAAGATAATGCATGACATTTCGCTGAAGAGTAAACAACTTTATTTTTCATAGAGCTAGACATATCGAATTTTGTGCAAAAAGTTTATTCTTGGGGAATTTTACTGCACCACTTAATTCAAAAGAAACCTGCAGTTAAAGGATAAAGAATTCTTGTTGAAACTTACGGAGACCATGTTTTGTCGGAAGCAACATACAGAGATTGGTTTAGACGCTTCAAAATAATGATTTTGATATTGAAAATAAAGAACGCTCTTGAGCACCGGAAAGGTTTGAAGACGAGAAATCGAAGAACTACAATTATGCCTACTTAGAGCCAAATCCGAAGCAAAAACTAAAATAAAAGGGCTGAAAAAATACAGACATACAGGCAGATAAACAGACACACACACAAACATCTTGCCTTTTATATATATATATATATATATATATATATATATATATATATATATATATATATTATCGATTTTCTGCACTATTGTAAGAACTGCAACCTTGAAACTTCTAAATATCGTTTCCTATGTCTTTGTCTATGTGTTTATCAAATTTGATTAAAATCAGACCACTCCTTCTATAACCCGATTTTTTCGATTATCGGGGGTACCTCAACACAAAACCGAGCTAAGAATTCTGGCAGACGCTTAAAGTACAACAGTGAAAATTTTCAAGAAAATCGGTTCAGCCGTTTCGAAGTCTATAAGTAACGGACACACACACACAGACACACACGCACATACATACACACACGCAGAAAAAGTTCCATTTATAAATAAGTTCACATTTTCATGGCAATTTTTTATGAGTTCTTCTGAGTGTCGTGACTGCTTGAGTTTAAGGGAACTATTAGATTACCAACTAGTTTTATTGTTGAACTAGCGAGTAACCGTAAGTTCTATTCTAATAGTTTCTTTACCGTACTTTTCACGTTTGGCACTCTCATCCAGTTTTCTTTTTTCTTTGCCAACTACAATCTTTAAAAATTTGAATTCAGTCGTCAACTTCTCTAATTAAATCAGGCGGTTTTCCTCACTTCTAATTCCTAAAGTTTTCTCATTCTCTTTCACAACCTTTAACACCTGAATCCTTTAACGTTATTTCCTTGCTTGGGGTAAATGATTGAAGAAATATAAATATATTCGACATCTACATACAAGCCTGTTTCGCTGTAACACAGCTCATCAGTGTGACTAGACATCCACCTACCTCCGGCCGGGATAGAAACTCGACAGGCACATGAAATCAGAAAATAGAAACTTTAGCGTGTTATATATTAGATAGATAGATAGATAGATAGATAGATAGATAGATAGATAGATAGATAGATAGATAGATGGGCAAATAAATCTTGACGAGTGAAGACATCATAATCATGTCCTCACGAAACTTTAAAGTCGGCATAAATTTACTCAGTTAAAGTGGCAAATTTTTCTCTTCGATATCGAGCACTTTACGATAAAAAACTGCTTGTCAAAATATACTTTATCAGTAAAACCACAACCATGTCACAAAACATTATCACAATCCAACAATATATATATATATATAGAGAGAGAGAGAGAGTGAAAGAGAGAGAGAGAGAATAGTCATCTGCAGACAGATCTGTTTCTCTGTATCACAGCTCATCAGTACGGTTAGACCCCGATTACTTTTAACCCAGGATTGAAACCCGACCGAATTGGCGTCAGTCGGCGATTCTACCTCTGGACTATGGGCGCTCGGTAGAAGAAGGCAGACTTTTTAGCGTGCATATTATCATTATACACACCCAATAGCCAGAGTGCTCTAATTCATTACGGTTCATTATAAATTTCATAAAAGAAAATCGTTCAATTTGAATGATACTTCAAATATTTTAATGAACATTGTCTAATTAAACAGAGTAAAATTGAGAAACATTTGTTTTATGTACTTTTGTTGCCGATTTTTAAATTTGACTGTGCAAAATTATTTAACATGGATTGTAAATATTTAGTATTATATTTTCTCTTCTGCGTTAATGCCTCTAGTTGCTTTCTGTAGTTTTTAAAGAGCTTCTTGCATGAATATTTTTGCAGTTTCACCCATTCTTTTTTCAGTTCTTTGATATTTTTTTTATCTCATGGGTGTAATCTGATCTTCAAGCTTTTCCATAAATGTTCTATTGGATTGAGATCCAGTGACTTGTTAGGCTCTTTCAGAACATCAAGTTTATTTTCATTGAACCAGTATTGTGTTGTTTAATCTTTCTGCTTTGAATCGTTGTCCTGTTAGGATGCAATATCGCAAACGACCTCCAATGCTGTTGCCCCTTTTAATAGATGGGTTGATAAGATTTGCTTGTATTTTGCTGCATTCATTCTTCCCTTAATCACTTCCATTTCTCCTACACAGTTATACGAAAAATAACCCCAAATCATTACACTTTTACCTCCATATTTGACTCGGCTCGTCTTTACTGAATTTTATTCAGTTCATTTTTCCTACATATTTGAGTGCTGACGTTTCTCCCGAAAAGCTCAATTTTTGCTTCATCTGATCAAATAACTTTCTTCCAGAATTCATCTGATTCATGTTCATACTTTTTTAACAAATTTCAAACAGTCTTACAAATGTTTCCGTTTTAATAGTGGAGTCTTTCTTACTAATCTAGAATACAGGTCTGTTTGTTGCAGAGATCACTTAATTGCACATTTACTTAATTCAATTCCGGCATTTTTCAGATCGTTTTATATAACGTTGAGTCGTTTTTGATGCCTCTCACCATATTTGTGCAGCTTTATAATCTCCTGTTGCATATAATTTGACATATCTTTTGTTTTACCTATTTTAAGAACTTTAGATAGCGGAACAGTCTATAGAGTATCAGAGTTGTTACCACTATGTGGCGATTGATTAATGTGCTTGGCTAATACATAAATTGAAGACAACCTGGGGTTGGTTGAAGTAGAAACCATATCAAAATAACTGAAAATGGGTTTAAAATATCCTTTTTACCGTATTATTTGTATACGTGTTTAATATTTTTGCACACAGCCAAATTCACACATTAGCAGTAAAAGTACATAAAAACAATATTCTCAATTTTTGTATATGTTTGGTTAGACTGTTTATTAAAATATTTGAAATGAGTATAATTTAAACTGAACTTTATAAAAAACGCATGTGTTAAATAATTTTGTCACCGACTACATATATATATACACTACGGGCGGTATTAACAAAAGAACCATTCTATTTTCATTTACAATTATTCACTTGGCAATAAATACTAAAACAAAGTATGAAATACATCATTTTTTAAAAAAACTGGGGTGATTTAATAATTATGACAAGTTGTATATATATATATATATCTATATATATTGCGAGAGTCTGTTTCATGCTTATACCTAATCTTTAGGTCATGTACATTGACTTTAAGGTCGACTATTTATATACTTTCCTCAGTGATGCATTATGTGTAGGTCTATTATTCTAACGGTTATTTGGTGGACGGTAACGTTTGTATTTTAAATTATGCTACAGGTTATTGAGTGGAAATAATTGTGGATCCGAATTCATTTTATAGTGCTATTTTATAGTGCTGCTTTTTTTTTTCATTATTACGTTTGCGTGTATTTATGAGTACATTCACAGTTTGTTAATTTTTTTATTACTTAATTTATTTGCCAATTATTTTTATATTAATTTATAATGCAGATGTATTTATTTCTATTTATTTGTTATTTTTAATTTTAATGTTTTTCCGATTTTTAAGTAACGGCTTTAATTTTCTAATAAATGCCATAATGCCATTTTCCTGGAAGTGAAAGAGAATGAGAAGACTTTAAAAAGAAACAGAGACACAATCCTAAAGTGGATACAAAGGATAAAACTATACTTCTGATCAATAGACAGAGATTATGGTGAGAGTATTGGTCGAGACCGGCCCAACACCATACTCAACTAAACTTGACTCACATAAACGCCATTCATCATCATCTTCATCTCTTGGGAAAGATAACGATGAATCATTAAAATACTAATAAAGATGGAATACTACTGGAATGTCAGTAATTGGCTAAGTATTCAAATAACAAATTAAAAAAAGGAATCTTTCAAGAAGAGTTGATGTAATTGATTCGGCGTGCCTCATGTTCATTAACATATAGTTAGATATTACTTCAGTCATATTCCCAAGCCGGCGTAACCCAGCTAACCTTTAATTTATTCGAGTGAATTTTTCATTGCATCAACGCAAGCCTCGACATTTTGTAACATTTGTTGGATTGCAAGTCTTAGCATTCAATATACGCAACGGTTTTGTTCCTTTATTTCCAAATGTTGTTCAGAACGCATTTTAGCACGAAAATTCAATTTTACCTCATCAGAAAATATCGAAATTAACCCAGTTAATTTCTCAGTTTTCAATGGCGGATTCTAATTAATGAAGCATTTAAAAAGAACTGAATTGAAAATTAGAATATTTTTTTTTAATAAAAGGGCTTTTAAATTTAATTAACTATAAAACGTTCCTCTAAAGCAAATCCGTTGCTAGTTTTTTAATATGCCTTCATTTCTCAATCTTAGTGGACTGATCCATTATTTTAGTCCCTGCTGTTGTCAATAGGGGGATTGGCGACACAAGACTGACTGAAAAATATACAAGTTGTGTGGCTTTAGGTACTTTCACCGGACGTTTATCTCCTTCTTACAAAGATTTGAGAAACTGATTTTTTCATTCTCGTGCGGGGCAAATATATCGTCTTCTCTTTTGATCTCTCTTGTGTTCAGATCCTAAGTGCAGCTGGATCAAACACCTGCTTACATGTGGGAGGGCAACTGATATTCCATCAGGCAAGAATCCACAGCTGGTAGGTAGGAAACAACCCTACAACTGCTATACCGTTCTTCCCTGGTGCTCTAGAGTGACACTAAGTACAAAATTTTATTTCGTATCTCTTCGGAGGAGCCTAGATATTGTAGAGTAGCTAGCACCCCTTCAGCACACTAAAGGATGGGTTGGCTTATAGACTAAAAGTGTCTACGAGTATGAATTTAATGGGTCGCAGACAAGTGGATTAATATTTAGACTGATTTACTTCGTCGGCTATTCACCATTTAGACACTCTTATCTTTTGCACGTAAGTAATTGCTTGTAACTTATTGTTCTATATATATATATATATATATATATATATATATATCCGTTAGCACCGGACACTGTGCTGAATACATATAATAAGCACTCATTTTCCTCTGTGTTCTCGACGATACAACACTATTACATACTGGGAATATCATAGATAAACTTCTCTTATCACTAAGTTTTCTATCTATTGATATTAAATTTGATACAGACTATTTTATATATCCTGATCATTGTTTTAGAAACAATGTGAAGTAGATGTGTATACATCTAACAATAGTTCTCTTCTTCTATGTACCTTGTCACTGTAGAACCTAGGCATTCATGACTCTCCCCAATATCCTGTCTCTTCTAGCTCTTCGTAAACTTTGTCTTTTTATTATCACTCCTAACCACTGTTTTACCAAACATTTACTCAAGTTCGTTAGGTTGGTCATGCGCTGTTTTCCTCTGTACCTCTTGCATTGAATACGTACTGTTAGTGTCAATTTTTCTAATCCATCTTGCCTCATTATGTGTCTTAGAAATTTCAACTCTTTTTATGTTAAGTTTTTGTCTCCATTTTGTCAATCACATATTCACATTGCTCATATATTCAGCCCATGATATTAACAGCATGCTTCTATATTTTCGATTCAGTTCAATATTGTAATGATGATTTTAATATTTAAAACAAAAAATCTGCGGTTTTTAAAGAAAATAATTTCCGATCGGCTTTTGTTGAGGATGAAAATTTTTTTAATACTTGACATCAACCAACACAAGGCACACGGGGCACTCAAGATGGCGTTAGGAAATGAATTAGCAAATAACTTATGTTTTTCTTTTCTTTTTTTTTTTATATTTTGGTTTTTGTTACGCGCCGACAGAGATCTTGAAATAGATGATGAGGGTTTTATTTTAAATTTGAAAAGTCCCTTTCGTTGGTGAATTCAGTCTGATGCCTTCTTACAAGAAACGGGAATCGATTTCTTGTGTCCCCGAGAACTAGTCTTTTTATTTTCTAACACATGCTGAGTTTTTTAATCATTTCATTCTAAACAAGGCGATAATGTTACTAAGACACAATTGATTACTGGGAGTGAAAGAGAGTAAGAAAACTTCAGAAAGAAGCGGAAATCTAATCCTAAACAGGAAACAAAGAATAAATCTTTTCTCCTGTTCAAAAGATCAAAATCAGGGAGAAGTATGAACCGGACAATAAAACCTGAGTAAAATTGCTAAAAACGTTAATAAACTATTAGGAATTAAATTACTGTTGACAACAATCAGCAATATTTTATTATCAAGTGAGAGAATTCGTTTAGATAATAAAGCAAATGATTAAAATTATCTGTGAAAACTGCTATTTTCAAAATATCGAGATTTTATGTCAATTCTTCTTCTTTTATGCCCTGTGCTTCCTCATCAGAATTTCTTGTCCGTTGTAGTTCTGAATATATTTAATCTTTTTGTTCAG
Source organism: Ascarosepion bandense (assembly GCA_037127315.1). Classification (NCBI taxonomy): domain Eukaryota; kingdom Metazoa; phylum Mollusca; class Cephalopoda; order Sepiida; family Sepiidae; genus Ascarosepion; species Ascarosepion bandense. The sequence continues at coordinate 719,745 of JBBBDQ010001004.1, read as the reverse complement.
CCATCCATTCGCTCAAGGTTGGTTGATTTTGTTTAGTGGTATACCAACGTCTATGCGTGAGTTAATGCCGAAATCTAAATATTTTGGGTCCTGGGTATAACGGTAAATTGTATCCGGTAGCAAGGCCTCTGACTGAAATGTCGTGAGGAACCTAGAACCACTTCTTAATAGCTATTGTTCCCTGGTCCACCCTGACCCGAAGTGATAGCACCTGTTAGCGTCCCACCTATGGGCAAAAAGTTAACTCCCAAACTGGGGTCAAAACACTATGAAAGTATAAAAATAGACTTTAGTAGAAACATATACATAAAAATAGACGTTTATAGAAAAATATACATTTTTAAAGGAAAAATATTACCAACAATACAGTTTTTAAGAAAAAACTATTACCATATCATTTTTTGAAGAAAAAAAATATTCTCAGCAAAATATATTTGAATACAAAAATAGAAAACATTTTTTAGTTTTCTAAAATAAAAAAAATAAAAAAAACATTTACATTAATATTTGACTAAATCAACCTTCTCACTATAACTGAACATTAAAAAAATACCTCACCTTTTTGGCATTAAATTTTTTTTTTAATCATATCACCCCAAGCAAGGCGGTGACGCCACTGATGCGCATGGGGCTACTTAAGAGTAAAATGATTGGAAAAGAGAATACCAGGAACCACATCCTAAACGGGAAACAAGGGATGAGCCTCTTCACCTGTTCAAAAGACATGGGTGGAGTGAGAACGGGGCGATAGTTAAGTCGATCTACTCCAATTGAGAACAAAAAAAAAAGAGAAAAGAAAAAAGTAAAAGATTGAAAAACAAAAAAGAAAGCCGGGAACCACATCCTAAACAGGAAACAAGGGATGAGCCTCTTCACCTGTTCAAAAGACGTGGGTGGAGTGTGAACCGGGTGATAGTTAAATCTATCTACTCCAATTAAAGTTAAGTCTATCTCCTCCAGTTAGTTAAGTCTGTCTACTCCAATTAGTTAAAATAATCCACAGAGTTTGATATGCCGTTAAACAAAACTCAAACTCAATGCTAAATATTTTGAACAATTATATAGTTTCAACTTAATATATTTTGAACTCAGTTGTATGTCTTCAACTACAGATAAATATATTGTTGGTCATTTTGCTTTAAAGATGTATTGTTGGCAATTTTACTACAAATATGTATCGGTGGTAATTTCTTTATATGAATATATATTTGCTTGTAGTTTTACTATAAATGTATTTTTATAATTTCATAGCGTTTTGTTTCTGTTTGGAGTTTCACTATTTGGCCATTGTTCCACGCTCCTAAAAACCTTCAATTTCTCGATTAGAGGCCTGACTTTCCAAATCATCTTGCCTAACCATCAAATTATGATCGCAGCTACGCATGCGTAATTGCAGTAATAATGCGGATATAACTATTTTCTCATTACTTTTTCAATGCGTATGAATATCGATAAAATATCCGTAACCTGGGACGTAGTTTTTTGTTAAATTTTAATCTTAATTTTCATTTCTTTTTTGTTCTCAGCGATAAATATTTATTACGGGATTAATTAAGTGACTTAACATTTAAAGAGATTAAGTTGAAAAATAAAGACTTGTATAAAATAAATGATTCCTTTCATCTTTCGGCTCCGGGCATAAAGAATTTTCGGCATATATATTTATGGATGTGCGTTGTAGTGCATTGGATATCGGCTCGGAACGAGAAATCGGAAATTCGAATTCCGGTTGAATTCGCTGCATTGAATTCCCAGCCTTGATAGAGATCAACATCAGAGGCTGAAAAAGTATTTTTCACCTAACTCCCTTTTTCACAAAACGAGGCGTTGCAAGTATCGCACAACTCTGTTTCCATAGCAAATGTTCTGACGAGCTACATACACCAGTTATGACCCTTGCAACTAGGACCCGTCAATGACACATGCACTGGTATGAATCGTTCTCTCTGTATTCCATCAGTAAAAAAGAAGTTTCATCCACACTGCTTCTTCCCGAGAATTCCTTCTCTGTTGAACAGCCTCCTGAAATGATATTTTCCAGATTGCTTCAATCTTATAATCATCATTTCTAGATTAACCGTTATCTCTCTCCTAAGTAACTTTATAAACTGCACTTACTTAAACTGCTCACCTTATGCTCATATTACATAATTCAATGACCCCCCCTTAAGTATACCTTGGGTATTTAGTGGAAATAAACGTAAAAAGATAGTGTAATAGTTTCCTCTTGTCTTCTCTACAGGTATGAAATCAAAGTTATCGCTCTACTATACTAGCGGCCACGGAAGGCTAGAGAGCCTATTTACCCGAGCCACCCCACAAAAGCAAGATGTGACACAAGGCTTAGGTTGCTACTTTATCGCTACTTAAACGACAAATATTCACTTTACTCTTAACAGGTATAAAATCAGAGTTATTCTCCTGATATACTGGTTTCCACGGAAGACTAGAGAGTGTATCTTAGTAACAGAGAGCCTCACTTTATAGAATTGAGAGAATTCAAAATCGTGTCCGTATTCTTGTAGCTCAAGGCTCGTTTTCAAATTTTCCGCTTCTTGACAGCCTCAAAAAAGCAAGGTTACTACTTGATATTTATCTGAGCCACCACACAAAAGCGAAATGTAGCACAAGGCCTAGGTTGCTACTCTATCGCTACTTTTACGACAAATGTTCAGGGGGGCTCGATATTTTACTGCCATCAAGTATGAAATCAAAGTTATCCTTCTGCTGTATTTAGCTTCCACGAAAATTACATGAGTCTGTCTCAGAAATAAGGAGAGCCAAATAGAAGGATTCATGCATTTCCTAAAGAAATTACACTACCCGGCATAATTATTAGGCCACCCCAGTTTTTGTATTTAAAGAAATGATGTATTTCATACTATTTTTAGTATTTATTGCCAAATGAAAAGAGAATGGTTCTTTTGTTGAAGGTTGGGTCACTATGTCGATCCAGGATGAACTGCTAAGAAGGTTGGGTCACTGTGTCGATCCAGAGTGTTTTTTCCACCTGAATCCATCCTGCATATATACAAGTCAACCATCCGTCCGTGCATGGAGTACTGCTGCCATTTATGGTCAAGTGCCCCTGCCGTTCTCCTCAGTGTTCTTGACAGGCTCCAAAAGAGAGTCTGTAATGTGATAGGTACTGATCTGGTGGCTCGACTGCAGCCTCTTCCCCATCGTCGAAATGTGGCCTCCCTTTGTCTGTTCTATAAATACTTTCATGGCTTCTGCTCAGACGAACTTAAGTCCCTGATGCCTCCTCAACAGGTGTTTACTCGTGCAACCAGACTGGCAACTGGGTTCCACCCATTCACAGTCAGGTTAGCCAAATGCAGACGACAATTCTACTCTGGCAGCTTCTTCTCTCGCACTTCCCGCCTGTTGAACTCGCTCCCGTATTCTTGCTTTCCTGACGGCTACAACCTCCAGAAATTTAAATGCAAAATCAATACTCATCTACTAACCACTGGACTCTAGCTCTCTCCCCATGCCTGTATAACCTTCTCTTTCTCTCCACCTATGTATCTGTCATCGCATCTGCTTTCTCAGCTTTCTATTGTTCCTTTCTAACTAGGTTCTACTCCTCACTCTTTTCTAATTAATCTTTTTACATTTATGTAGCCCCCTGCACATCAGTGGCGTTTCCGCCTTGCTCGGGGTGAAATGATTAAAAAAAAATTACTTTGCAAAATTTTACAAGTCAAGGAGCAAAGATGAACTCGTCCTAATCACCCTAATTTTTTTTCATTCTTTCATTCATAAAACTGCAATATAGGTAATTATGAAATATTTATGAATTCATTTTATGCACGTGTTATTGTGCAGTATTAACAAAAGAACCATTCTATTTTTATTTACAATTATTCACTTGGCAATAAATACTAAAACCAATAGTATGAAAAAGCATTTTTAAAACACTCGGGTGCCCTAATAATTATGGCCGGTTGTGTAGATTAAAAGTGAACACAATGGTACATTTAACTGTTACGCTATCAAAACGTCCTACATTACTATCAGCCATTTAAGTGCCATATGTGATATACACTTGTGCAATCATGCCTCTTTCGAGAAATGAATAACCAAGCAGAAGATTTTGCTATTACTTTTTGCAGATTTTGCTATTTAACCTATAGCTGGAGAGAGAAGAAACGGATAAATAGTTTTTGTAAGAGAATGTACGCGTAAGTAAAACCACCGAATTCAACTGGAATTCGAACTCTGATTTCCAGTTTCGTGTTCCAAACCGATATCCATTACACCACAACGGGCATCCACACGTGTGCGAACGATACTGTACTAACGTATAAATCTACGATAACTATACAATATCTATGTGCTAAAGTGAGGCATCTCATTATATATGTGAAAACGCAATGATTTATGATTTTGTTATTTACTAAAATTTAGCTTGGCTCGAAAGCTACTCATGAAATGATAAATTTAATGTTTGTCATGAATGAAAGAGAACGTGGCACTAAGTGAAGATAATCAGAATCAGAAGGTTGGTTGGTTGCTTTTGTTTTATAGCATATCAACCTCAGCGGGTCATTTATTGCCAACTAAATTTTATTTATTTATTGCTGGTAATACCTTTTTCTTTCAACAATTTATTGTTGTCTTTTATATAGGTTTTGTGTCAAGTAATACGTTTTTCTTTTCGAGTACCAAGATTCTTTGTGATTTGTTTTTAAGAGCAAGGTCACAAAGTCCTACCCTGTTATTTAACCTATAACTGGAGGGAAGGGACGGATTAATAACTTTCCCAGGAGACGAGGGCGTTACGATTCCGTGGAAGTAGCATCTCGTGTCCTAGATGTAAGTGTCTCCACGAACTGAAGATAATCAGGATCCAAACGAATAGTTAATTACCATTGACATGATGATGCTGAAAAACTAGGAAGCACCCCTGATGGAGTCATTTCTACAGAGAGGCACTTCTTTGACTAAATAAGCTGAGTAGAGCTTTCTTCTTGCATTTGGAACACGAAGGAGACGAGGGCGTTACGATTCTGTGCTTAAGTGAATGCAGAGTATTCAACTGGAATTCGAACTCGACTCACCGATTATCTCTTTCTGAGCCGATATCCACTGCGCCACAACGCACATCCGTCACTAAACGCTTACAGTACCTGGTATTTCGAAGCGGTCACCCATCAAAGTACTAATGAATCAGAAGGAACAGTTAAATAGTGACCCTTAACTTAAAGGTATTAAGTAGGATGCAACCAGATAGAAGTCTTTTCCAGAGAGTGGCATTTCTTTAAAAAAAATGTTGAATGAAACTTGTTTATTTTGGAAAACGAAGGAGCTGAGGACGTTACAACTTATGAAGTAGCATCCAGTCTCCTAGATATAAGTGTCTGGACTATTGGAACTAAAGAATAGAGCGCTCATCTGAACACTTGCATTGGAGATAGCGATAAGCATGCAAAGTTGCGTTTATGTAAAAGATTAGCGCTCCTGAATCAAGGCATCTCATTTCATTCTCGTTCAGAACCCATATCCACTGCACCACACGTCACATCCGTACGTGTGCGCGCGTTAACTGTACAAATCTATAAATCTACAGTTTGGCAATAACTATACAATATCCTCCAGTTCTGGTGATTTGTATAAACGTCAGCCGATATTTTTCCCCAGGAATTATAAACAAAAGAACGTATCGCGAAATATCGATTCTAAGAAAGTTAAAAGAAAGGTGAAAATAATCCTGCCAAACCTTTTCTCAAAGACGGCTGATTATCGACCATTAAAGCAAAGTTCCTACTGCCATTCTGTACGGTATTGATTTCTTACGATTCATTTTTTTTATTTTATGGACACATTTAGATTCTGGGCCAAATAAACACTTAAACGTATCATTAAATAATGATTAACTCCCCTTTATTAGCGCGTCTGAAGTGAGGCATCTCATTATATATGGGACAACGCAAGGATTTATGTCTTTCTTATTTGTCTATACTTTTGAGTTCAATACAAGGCTACGGCAGTGGAGAACAAATAACTTAAAGACTTACGTTAAAGGAAGATAACTTCATGGCTACCGGAAGTGGCATCGAACATGAAATGAGAATTATATACCCCAGTGATCAAAATAAAGGCTTTGGTTTAAACATTTCTAGCACCTGAAGAAGGCAGTAGCGTACAACGGCCGAAACGTCGTCACATGACAATAACGATGAGGACAATAGGCCGTACAATGTAAATAATGTTATAACTTTCTTAGACACTAAAATTCACTTTGCACAAAGCTCGAGAGACACTCAAGGCAGAGGGGTACTCCTGAAAAAAAAATAATGAATTTAATGTTTGATATGAATAAAAAAGAAAGTAGCACGAACTGAAGATAATCAGGATCCAAACTAATAGTTAATTACCATTGACATGATGATGCTAGAAAACCAGGAAGCACCCCCGAAGGAGTCATTTCTACAGAGGGGCACTTCTTTGACTAAAAAAGCTGAGTAGAGACGAGGGCTTTATGATTCCGTGTAAGTAGCATCTCGTGTCCTAGATGTGTCTCCACTAAGTGAAACTAAAGAATAGAGCGCTTATCTGATAATTTGCCATGGGGATAGCGATAAACATGCAAAATTATGTATGTGGAAAAGATCTGCTCTTCTGAAGAAGGCATCTCAGTTTGTATATAACAATGTTTTATGTCTTTCTTATATAATAAAATTCAACTTGTACAAGGCCCGAGAGCCAATCAATTCAGACGAGCTACTTTCGAAATGAAGATAATGAAGATCAGAAAGAAAAGGTAAATACTGACCCATGACTTGAAAATATTACTAAAGTAGTAATTAGGGAAGCACCCACGTAGGACTCTTGTCTACAGAGTGGCACTTCTTTGAAAAGAAAGTGAGTAGAATTTTTTCTTGCCTTTGAAATGCGGAGGAGATGAGTGTGTTACGAATCGCTAAATGCAGCATCTCGTATCCTAGATATAAGTGTCTGATCAAGCAGAGTCAAAGAATGGGGCGCTCATCTGGACATTTGCAATAGAAATAGCGATAGAGTAGTCTTACGTTTTCAACGTTGCGTCTTTGGGAGAAAGACTGCCGAGTGGAGAACAAGTTTTCTCTCAACAAGACATCGTAATCGATCTGGAACTCTATCAAGTTTGCCCGGATGTATCAGCAGTATTCGACTTTTGGTTTCGTCTGACTATTTTAATGAACAAGCATGGCAGAAATAGCTGAATAATTCCGGAGGCAATAGAATCAGCTAATCATTTTTCCAGAATTTTTACCATTGTATATACGAGTAGCACTTGGGGTCTGGAGCGAACTTTATTCCTAGTGATTTCTTGGTCAGATGATTAATTAATAAATTATTTTTATTCATCGAGTATTGGATCTCTATTTCATGGATGTGAAGATGGTGAATATTTTGGTGCGAAAAATGGAATCAGTAGCCTCAGTTCAAATTATGGCCATGGTTATTCGTTCATTTTACTTTATGAATGACATCAACCACCTCTAAGAGTAAGAAGGTAAGCCGACTGAGAGACGGGTGATTTTCCATTAAAACCGCGTGTCAACATACCAGTGGCCTTCGTGGCAGGACAAACCATATGACAGAAAGCGCGATGAAGCCTGTATCATTGAAGCAAGCTCTAGTGATCCCGTATCTCAGCATAATGATGGATCCGGAATTTTTAAAAAATCATTTCATCCCAAGGAAGGCGATAAAGCAACTGAGACTCAAAGAAACTGATAAAATGTTATTAACAAAAATGGATAATAAAAATAATAGGATTCACAGAGACAGAAGCTGGCAAGTGACATTGAGTTGAAAGAAAAGTACACTTAAATGTTATGTATTTTCAGTCCTCCTGAATGGTAGTGAATGCTAGACAGCCTCCTCACAGCTGGAGAAGAGACTTAAAGCATCAAAAATATTGTTTTACAGAAAAACGCTGGGGATACCATGGACTAAACATGTGAGCCATAACGAAATTTTAGAGAAAATGTCTTAAAAATACACTTATAATTAACATCAGAAAGAAACAGTTGAAATTTTTAAGGCACATAGTGAGGAAAAATGGTTAAGAAAATTTGATATTCACACAACACATGCTGGACAATTTCCTCATAGATAAAGAGATCTGAGGTTACTAAAATGTCGTTCTACCGAAGGATAGTGAGAATCCTATGTGTTACCTACCAGGAATTTTTAAAAAGTAAACAGAAACAAAAAGAATTTTAATCATAATCAGAAAGAGACAGTTAAAAATTCTTGAACACATAACAAGAAAAGAAGGCTTGGCGAATTTGATACTTACAGAACATACTGAAGATAAGAGGGACCGAGTTCAACAGCGAGTTACCTACTTAATAATCGTTTTGTTTATAGTCATTTCACCCCAAACAAGGCAGTACTGCCACTGATGCCCAAGGGGTTACAGTGAGAGAAAAAAACAAGGTACAGGTGATGTCGAGAAAAGATAAAAGATCGATGGAGTTCAAGTAAAGAGGAGATGGCAATTGATGTTGCATCTAAAATTTTGGCGATTGTAGCTATCAGGGTAGCAAGCAAACGGAAGGTACTTCCACAAACGGGAAGTGCTAAAGAAGAAACTATCAGAGTAGAAGAGAGGTGACATTTAAATATTTTGACGATAAAAGGGTGGGACTTAGATGCCAATCTTGTAGCACATTTAAATACATGAGGAAAAAATCTCGTCAGAGCAGTTTCCATGAAATTACTTGTGACAATGTCGGACACAAGACGGATAATATGGAGACGAACATTTAGCGCTTCGGAGATAAGATGTTTTGGAGAGCCAAGATATCCTTGAAGAGAAACAGTTTATAGAAAAGAAATAATGTTCTTCTGGATTTATTATTTTCCAACGTGGATTCCTAATTTGTTTCAAGTATAGTACGTAATGCTATGCTTCTGGACCTGATGATAAGAAGTTGTGGCGAGCCATGATCTTTATACACATAAGAGAAGAAAATTGGAATCACGGTTGAATGGCAAACACTGATGATCAATTTTATTACATGGGTGAGTGACTAGACTAAAACACACTGTCAAGCCTTACAGATAGATCTCAGATATTGTTGGTGTCAGCTTATTAACTGTCAGTCGTGTCAGCAAAGAAACAAACTGGAACTATCAGTCCAAAACGTAAAGGTAAAAGCGGTCAGAAGGGAAAACCAACGCCAAAAGTCGACTTATAGATGATCAGGGAAAGTTTGAAAGATCCTAGGAAGGCATTATTCATTTAGTTTTCAATTAAAGTGCGGAGTGTAATTCGATTATAAATAATAATCTATATTAAAGATAATATTTCACACACACACACACACACACACACACACACACACACACATATATATATATATATATATATATATATATATATATATATATACACTACCGGCCATAATTATTAGACCACCACAGTTTTTTAAAAGAAATGAAGTATTTCATACTATTTTTAAGTGGATAATTCTAAATGAAAATAAAATGGTTCTTTTGTAACTCGTTATAATCACCCTAAATTTTCTTCATTTTTTCATTGATGAAACAGCAATATAGGTAATTATTGAATATTTTTACAGTCATTTGATGCACATGTTATTGTGCATTATTAACAGAAGAACCATTTTATTTTTATTTACAATTATTCACTTGGCAATAAATACTAAAAATAGTTAGAAATACATTATTTTTTTAAACACTGGGATGGCCTAATAATTATGGACGATAGTGCATATATATTAAAGATAATATTTCATTTATATATATATATATATATATATAATAATAATGATAATAAAACCGACTCTGTCCGTATTCTACTCTTAAAATATTACACAAGAATCTTTTAAAGACTATGAATAAGCAACAGAATCTAACTCCGTTACCGTCCTCGGCTATAGAGCTTTGGACAAAGAGGGGACAAAAAAAGAAAACTGCGTAGGACCGACAATGCATACGGTTCTTCACAGTAAAGAAAAAAACCCTCTAACGGAACGAACCACCAGGAAAGAAAAGTGCTCGATACAAACTAACCAAAAGTGTTAACCAAAAGGCAGTTACGCAGAGCAAAAACACACGAAAAAAATCGCAAGATCGCCAAGACCTACCGCGGTTTCGCACAACGGCTCGTCAGCCGTTGTGCGAAACCGCGGTAGGTCTTGGCGATCTTGCGATTTTTTTCGTGTGTATATATATATATATATATATATATATATATATATATATATATATAAAATAATTCAAACTTTTAAAAGTTGGATGGTCATTTGATGAGTAAATTTAATACCATTCTCATTATAGGGAAATAAATTTATTTGTGTGTGTGTGTAAAGAACGGAAGTAAGAGTAAGGAAAAAGAATAAAGACAAAGGAAAAAAGAAAAAACGTGACAGATCCTTGCTCTGGCTGAATCAGTGTTAATATATAATATTGATAGGATCCTTTAGGATTTACGTCCAAATCGAATATTTTCGGATTTATGGTCAATATATATATATATATATATATCCTACAGGTTAGTATTAGTAGCAGTAGTATTAAGCATCTATAAGGATTTACTACTACACGGAGTTTAGGTCTAGTCAGACAGTCAGTTAAGTGCTATAGGTGATACACGTTTTTTGGGCGATCATGTCTCTTTCGATCCATCACTGACTAGGTAAATGAAATCCCTTCAGTAGGTTTCCATTCCTTTGTGAGGTAGACTCATTGCCAACCAAGACTACAGAACAACTATCTGCTCTGCTATTCAGCACATAGCTGGAAGGAGAAGAGACACATTCATACCTTACTCAAGTACATATATCCGTGAATAAATGTAACAAACGCTACTGGAATTTGAACTCGGCTCTCCGATTTCTCATTCCGAACGGATATTCACTGTACCACGACGCACATCTAGGTCTAGGATAATCTAAAGCTTACACTGCAACTCTTCTGTGCGAACGTTAATTAGTCTTTGTTTGTTTGTTTCGAGGTTTAACGACCTATCAATCCTTATGGGATCATTTAAGGCCATAACCAATGATTTTTGGGTAAGGTTATTTTATTTTTACATTTTTCTTTTTCGAGTATCATGATTCATTGGGATTTGTTTTTAAGAGCAGGGTCCCCAATTCCTACCCTTGTTATTTAACCCATAACTGGAGGGAAGGAACGGATTAATACCTTTCCCAAGGGTACCAGTGCTTAAGTGAATGCAGGGTATTCAACTGGAATTCAAACTCGGCTCACCGATTTCTCTTTCCGAGCCGATATTCACTGCACCACAACGCATATCCGTCACTATACGCTTACAGCAACTGGTATTCCCAAGAGGTCACCCATCTAAGTACTGACCAGTCTCAACGTTGCTTAACTTCGGTGATCGAGCGAGAACTGGTGTATTCAACGTGATAGGCCGTAAGCACAATCAGTTTTTGTGATAGAAAATGTAATTTGGTGTCATCGGCACTAACACAAGAACAGCACTGCCATGACCTTATCGATGATAACTTGGGATTTTGTGCCAGTAGAATCATCCAAACAGCTTTATGTACCCAGTTTTACTCGCAAACGTTTCCCTGCCCTGTTGTATGCTTGAATTAACATATGTATGCTTGGGTTAACTTAAAATATATATACATGTAAAAATTGAATATTACTGCTCACTTTCGAGGCTTGAGAGTATTCAGAAACGATAACGCGACCTTGCGGATATTGAATTAGATCCAACATTGCAAGAGTTTCGCTTATCTTTCTTTATTTTCCATTAGAAATATTCGAAAGAACTGCACTCTTTCGTTCAACTCGAGATATTAACGGCTATAACATACCTTGCAACTTATATCCAAGTTTGAATCTTCCTAAATATTACAGGACGTCTGAATCTAAAAACCTCTTTCCAAGAACCGCTACTTTCTGGAAAAGACTCCCTCGTGGGAGCTTCTCGGAGAGATATAACCTTAGCATTTTCATATATATATATATATATAATATTAGATTATTACAATGGGTAATACATATTTCACCACGTCCTGATGTTATTATTGCGGCTCGTCAGACCCAAATGGTTCTCCAACTGTTGTACCATTAGGGTCTGACGAGCCGCGATAATAGCATCAGGACGCGGTGAAATATGTATTACCCATTGTAATAATCTAAAATCTTTTAAGAATTATATTACTCTGTTAAATTAAACAAATCAATTTAACATTGAGTTCTCTTGAGTTCGTTTCTATCGGAATTTACCTGAATTGTATACTAAGTGTACTATGTTTTATATATATATATATAGAGAGAGAGAGAGAGAGATGTGTGTGTGTGTGTGTTTGTGTGTGGATAGGTGTCACAGGTTCAAATCCTGCCGAAACACATTTTCGTAACAAAAATTTATCATAAATAATAGGCCGGTAGAAATAAATATATAAGCTTAGTGGTTATCCATTCGCTAAAACCTAGTATCTTCACCTCCTATTTCCGCCTCTTACGTTCATCCACCTTATTCAGTAACCTTATATCTTACATTTATTTCATAAACGTAATTCTGTAATTTTCTACCTCAAGAGGTTCTTGGGCCTTGTAATTGATGAACTTTAAAAAAAATAATTGAGATTTGGGGAGATTTTGTTACAATATTTTGTTCGCAACTACATAAAAGTGTGGTCTTCAGTCGCCTGTTTTAGTAGTTTAAACAGAAAGCATATTGCCATTTTTTAATTTCTGGTTGCATATTGAAGTCATAAAACTTTCCACTCTATTCTGCCTATATTGAAATGCATTCTCAGACAGAAAATGAATCAATAATGACTGTTTCTTGCATTAAAGAATGAATATTCAGGTAAAATTATGTGACGGATATTAAAATGAAAAAAACATCGGCGCATGTCAGCAAAGAGAATAAATGTTTTATCTTTTTAATACATTGGTCTTGTTTAGATTTGTAATGGTATCGTTTTTACTCGATTTCTTTATTGACTCTCCACAAGATCCAATTCAGCTTGTCAGGAAACGTTCCATTTGGTGATTTTTAATTTCACTTCGAACTCATGGTCTTAGCAAAAGAAGTTGACGCCGTGTTTTCTTTGCAAAACAAAATAAGTTTGCGTTCTTTATATCAATAGGAAAGACTTTACAAACAACTTTAGCAATAACGCGAGTGAAACCAGTAAAAGGAGATGAAATCCCAGGAGTCAGTTTTCTAGAGGGAATAAATGAATTAGAATTGGGAAAAAAGAATCCGTTCATGAAAAGCAGAGACACACGCTATGAAATCTCTTATGCTCTCGTCCCTCTCCACTGCTTGTGCATACTTTTATATCTCTTTCTCAATTTCTCTCTCTTTATCTTGCTTTCTCTCTCCCGCTCCATATATATATATATATATATATATATATATATATATATATATATATTACTAATTAGTAGCATCACTGTGAGTTTAATGCATAATACAATAGACAGGTGCCCAGTTTTTTTAATACTGATGCATGAAACTCAGAGTTGTACTTTCGGTGTAGAAAAATGCATATTTATCATGAATATAAATTATAGCTCTGTTATTATACATTGAGCACTACTGTATTAGCATCAGTACTTAATATACATATTTATATATTTATATATATACAACAAAAACTTCTAATTCGTCATACATCTTTTCTTCCAAAACTGTTCTTCATACATAAATATTTCTATAAGGTTTACATATCTTTATCCCATATTTATATTCATTAAAATCCTGACCACCGCATATATATGAAAATAGCATGTGCCAGCTAAAATACTCAATAAATTTGTTTCGTCTGGTGATGCCATTCAAAATACATACGGGTCTTCCATTACGGATCACTTAATAAATAATCCGAGTTGTGCTGCTGATTTTAGTGTCAACTGGTTTTCTGTTTTGATCAGAACACACTCGTTGTTTAGTCTGAAGGTGTTGGTGACACTTTATAAGGTCCAGGCGACCCTCTCTTTGTAAACAAAGAGACTGTTTGCTTGGGCTTGCTTTGCTATGTCTCTAGCATCTTTAGATGTAATAACTTTTACAATTTTTCCTTGTCCGTTCATTCACATCATCCGCGACAGACATACTTTCTTCTCATATTTTTTTCGCCGTTTACAGTTCTGACGAGAGGGGACGAAACCGGTCGAATGGTGTTTTTTGTTTTAAAATTGATCATGACCCAGAAATAGGGGTTGTTCCAACAAGAAAAAATAGTATAAAAGAAAAAGTGTTTAAAGTTTTGCTTAAAGTGTAGATTTATTGTTGTTATTATTATTAATATTAGTTGCTTTTTGTGTGATATATTAAGTGTTCATAATAGTATTCTTGTCGCTATACGTGTTTCAAGTCTATAGTTGACTCTCTTCAGCTGAATAGACTTCACATATCGAGAGCCGTTTGTTTTTCTGAGATATCGTGTATAAATAGCTAAGTCAAGTGGTGAGCAAGTCAGAAAGTTCATATGTGTGCGTGTTGTTTTTTTTTTTTTTTTTTTTTCACACTCACAGATTAAATCTTTCCCGTCACCTTCGTTGGTTATAAAAAGCATTTTTCACTGACTTGCGAAATTTGATTTCGTCTTTATACTTCAAAATTGTTTTCAGCGATTTTGATTCAATTCTACTTTACGGGTCATTTCGTTCTTTTTTATTGTTTTTGAAATACTATTTGAATTTAGTGTGTGTATTTTTTTATTGCGTTTGAATTTCAGTGTCTGTGCGTGTCTTAGGTTTTCATGTTGTTTTGTTAAGGAAAAACTCGTATTTTTATAGATATTTCTTTCTGCATCATAAGCGTGTCATAATCTGCAGTTTGATAGATAGGCATTACTCTGAATTTACGTAAATATTGAGAGACGTACAATTTCCTGTTATTGACTAGTTTAATATTACTTCTGTGCAGAGCTACTCTTTTATGCAGACCTTGTGTGTGTCTCCGCTAATATTATATATACATCGTATTGCCCGTAATATTATATATATATAATTATATATATATATATAACCAATGTGGATGCATGTATATGTATGCATTTACTTGTATGTGTGTGCATGTTTTACATGTATGTATGTATGTATGTATGTGTGCTCTTGTAGGGGTATATATATATATGTATGTATATATGTGTGTGTATATGTGGATATATTCAATATTGTATGTATGTATGTTCAAATGTTCATGTATGCATCTCTATATCTATATATATGTATGTTTGTGTATATGTGTGTGTATATATATGTGTTGTATATATATATATATGTATGTATGTGTATATGTATGTGTTTATACGTGTATATATATATATATATGTGTGTGTGTGTGTGTGTGTGTGTGGATGGATAGAGAGATATTTAGTTCGATGGGTGTAAGTTTGTAGTCCTGGGTTTCACGCTTTTCCGATCATCAGACAAATTGATTTAATTTTTTTTTATAATACTGGATATATGTCGAGATGCGTAT
Source organism: Ascarosepion bandense (assembly GCA_037127315.1). NCBI lineage: Eukaryota > Metazoa > Mollusca > Cephalopoda > Sepiida > Sepiidae > Ascarosepion > Ascarosepion bandense. The sequence goes on along the minus strand of JBBBDQ010001004.1, from coordinate 704,294 downwards.
ACTGATGTTTTTTTGTGGAAGTGGCGCCTTTTATACAAACGCAGACATAAATTAACACTTGTACACCCATTGACGTGCCCAGAGACATACACACACACACGCGTTCGACCACTGGGGCTCACATAGGCATAACTGCATGTGAACAATATGGGGCTTAGCATATATATATATATATGTGTGTGTGTGTGTGTGTGTGTGTGTGTGTGTGTGTGTGTGTGTGTGTGTGTGTGTGACATTTTGTACATGCATGCACTTTTGATTGGTGTATAGTGTATCTACCGAGTTTGATGCCAGAGGTTTTGTGTATTTTCATATATGTGGTTACGATCTGTGGAGTTTTTGCTCGTGTACGTTTTTATTTTTAGCGTGCGTATTTGTGTAAATATATATCTGATTTTGTTTATGTGTCCATGCACTGAAATATGACTGCGTCTGCCATGACTTCATTAATTCAAGGCTAGTCATGTTACGAATCCACTCTGACTGTATCCATTATTGTGGCAATTCAGTCTGAGTCCAAATAGAGCTTTAAAATTTAACAGACATATTGACAAGCCGATAAAAATAAAATTTTGAAATTTGTGCATGTATGTATGCGTGCGTATATTAATCTTTATATGTGTCTGTTTGCCAGTGTATGTGTTTATAATCGTCTATTTTTTCATGTGTGGCTGTTTGTGGGTTTATTTATGCGTGTGTTCTTTCACTTCTTCGTTTAATATATGAATAACTTTCTAAATCTAATAAATTGTTAAACTTAGCATTTTTTTAAATTTCGCAAAAATAATAAAGTAGATCAAATAATAATGCTGATCTCAATTAAATAAAATATTAATATTAAATAAAATATTAATATTAAATAAAATATTAATATTAAATAAAATATTAATATTAAATAAAATATTAATATTAATGCCCCCGTTAAAAAGTTATTTTTAACTGTGCTCACATATTCTCCAAATTAGAAGTTCTTTTATTTTGATTGGTCTACATTGTACATACAACAATGCCTCCCTGATTAAAGGGGTTTTGCCTGTTTTTAACCTTTGAAAACCCTACAACTTAAAATAAACCTCATCACTTGATAAGGTACAAGAAGTGTCGAAACGAAATAGCTACTTTTGTAGTGATATTATAACATATTCATGTTTTAATTTCTGAATAAATATTATATATATATATATATATATATATATATATATATATATATATATATAGTGGGTAGCAAAAGTATTTAACACATTGATTTTTTATAAATCTTACAATAAAAAATTGTTCAATTTGAATTATACTTACATCAAATGTTTTAATGAACGTAACTAAACATAGAGAGAGATTGGGAAACATTGCTTTTATGTAATTTTACTGCCAATTATCGAATTTGACTGTGTGCAAAAGTATTTAACACCTACAGAATTAATACGGTAAAAATGTTAAATATATTTTCAGTTATTTTGATATGGTTTATATTTCAACCAATAACAGTTTGTTTTCGATGTCTGTATTAACAAAGCACGTCACTTAATTAGCACATAGTGATGACAGGTCTGATACACTACAGACTGTTCCGCTAGCTAAACTTATTAAAATGGTTAAAACAAAATATCATCAATAATATGCGACCGAAGATTATAACACCGCACAAAGGTTGTAAGAAAAAACATTGCTTTTGATTTAAATTTGCTTGTGTGTATAATGGGTACTGTTGTTCGAATGTGTAAAAAATTATGATAATACTAATAATAAGTAAAAGAGTGGTCGTCAGTGTAAATTAAGCAAGGCTAACTAAAGATATCTAGCCGGGAATGTGAAGAAATAACATTTTTTGACTCAAAGAAAAATTCAGAACGATTTGAAAATTACTAAAGTTGAATTAAGTAAAGATACAATTAATAGATCACTGAAACAAACAGGTTCTAGATCACTATGAAAGACTCCACTATTAAAACGTAAACATGTATAAGACCGTTTGAAATTTGTTCAGAAGAATAAACATGAATTAAATGGATTCTGGAAGAAAGTTATTTGATCAGATGATAAAAAATTGCGTTTTTCGCGAGAAACTTGTGAACACAAGTATGTAGCAAAAAATAAAAACGGAATACTATCGCCCGGTTCACACAACACCCACATCTATTGAACAGGTGAAGAGGCTCATCCCTTGTTTCCTGTTTAGGATGCGGTTTCCGGTTTTCTCTTTTCTAATCTTCTCACTCTTATGTAGGCCCCTGCACATCAATGGCGTTACCGCCTTGCTTGGGGTGATATGATTAAAAAAAAAAATACAACTCAGAAAGACCATCCCAACAGTTAAATATGTGGGTAGCAGTTTAATGATTTGGGTTTTTTTAGTATAACGGTGTAGAAGAAATGAAAGTCATTTAAAGAAGAATGAATGCAGCAAAATACACGCAAATCTTGACAACCCATCTTTTAAAAAGTGCAACAGCTTTGGGTTTTGACCGAAATTGTACATTCCAACAGGACAGCGATACAAAGCACAGAGCTAAAACATCTCAACACTGGTTGAATGAAAATGGAATTGATGTTCTGGAATAACCTAGCCAGTCAGCGAATATCAATCCAATATAAAACTGATGCAAAAATCTGAAGTTGAAAGTACAAGATATCCAAAAATATCAAGGAACGGAAGAAAGTCTGTAAAAAAGAATGGGTGAAACTGACAAAATATTCATGCAAGAAGCTCGTTAAAAACTACAGAAAACAACTGGAGGCTGTGAGTATCTGTGTTTCAATAATCCTTCTCTGTAAATCCTTTTATGTAACGCATAATTAGTTGACATTCGTAGCAAGAAACCAGCCACGACACATGAAAGAAGTATTTAGTTGCAGTGGCTAATGATAACGGCGTTATAAATATTACTTCAAGGCAGGCGATATATTAATCTTGCTTGACCCGATAAGATATAAAAGCTATCTTGGATATTTATAAATCTACTACTCGTTCGTGCATTGAATATTTGTTATGGTGCCCTATCTACATTGGAATGAACTCTTCCTCCTTCATAAATACTAACCTGCGAGACTTCCTAAAGTTGGCAGTCGAGACGCAGTGTAACTTGATAGTTTGGACGGACACTTCTATCTGCTGATTAATAACACTTATTTTGTATATGTGTTATTCCAATACACTGATTCAACCTACCCTCTTCTTTTCGTGTTTTTGTTCCTGGCCATAACAGCACACAACAATATTGGTGTAATATCTGGTCGGATGTTCATGCTATCTTGAGGTTCTCGACAAAATCCATAGAATCATCCGCAATTTAATCGGTCCTGACTTGGCATCTCGACTTCAGTCACTTTCTCATCGACGTGAAGTGCCTTCCCCCTGTCTTTTCTACAAATATTTTCATGTCAACTGCTCCGATAAGCTTCTGATATATCCCGAAAAAGAATACAGTATAAAATGATCAGTTGAAGAATGGAATTCCACACCAGGAATAATAAATACAGATTTATTGTACTAAGGTACAATTAACAATAATACACATACAGGCAAACCACGGGTTGGAGCGGAATCGACTATCGAATAGTGAATGCCTTTGCCTAAGACTTTTCCCGTATTTACTAGCCTTCCCACGTGAGGCCAGATGTGACACATGGTCATTTTATAGTGGGTATTCCCGGCCATATAGCCGGGCCAAAAAATCTCTGTCTATTTTTCCCCAGTCGTGGTTCTACCATTAAGCGGAACCACGACTGGGTTTGTGCTCTCTGCTCGGAAGCAGAGAGCGCCCTCTACCCGAAGGCAGAATGCTGACAGTGTCATAGCGTCGTCAGGCGAGTGCCTAAGACGTTTGTATTTACTAGCCTTCCCACGCAAGGCCGGATGTGACACATGGTCATTTTATAGTGGGTATTCCCAGCCATATAGCCGGGCCAAAAAATCTCTGTCTATTTTTACCGAGTCGTGGTTCTACCCTTCGGCGGAACCACGACTGGGTTTGTACTCTCTGCTCGGAAGCAGCGAGCGCCCTCTACCCGAAGGCAGAGGGCTGACAGTGTCATAGCGTCGTCAGGCGAGTGCCTAAGACGTTTGTATTTACTAGCCTTCCCACGCAAGGCCAGATGTGACACATGGTCATTTTATAGTGGGTATTCCCGGCCATATAGCCGGGCCAAAAAATCTCTGTCTATTTTTACCGAGTCGTGGTTCTACCCTTCGGCGGAACCACGACTGGGTTATTGCTCTCTGCTCGGAAGCAGAGAGCGCCCTCTACCCGAAGGCAGAGCGCTGACAGTGTCATAGCGTCGTCAGGCGAGTGCCGAAGACGTTTCTCATTCATGCCGCTCGTTACCGTCTTTTATAAAATAGAGCATTCTATTCTCGGGGATGGCAGGATGTTCCACTATAAAAGCTTCATTTTTTTTTACTTGGTTTCCCGTCCACGGGCATTTAAACCTGCTATTAGACTGGCATCTAAGTCCCACGTTTTTCATCGTTGAAATAGTTAAATGTAACCGCATCTTTTCTCGCACTTCCTGTCTATGGAACTCCTTTCCTATCTTTTGCTTTTCTGTCACTGAAGTCTCCCAAACGATTTAAATGCAACGTCAATCGCTACCTTATGTCCTCCTGGATTTTGTTATTTTATTATTCATTTCTCGTTACTTCTTCCGAAAAAGTAATGTTCATACTGTTTCACGCTCTATAAACCTTTACGTCCTCGTGGCATTATTGTCCTGTTTGGGGTGAAATGATTCTAAGAAAATAATCATAATGTCACAAAAATACGTAAGCTTGGAAACATACTTGAGAAGATAACCCATTAACATATATATATATATATATATATATATATATATATATATATATATATATATATATATATATATATATATATATATATATATATAATGTGCATTGTGGTGCATTGGATATCGGCTCGGAACGAGAAATTGGAGAGCCGAGTTCGAAATCCAGCTGAATTCATTGCATTCACTTACGCGCAAATACCCTTGGGAAAGGTATTAATCCGTCCATTCCTTCCAGTTATGGGTTAAATAGCAGGACAGATTGGGTTCTATAGCCTTGGTCGGCAACCAGTCTACCGCAGAAAGCAATGGCAACCTACTGCGGGATAATCTTCTGCCCAGTCAGTCATGTCTCTTTCGAGACATGATCGCCCAAGCGTGTATCACGTATGGCACTTGACTGACTGGCTGTTAAATATAACAGACAGTGAATATCTATTATGTTTAATCATGAACCGTTCTAAACATCGTATTTTGGTTTTAATTTCAGGTAAAATTAGGACAAAAATAGTTCAATTAAACAACAATTCTTAGGAAAACATAGCCATGTAGGCAATATTAGACAGATTTTAGTCAATAACACAATAATACTCACTCATACACACAGTAAAAAAACTTTCAGATATTGGAGGCCATTTACATTAAATCAAAGCAACCCACATTTAATAAAATCACATTTAAATCTGGTCATAGCACATTACATTGCATTTAGAAGTATAGTTCTGTTAAGATTTCGGTCTCTCACGCGGAGTGACGTCATAGAACCGCATTAGAAATTTACGCACTGCGTTTGCTAATCGGTGACTGTTATCGTTGCTTAGCAATGTTTTATCTCAACACAAGATAAAAATCATCTTTGATGGTGGATGTATTTATGTTAACGTCCCTGTAACCTCTCTGAAGTTAGCTCATGTAAGATGAAAGCTTAGAAGCAGCATAATAAAAATATCCAAATGTTGGACAATTTTTATCTTTATTTTCACCTGAAATTAAAGCAAAAATACGATGTTTATAACAGTTCATGATTAAACCTAATAGATATTCATTGTCTGTTATATTTAACAGTATATATATATATATATATATATATATATATATATATATATATATAATCCTATTTATAATAAGTATCCTAGAAACGTAAATGTATCTTTTATCCATTATCATTTATGACACTTAGAAAATAAAGACATTGCCCATCTACCAAAATGCTCATCTACCAAAATGCCCATCTACTAAAATGAGTGTGTCTAATAACATACTAACGCTTAAATTCTTGATTAGATTAATTTGATGAACATCCACTTCGTAACCCTGCCTGATCCACCCTTTGTGGTGGAAACCAGAACATTTCTTCATTAACAATTGGCTGAATTAGAATGTGCATAAATATGGTAACTAATTATCTCATACGTAGCGCAGCTTAATTGAATTTAATTCGCAACATGTTGTCTATTTGATTAAACACATGTCCAGGCTATCTCTTCTGAATTTGAATCCATTTACCTTTATTGTTGATCGATCTGATTCATCGAATCCCTTTGTCATGCAAACGACATCAATGTATGAAACAAATTTCAAGCATTCTTCAAAATGAATGACCATGGGTGTTTTAATGTATAACCTTTGCTATTTTCAATTCAACAAATAGGGATACGATACTGAAATATGTTTTCTAATTTTCGATAATTTTGATTATTACAGGTTTTAACGATTTTATCGTTGGAAAATAAAAACGATTTATTTTCCAACGACAAAAGTTAAGTCAGCCTTTAGTTAATGGATTCATTGCTGATTAAAAAACACAACAAAAATGTACGCCCTATTCTGTCAGCAGTGTGTGACTTAATTTCTTACAAATTAATAAACTCTTTTCTTCATTTTGTGTTCTTAACTACAGTAAAATAACTCTTTATACATTGTATCTATAGAAATAAGCAATTTATTCATACATATTTTTTAATTAATTCTCAATTTAATTCTTGACCACCATAAATATTTTTCCCTAACTTACAAGGTATTTCAAGTGGGAAATCATTGAAAATTTATCTACATTATTTTAAAACCTGTGCTTATATTATGCATATAACAATTTTGTTTCAAGATTTAATTCCTGGCTATTAACAATATCTTTTTCGTAATTTGCAATGCACTTTTATTGTAAAATATTAACGATGTACATATATTATGCAAATCTGAAAGAATATTGGGCCTCAAGCTGACACTCGACCTCAAGTTGAATTCTCATGTACGATCCATCGCTAAAGATGCAAGTAAATGAATCAGCTCAGTGTAGTGCCCCATTAAGTACCTGACTCCTTATGCTTTCCTCTCTTTTTATAAATGAAGCCTTCTTCTTCTTCAGAACGTAGGTGATCATGGCTTTCTATGTCTCTCTATCCCTGGTGGCTCTTAGCACACTTTCTCCTGTTAAACAACGCAACCCCCGTTCTGTCATCCATCTGTTCTGTCCCTTCAAATATTATATTATCAGCTCTTTTCCCTTGTCTCTTTTCTCTCTATCTGGCCTGTTATTATCAGGTTCTCCAAGCCCTCCCTCCTCACTGCATGTCCCAGGAACTTCAGTTGTCTCTTCCTGATGCTTACTATTAATTTCCTTTTCGTTTCCATCCTTTCCAAAACTTCATCACTGCTCACATGCTCGATCCATGATATCCGTAGCATCCTTCTGTAAAACCACATTTCAGTTGCTTCAAGTTTTTTCTTCATCTTTGATGATATTGTCCAACATTCACTGCTATATTTTAGAACTGATATTGGGTGGGAACTCCCTCGTTCTCAATTTCCAGTCTCAATAGAGTTCAAAAACCTCCCCGAGTCCAATTGAAGAATGGTTTTTCACCATCTAACAGGCGGAATGTGGTGAACTTCTCCCTTTTTCCTCGCTACTACCATGGAAAGTGCTCGACTGAACTACATTCCTTGGTTCCGCCGGGTCTAACCTTCACGAGTAGGACATACCATGCCATTTAACTAGTAGAAAAACCACACACATTCTTTCTGTATTCAATCGCCGAGAAGTTCCATTGAAACAGCTTCGACCCGCGAATCACTGCCCCGTGGAACTCTTAAAAGGATTTTTCCCAGATCACCACAATCTTAAACTATTCATGTCTTGATTTAACTGTTATCATCACCTCCTGTCAATATAAACTACCGCTTAACGTAATCTTTTATCTTGAGTACAGGATGAATCTTACTTTAAAAAAAGAATCTGTAAGAAAAATAGTTTCCTTTGTTTTCTCACAAATTACTCCTGGTGAGAGGTGAATCAACTAATACTTGGTATTAACGACATTAACTATACGACGATGTGATTCAATTGTCCGAGTAACGTATGCAAAATTGCACTGATTTGACATCGACTAATATATCTACTCACTTTGTTTTTCATTGTCATTAAATTTAATCTATTTTGGTACCTTTATATAATACGAATAGTTTTTGCAATTTAACTGTTATTGTTAGATTTTGCATAATTACCATCCTCTTGAGAATTAATATCATTGCCATGAGACACTTAATACGATCGATTGAAAATCGATTAGTCTAGAAATGCCTCTGGGATTCACTAACAGCATTAGCGATTGAGCAGTGGAATATTTTACATAATTAACAGCACAACAGTTATAAAAGCAATCATGGGGTAGTTACGAATCTCCGGCGATCAAAGTGCTTCGACTTCGTGTTTTATGCGTGTTACTCGATTGGCAAGTAGGTCTCAGCGTTTGACTGTTGAATAGATTGATACAACCGTATTTTCTGTTCTTAATTTCTTCTTCAACGCCGTTCTGAGTTATTGCTTCCCTGTCATCTACACTCATCGGACGTTTGAATCTAACGTCAACCGCTATCCTCTGCCTTCCTAAATTATGTTTCGTTATTGTCCTTCGAATTTCTCTTCACTAAAGTCTTCTCATTCTCTTTGACTCCCTGTAACTCTCACTCAGCGCCTTACGGTCATTATCACCTTTTTGGGGGTGAAATGATTAAAACATTTAAAACTCAACAGAAAAGTGACCTAACGTGAAAACATATAGCCTAAAATATTTGAATACTTAAATAATGTTAATTTATATGAATAATCGATTTTATTCAAAACATGTGTATCAATCTTTATACGATGATTGTTCGAGTTCTCTAAGTTACTGCCCTACTTATATTGACGTACACTCAACGGAAAAGCATAGGCTCAAACATCTATTTACAGAAGTATCTTGGCTTCTCAATTGCCTCAATACAAAGATTTTTAACTGATGCGATAGAATTTTGCGTCACGTAGTCAAATAAAGATTCTATCAAATCGTATCGCACCAGAAACTGTCAGACGTTGGAAACTTGTAAAACATTCAATTTTATGCGCTCACTTGAAATTCACCGACGTACATGTACCTGAAACCTGTCTCCTTAAGGAGAACATAAAATTACGAAAATCGCTTTGACAAGCGGAAAGATGGATTGTTAAACAGCCTGATGGACAACGATTTGTATTCTTTATCTTGGGCAGTCGATCAATGTATGTTATTCTGCTTCCACAAAAGGCCGTCACTTTCGTTTAGAACAAAGATGGAGACAAAAGAAATACGAAACAATAATGTTTAAGATATTACGAATAAATACTTTGAACGTCATTCAAATATTTTTATCGTATCATAGATAGATGGTTAGTTGTATGAGCATCTGGCTTGACATGACGCATGTTCACTTCAGTCACTTTCTCACCGCCGTGACGTAGATTTTCACTTTTGGATAAGTCTGTTATAAATTGTGATAATGAGCTCTCCTCCTTGGTACTTCGAACGAATAAGTTTAAGCGTATTACTAGATTGGCAATTAGGTCCCTTTGTTTTACTGTTGAAATAGTCAGCTTTAACTGTAAAATAACTGTAATTCGATTCCAATTGTTTCTTTTGTTTAATTTCTCACCTGTATAGTTCTCTCTTGGTTTCTTCTTTCTTTGCTACCCACGATCTTCAAACATTTACATGCAATCGCCATCATTTGTCTACACGAATCCTGTTTTTTATTGTCAATTACTAAAAACTTCCCATTCTTTCCAAGAGCTTATTGCTTTGTATTCCTTCCGTCGTCATCTTCGTTCTAGACAAACGAGACCGACTTTTGTGGAAATAGAATACCTTACAATGATCGATTGCCTAAAATAAAAAATACGACTTGTTGTTCATCAGATCAGGCTGTTTAACTATTCATTTTTCCCGCTTGTCAAAGCAATTTTCATCATTTGATGTTCTGTTTCAGACTGGTTTCAGGTATCTGTACCTTGGAATTATATGGTTCAAAATTAAAAAAAAAAAAGGGAAATGTAACAATAACAAAAATAAAATACAAAATAGCTGACATTGAAATGATTCAACACTTACAAGAAGTACAACAATTACGAAACTAAAAACAAAACAAATCTAACCTTAAACTGATTCAAGACAAAAAATAAATATGGCAATTACAATTATAATTTAATAGCAATTACAGTTATGATTTAATGACAATTAAAGTTATAATTCAATGGCGATTACACTTATAATTTAAAAGAAAATGTTAGTTTTTCACTGATTCAAAACTAATAAGAGATTGAAAATGAAAAAAATATTTTAAAAATTGGCAAAATGAGAAAAATATATGCAGGAAAGAAAAAATAGATTTAGACAGGAAATTACATTGAAGTGATTCAAAACATAACGAAATTTTTTTAATCGTATCGCCGCAAGCAAAGCTGTCTACTGACACTGGTGCGCAGGGGTTACATCGGAGGAAAGTTATGAGAAAGCCTGACAAGTTACAAAACATGTCAGGAAGTGGGTAAGAGAAGGGTTAAGATACTGAGAGTGGAGGGGACTGAGAAAGGAGCATAAAAAAGAAGATGCAAGTTAGCAAGATAGGAGATGACTATTGACTTTACACTTAAACTCCTGGAGATTGTAGCTGTCGGGGAAGCAAGTAAACGGAAGGGAATTCCACAGGCGGGAAGAGCGAGAAAAAAAAGCTGTAGGAGTATGATTTGTGTTTACATTTTATTAGTTTCACAGTGGAGATCAGCCTGATCCATGCTAATGGTAAATAGTAGCGATTGTCTGTGGTGGTTAATAGATAGCAGCTTCGTTTTGATGGTTAATCGATAGCAGTTTGGTGGTTAATAAATGGCAGCTTTGTTTTGGTGGTTAATAGATACCAGCTTCGTTTTAATGGTTAATAGATGACAGCTTCGTTTTAGAGCCATTTCTTACCCCAAGACCACCATGGATTGGAGGTCTATTTCAAACTTAATTACAAAAATTAAAAAATTTCGTCTTGTACTGTTTTAATACATACAAATATAATATTTTTTTAAAAAGAGGAAACAAGAAAGTTAATCTTGCTCGTATTGAAGAAATTAAAAAAAAGGCAATTATTAAATTAAAAACAAAACAAAAATTACTTAACACTAATTTAAGAGAAAAATGATAATAGAAGAAAGAAACAAAACTAGCCTTATACTGAGAAAGGATAGAGAAACAGTGGAAATATTAGTCATTTGGAAATGTCTTAGGTGTAGGTGAGAAACGTAGGCTATTCATTTCCATACTTGAAGTTGTTTTGGGACTGGATAAAATCATGTGGCGAGTAGATATGAAACGCGGGATGTTGTTTGTAGAAAATGGTTTATGGAACCGTTCATTTCCGAGAATAGCAGTTGAATCAGTAAGTTTTATCATGGTTTTAAAACACGCGACCCTGACGAAAAATGTCAAACAATGAGCATCAGTGTATGTAAATTGTAACGCAATAGTGTATCGAGGCAGCAAATAATTTTCTAAACATATGCTGTTAAATATAAAAGAATGAATGTGTATTATGTTTAATCGTGAGCCGTTCTAAGCGTCGTATTTTGGCTTTAATTTCAGTTGAAAATAAAGACAAAAATTCTCCAACATTTGGATAATTTTTTATTGATTTGCTTCTAAGCTTTCGGCTCACATGAGCCATCTTCAGAGAGGTTATTTAGACTGTAATACCATAACATCCACCATCACCGACGATTTTATTTTGTGTTGACATAAAACTCCGCTTGGCAACGGCAATAGTTACCAAAAATAATAAAGGCAGTTGTCAAATTTGCAATGCGGTTTTATGACGTCACACCGCGTGATAGCGCGAAATGTCAACAAAACCATGTAGTCAAATGCAATGTAATGTGTTATGTCCGGATTTAAAGGTGATTTTATTGAGTGTTGGTTGTTTAGATTTGATGTACATAGCCTCCAATATCTTCAGGTTCCTCTTACTATGTGTATGCGTTAGGATCACCTATTGTTGACCAAAATCTGTCTGATATTACCTACATGTCTATGTTTTTCAGAGAAATGTTGTTTAATTGTATTCTACTCAGAAAGATGACATGTAAGTCTACTTGTGAGCGTGGCTGTGACTCATGATTAAACATAATAGACATTCATTGTCTCTTATATTTAACGGCATATGTTTAGAATATATATATATATATATATATATATATATATATTACGGAAATTAACGAAGATTAACGAAACCTGGTTATTAACAACCGACAATTTGAAATGATTTGTTTGAACATTATTTTTTATTGATACTCGTATTTAAGTAGATATTTTTTTAATTAAACAGTCTTATATATCTATATCTACTGGCCTGATTATTTACGATAGATTTTTATTACTAAAATGTGTGTCATTCGGCAGGATTCGAACCTGCGACCCCTATCCACACAGGGGAAGCTACCATATGATCTGGCACGTCTTAGACCTCTCGACCACGAGTGACCTTCAGTCTAAACGAGGTTTTAATCAAGCCTATATAAGACAGTTTTTGATTTATAGCAATAATCATATCTGCTCTGAAATGTATCGTAATGTCAACAAATGTCAACGAATGTAAACATGTTAGGGAAATTAACGAAGATTAACGTTTGGACATTATTTTTTATCGATACTTTTACTTAACTTGACATTCTGTTTTTTAATTAAACATTATTATATATTTATATCTATTGGCCTGATTATTTACGATACATTTTTATTACGAAAATTTGTGTCATTCGGCAGGATTCGAAAACTGTGTTATATAGGCTATATTCGAATCCTGCCAAATGACATAGAACCGCATTACAAATTTACAATTTGCGTCTGCTATTCGGTGACTGTTATCGTTTCTTAGCAATGTTCTATGTCAACACCAGATAAAATCATCTTTGATGGTGAATATATTTTTGTTAACGTCCTTGTAACCTCTCTGAAGATAGCTCCTGTGAGCCGAAAGCTTAGAACCAGCATAATAAAAAATATCCAAGTGTTAAACAATTTTTGTGTTTATTAAAATTAAAGCCAAAATACTATGTTTAGAATGGCTAATAATTAAACACAATAGACATTCATTGTCTGCTATATGTAACTGTATATGTTTAGAAAAATATATGATAGATACTTTATAGAAAAGATTAGAATTTTGAAATTTCAATATCAGAATGTACTTCTGAATAAACGTAATGCAATTATTATCATGTGTCGTCACCGTAGTAAATTTAAATTTTACTAATTACCCTCTTCTTTCATTTATTCATAATAGCTTTTGCCTCCTAGATAGATTAGATTTTAAATTTGGTTAATCCGTAGCTTTTTCCTTCCTACCTGCAACCACTAACCCAATGGTCAAACCACCTACATTTCACTAGCAAAAGAAATTACTACTACGTTTCTGCCCAGCTTCAACCTATCGTAACCAACATTCCTCACCCCTTCTTTTACTAACCTGTGCTTCTGGACAAGTATTTTTCTCCATTCTTTGGTTGTCTGAGATTGATAATGCTTGCCTGGAACTGACATGTTGAAATAGCTATCCCCACAAATGTGATCTAAATTTAAATATATATATATATATATATATATGTGTGTGTGTGTGTGTGTGTGTGTGTGTGTGGACACTGAGATTAACACCAAGCGGCGTGAATGCAATCTTCAGGCTATTTGTGATGTGTTTTGACACTAATATTTATATATGCTGTCCAATGGTGAATTAAGTGTACCAATGTCAGTATCCTAACGGTTACTGGATTGGCTGTAGCGGTTATATATCAAATTATTCTACACGCTATTGAGTAGGAGTAATTGTGGACCCGAATGCGGTTATTTGTAGCATCTCATTGAGATTAGAAAGTTTAGCCTCGGCTACACTTCATAAAGAGCATGCCCACTCCAATACCATCCACATGCAAGCTATAAACAGAAAACCTCATAAAAAGAATAATAAAGAAAGCGCATTTCTTTTTTTTTATACATATTATTTTACCCCAAGCAAGGCGAGACTGCCACTAGTACGCAGGGGGATAAAGCGAGATAAAAAAAAAACATGGGAACATGGGGTATTGAAGAAAGGATAAAAGATAAACGGGATTCAAGATAACGGCAATTAACGTTGCATATAAATCTTTGGAGATTGTATCTGTCTGGAAAACAAGTAAATAAAAGAGAGTTCCACAAGCGGGAAGTGCAAGAAAAGCAACTCTTCGGGTAGAAATAGCGGTTATATTTAACTGTTTTAACGGTAAAAGGGTGGGACTTAGATGCCAATCTAATAGTTTGCATAATGTAGTAAGGCCATCATGTCTATGATTCATGAGGTCAGGTCGAAAAAATAATCATATATGATTCGGCATAAACATAACAAAAATAAACAATAAAAATAAATAATAAACTCCCACAAGAAGCACAACAACAAGGATGGTTTACCTACTCACATTTTTCAATCAAGTAGATCCTACAATCAATTAACCGTATCCTTTTCATAAATCCATCTTCAACGGAAGCTATAACGTGGATTTTAAGCAACACTCAAATCCACACGAAACAAGTCAAAAAGCCAATATAAAAAGAAAAACCATATAGTTTCATCTACCGTACAAAAATAGAAAAGTAGGAAAAATATTAATTAACTCGTACACAAACTCTTTCCCCAGTCAAATACTCTCTCCGAGATATTAAATAGAAACCCTGTAAAAATCAGCTATAGTTGCAACAAGTACTTGACACAAATAATAAAAAGCACTACAGAATATAATTAACAACTCAGCCTCACAAATCAGAACCCACTTGTAACTGCAGAGCAAAAAATATGTCTATTAAATGGCAAACAAATATGATATATCAAGCCATTGTAACAAAGAAATGTATACATAGGAGTAACTGAAAAACCCTCGAAACGGAGAAACTATACACACAAAACTTCATTTATAAATATTTAATACGCAAATAGCACAACTATTTCTAAACATATATAGAAAATTAAAAGCAAAAGACAAATTACAACAAAAATATAATGGAAAATTGCATACAATATTATATTCGAAAACTGTAAACTCTGAAAAAGTAAAAAAAATAAACCAACATGAATTCCTAAATAAACGATCAGAACTCATCTCAAGAAGCAGACACGAAAAAAATCTTACTACGCTACTAATACTCGAAAAACAAAAAACAAATACCTTGTTAAATACTACGATGAAAAAGTGTAAATATATGCACCGTATACGACCCAGATAATGTAACATAATTTAGACAATGCTAATACTTGATGCTAAACAAAAGAACCTATCCACAAAAATTTGTACTATTTCCAGTAAGTAAAATACTCCGGTGTATTACGAACACAAATTATATTGATCGGAATATAAACTTTTTGCATTGTTTTTGAATTTTTCAATTTTTCGGCCGTTTTTGATCGATAGACAGACATGTATACAAAAGATTGTTTCTCGATTTTAAATATCTTGCAAAAATAAAATATACATCTGTGACACATTATTTTTAAAACTTAGCAAATCAAATCTTAAATTAATCTGATTTACTTAATTATTACTTATTTATAGTATGAAATTTAGAATAAAACTATTTTTAAACACAGAGTTGACCTTTATAACCTTTCCACCATAATCGAAATGTGTTGACAGATGCAGAATAATATAAGCGTATGGCGATCACAAGTGACACTGTTGTACAATTTTTTTAGAATTATTTTATAAATACGATGGCTTGAGGATTTCTTTTAAATGTTTCAATTTTCGATTAGTAAATATAGTCTTCATTTTATAACCTATCAGCCAAACGTCTACAAGACTTGGAAATATTTTGAAAATATTTTTGAAACTGCATCAACTATCATAATTAAAAAAAAAACAAAATTTAAACAGTTCTTTTCAAATTTTGTTATTAAAGGAAAACAAATTTTTTAGACTATAATGTCTGACATTTATATTATTAATTAAAGCAATTAAAAGTTTATCTAATTAAAAAATGTGATAGTTTTATTGCATTTTTTATTTTACTATTTGGAGAGGTTTTTCGGTAAAAGGGAATAAATAGTTTTCAAAAATAATGCATGATTTACATTCCATAACGAGTCTTACGTTTAACTAATAAAACGATTTTTGTCTACAGAATTTAATTTCTTAAAATTTAATGAATTTAGGTGGAGTAGGGGTAACAGATCTAAAGAGAATAATTTTTGCCAATATTTTTTTAAATAATGATTTTAAAAATATATTCATTCATTTATGAAAAAGTTCTGAAAGTTTCATTAAAATCCGACGATGATTTGAATTTTGCAAGAATTTCCAAATTAATGTGTTTGTCACCGAAAAAAAAAACTGAGTTATGTAATATTACATATTCCATTGTAAACTTATCTAACCATTTAACTCCCCACTAACGAAAATAAAAACAAAACTTTCGCCAAAACTTTGAACGTGTTGCAAAGGATTAAAATATTTGAAAAATAATTTTAAGATACTTCGATCTTTCCTCTTAATAATAACACGAGCATTTTGATGGAAAAATTTCTTATGTTTGGGACCTTTTTTCTTAATATGATGTTTTTCAGCGATTTAGTAGAGGTACCTAAATAAAATCTGTATCACTCGCGTTATGAAAGATAAAATAATAAAACAAGAACAAATAGTTAGCACTTTGATTTAAGGATAATATTTTTCAAAATCTGGTTATTACGGCTTACTATACTAGTTATATACTTCATCACCATAATTTGTACACTTATAATATTTATCTATGTCTCCTGATCAGATTTCTAAACTATTCGCTTTTCATATTTACAAACCTATATATATTTATTTAATTTTTCTTCTCTATCACCTTTTTTCTTTTCTTTATTCTTCTCCTCTCTCCCTTTTTTTCTTCTTTTTTAATTTATCCTCTCCTCTATCTTATTTTCTTTCCCAAAAGTATGTACATTTCTTATGATGAATGTAATTTCAATCGGATGGGACCACTCATTCGCCTTGGCAATATGTCATACATCATTTGGACTAGGAATCTCGTACAACTAAAATCGGTCTTTTAGAGCTCAGTCCAGGGTATTTTGCGGCATTCTATTCTATCCGATTCCATCCCATTTGATCAAAGCGCCTTGTTACCTATATGCAACCATCTTGCTCATCTTTCTTTCCTCCATCCTCGCCCATATTTTGTCTTGTATGAGTTGTTGTTTTTCCTTTATTGTGATCTTTCTGGTAAAATTGGTAGGAATAAGACCCAGGCTTGCTCTACTCTTAGTGACAAATCCCACAATAGATTTCATTCTTAGGTTTCCTTCTGCAGTAGTTAATTCTTTATCTGCGTTCCCCCTCCAACCCGTCAGTACTTCAATACCTTCATTAGAAACCTTAGGATGTCTGGAGTTCCTATATTAGTAGATTTCACTTGTCCGAGAAACCATAAACTCCTCTACCAAACCTCTGAATAATTGTTGAATAGTATTTGAAGACACATAAAGGGCTGCTCTGATCAAGTTTCGTGGCAAACCTAATCATCAACGGAGAAAGCTACTAACGCTTCTTTCTAAATACTCTAAGGCAGGGGTTTTCAAACTTTTTGACTTACGGACCCCTTTATGTTTCAAGTTTTAGTCTAGGGACCCACTATAAACGGTTATGAAATTTATACATAAATGTTTACTAAAAATAGCGTATAGTTTTGCATTAATGTAGTAAAAACTGGTTTTAAGCTTACTTTGACATAAGTGTTCAAATAAAATAAATTAATACTGCATGTTGATGCAAAATGTAACAAAATTAAATTTTGTTTTATTTAAAAATTAAAATTTCGTGTAAATGAAAACAGTAATAGTACTTTACAAATAGTTTTATTGTCAATTACACACAGGAGTTTTTAAAACACACTTAGTGAGAAGGATGTGCTTGTTTGGCTTTACACAAATTGTCGATTCTTGGCGATATTGCTGATAAACTTACACTTAAGTCACTTTCTGGAGCAAGTCTGGCTCTGTATTTGTTTTTCAAATTGGTTAGTGCCGAAAATCCAGCTTCGCATAAATATGTTGTTGCAAACGGTAAATCTTAACTGCCTTTTGAGATAACAATGGATACTCCAAGGCTACAGCGATCTAGAATTTCGAAAGTTGTTGCTGCATAAAGCTGATTTTGAAAGTTCTGTTGCTTGAAATTTCGGCCAGTTCTTCCAGTTCTTTTCCTGTGAGCATGCTATTATCTATATCAACATTAAACGGATTTCTAATCCAGTCAAAAAAAAAAAAAAAGGAAATTTGAACATCAAGCTCTTGCATGTGTAAAATAATTTTTTGTATAAATAACGTTGACATGTAATGGGCGATAGTGCAAGCTTTTGTCATTTGATAACATTAATAAGTAACAATCAATATCCAAACATTGAAAATTTATACTTTGAATTTCACGTGATGAGTTAATTCACGCACCCTTCCCCCCGTGATCCGCGGACCACAGTTTGAAAACCCCTGCTCTAAAGTAGAGTTGGGGACGCTCGATATATGTCTAGAGAGCCCACAATAACTGTGGAAGCATACTGCGGTGATATAGCCAGACTTTGAACGCCCTTGCAATCTGCACTTATCTATTTTAGCCTTCCATGAGTCAAACTTTTTACGCGTTTCTTAGTTTATCCTGAAGTGCATTACAAAATACTTTCCCTACGCATCTTACTAGCCCTTTTGCCAATGTAAGAATGAGTTTTTCCTTCAATGGTGAGGAAATATTCCTTTACTCGACCC
The DNA here is from genome assembly GCA_037127315.1 of Ascarosepion bandense. NCBI lineage: Eukaryota > Metazoa > Mollusca > Cephalopoda > Sepiida > Sepiidae > Ascarosepion > Ascarosepion bandense. The sequence continues at coordinate 685,412 of JBBBDQ010001004.1, read as the reverse complement.
CACATAAGCCCTACTGACTTATATACACGAGCTCTGAAAGACATTCTGACCCACTCTATATGCCTTTTCAACCCACGTAACAACCATCTGCATCCTATGACAGAGGTTGTGATGACCGTCAGATCGTCCAGATAGGTCAGAATTAGGGGCTTCCACATCCCACTACTAGAAATAAGCCCGCGGCATTCAGTTTTAGGAAATTCATATGCATCGTCATTGCTAGAGTGAAGAATGTGGCCGAGATAGTACACTCTGTCTCTAAACTATACCAGTCTGTTACCATTGATCCGAATACAATCATTAATTGGAATTGGTTATAATAATCCGTAAAAAGCTCACGGATACTAGTGGGTACATAATACCTAACTAATACTTCGTTATCCAGTTTATATGGATCCGTACGCATTTGCTAGGTCCAGTCACACAACATCCAAGCCCCCTTTGCTCTTTCTTGCGTTCATTACCAATAGAAATAAGACTCCAGTATGTTCAAGTCTGCCAGGCATACCGACTTGACGATATAACCATTATTTTAAAGTAACTTAGAATTTAGAAAGTCGCCGGGAGATGACACTGAAAAAAATCTTTATTTCAGTATTGAGTAAAGAAAAATTGCGAAATTGCTCAATGTCTCTCGAGTTATCTTTCTTCGGGATCCATACACCCTTTGCACATTTCTATTGTTCAAGGACTTTGCCCCTTCGCCAAATCACCTTTATGATTTTCCATAAATTCATGAGAAAGCCTGGACAGCGTTTGTAGATATTATAAGTTGCACCTCTTGGTCCTAGTGACGAAGCAGATCTAGCCGGCAAAACTCTACCTTTAATAATCTTGTTCACAATTGGTGTTGCCATATCGAAACTTCCAGAAGATTGGGCTTAATAAGGCGATCGTTATATTCAAACTCAACATTCCTCAACTATATATGGTTCCCTATCTATAGGAATGGACTCTTTCTGCATCAATAAAAACTAACCTGAGTAATTTCCGGGGACGCAGCTGAGATGCAGTCGTGAGGCAGTCGTATTATAGTCCAGAGACAGTGGTAAGGCAGTCAACACTGCGTAATTACACCGATCAAAATTACTCTTCTGTTTGCTGACTACTAACCCTCGTATTTGTATATATGTTCTGTTGTTATTAGAACACTGCTTAAACCTACCTTCTTGTTTTAGTGTCTTTCTTCCCATCCCAAAAACAGGTTACAACAACTTTACGACGAAGATTCACCGCAACAATATATATATATATATATATATATATATATATATATATATTCTTTGCTTGCTCTACTTGTGCATTGAGCGCTTTTTGTTTTCGGTTACTTGTCTCGGGTTTTTTTTTCTTCGGGCTACGTACTTTGACTGATGTTCAAGTGCTTAACTCTTTTTTTTTTATTTATTACCATTTTTTCCTTTCGCGTATATGCTCGGAGGGTTTTTCGAAACGAGTATAGCGATAAGTTTACACACACATATATATATATATATATATATATATATATATATATATATATATATTGTGGATGTGTTTGGCAGCAATCTCTCTTTTATGCAGGATTCATTAAAAATGACATACATGGTATTATCATTGAGTTTTTTTATATAATCTTCATGTATTCTTATGATTTCTCGCTTTCAGTATTTTATAAGAATTGTCTTTCTGTCTTTCTCTCTCTCTCTCTATAGATATATATATATATATATGTGTGTGTGTGTGTGTGTGTGTGTGTGTGTGTGTGTGTGTTTCCGTTTGCGCCCGCGGTTAAATTTAAATGAAAATCCGGAATGGAAAATTTACAAGACAGTTTAAAAAACCTTTTACTTGTCCATTTCCCCCGATGATTGGGTGTCATCGGAAATTGGTACAGTAGCAAAACTCTCATTGAGGATTGAAATGTCAGCAAACAGAGTTTTTTAATAGGCTATCTGCATATTCAACTACGCTTACTTTTATGTTCACGCTTATGTCTTTCCATCCATTTAAGATTCACAGCAAACCTCAATTGAAGAGGCAAATAAATCTAAGAAATAAAAATGTCAACGTGTGCCCGAAAATAGATCAACGTTAAAGATTCTTTTTTTTTTATTCAAATAATAATTTTCTGTTTTTAATAAATTGTTTATTTTTTGGAATGCATCTTTTGATACGGCACTGCGGCTTCTTATTTTGGTGCCACTTCTCTGTTAAAACGGTCAATTACGTGCCATACGTTATTTATTCTTCGGCGATCACTTCTCGAAAGAGACATGAGTGACTGAGTAGAAGATTCTCTCGTAGTAGGGTGCCATTATTTTTTGAGATACAACACTTGTTAAACACTTGGCAAATTGTTTAAATTTCTCTACTTTTATGTTGACATTCGCCAATTCGTAGTCAGCACCTTGGGCTTTTACTTTTGCTGGTTGCCATAATTTCTGTTTTCCTGATCATTAGTCCATTCTTTCCGCTTTAAATCAGTATTCGTACAATACTAATAATATCAATATATTTAATATATAACAGTATTGATCAATAAAGTAGTATACAGGATAAACATTGTACTTCAGGTGATGTCATTTCTAGTAAATAATGGATTAATAATAAGCACTTTTAAAGTCTACCGAAAAAGAAAACCAAAAATAAATGACACAAAATTAAAACTTTTAATAATGCTTTTTCAACATGCAAAAAATTTATTAATGACTCTTAACTCTTTAATTAATTGCGGAATTTTTGTAAAAAACCATAAATAATACAAAAAATAAACAATATATGAACATTAAAAAATAAATCTAATTGAATAAATGTATAATTAGAAAAACCTATTCGAAATCATTTTTGCACACTGAAGAAAATAAACTAAGACGCAAGAAGTTACTGAGGCTGAAATAATACGAGAAAAAGAAAACACTATCAAGGAGAGAGAACAATAAAAGAATAAGAATTAAGAAGACAGAAGATAACGACTGACATCGTACTTACATTTTTGAAGACGAACCTTAACTGGAAAGCAAGAAGTCGGAAAAGAATTTCACACGCGAAAAGTTCGAGAGAAGAAACGATTAGCATCGAACTTACGGCGCCATCTAACCATTTCAAATCTAAAACGATGTGATATTACCGCCGGTCTACTAGTACCATAAAAGTCTGGTTACTAAAGAGGAAAACAATATTTATTTTGTTTTAATACAAATATGTAGCACAAGGCCAAGAGCGGATGTAAGGGAGGTTGGTGTTCAGTCGGTCTTATCTTAAACATATCTAGATCACGATGCAATATTTCACGTAAAACATTGTTTTTCATGGAAGAAAAGTGGTTTCTATCTATTTTGTCATAGAAAAATCATTATACGAAATCAGGCAGCCAGTATCGCTTTTGGTTCCCTGAGACGTTGTCTGTATCGGGCGGTTTGTACACACTGGAATCTGCACCGCATTACCACAAAGATACCAAGCAATACATCAAGCATATCTCGTAGAAGACAATGCCCAATCACCAACATTTTTGCTAAAGTGAACATACCAAGTATAGAAGAAGCCGGAGAGACTACGATGGACTAGGCATGCCTATTATTTGGACAACTATCCATTGCCAAAAATCGCTCTGTATAGTAAACCAACGGTGAAGCAGCCCTAGACTTCGCTATAAAGACTACATCAAGATGAATGTGAAAGCGTTGCAGATCGATATAAACTACTAAGTACAGCAGGCTGTTAACCGGTTTGTATATACCTGAACGCTTCATATTGAAATAGCGACAATCAAAGCAAAGAGGCTGACTAGCTTAACAGCAAATCTCGACCAGGAGACATAGCCCTCACGCGACCTAAACGGCGGAAACTACATGAATCTTCTCGAGTCTTCGTCGAGTGCGAGAGACAGTCGATGATGATATACAAAAATGTCTTTTATATTAACAATCACCGTTACTAATCATTGCGCTTAATAGCATGATTTCTTTTTCGTTATTAATATCCGGAAAATAAAAATGTTTGGGCACTTTGAAATTGCAATTTTACAGAACAATTTTAAAGCAAAAAGATATTTTCGATTTTTCATAGTATTTCTAGGAATTCCTGCAAACTTGTTGGAAACTTTCCAGGAACAAAGGAAATTGATTTAGCTTTTCTTCTAAGCTACTTATTTCTATCACGAAGAGATGTTGTACTTGATCGTCCTTGCTGAATTTTGTCACTCGTGAATAAGGAAAATAAGCAAATTTGATCTTAGTGATAAAATTCTAATTTCTGGAATAGGTGAATTTGAGTCCGGTAATTGCTACTGCCTGCAAGTGTCTGACACATCGTCTGATACAATTCCAGGTGGGGAAAAATCTGGTAGTGATCATATATTATTTTATGAAGATACTGCGTTAGAAATGATATGAAAAACATTGTCAGCCAGAATTCAGAAAGTACAAAAAGAAGATTAATTTGAGGTAAAAACCAAAATACATATATACAGTTGTTTAGTTGGACAACAGTCCCTATTTTATATAGGCATCGTCAAAAACGAGCGACAGGGTACTGTTATTAAGCTTTTTTCCTTTAATTTTTCTTAGATTCTTATATCTTTTCTTTTCTAGACGTATTTTTAGTATTTTTTCATCAAAATGTATTGCTGGCATTTTTACTATCAAAATTAATACTTATACTTTCATAACGTTTTGTTTTTGTTTAGGGGTTCGCTATTTACCGATAGCTGGGACCTTGAATTGATATAGTTCCCAGGGTTGATCTGGGAACAACAGCAATTCAGAGGAGTTTTCACGCTTCTTAAAACCTCTAATCTCTCGATCAGAGCTCTTGCTGCCCGATGTAGTTTTTGATCATATCTTTGAAAAAATAATTTCATAAAACATTTTTCTCCCAAAATATATTTTGTACATTTCAGTGGATTACTTCATTGGGAAATTCCCAAGAAAATATCTTGTAAACATAAATCAATATTTGGCTAATTATTATTATTATTATTATTATTATTATTATTATTATTGTATACCTACAGGAATGGAATTTTCCTATCTTATTAAATACGTGGACACTATTGGAGTACAGGATAGTAGAATGATTATACTGGCTAGCAGTTCATCTATTTCCCGTATCGTGCGAGTCTTGTATCTTATACTATTCTTCCCACCCATCGTTTTGGTGATTACACATGCAGTAACCTTTTAGGGTTACAACAATTTTTGTTTCATCATATCACCCCAAGCAAGGCGATAACGCCACTGATGCGCAGGAAACTACGTAAGAGTAAAAAGATTGGAAAAGAGAAAACCGGAAACCGCATCCTAAACAGGAAACAAGGGATGAGCCTCTTTCACCTGTTAAATAGATGTGGGTGTAGTGTGAACCGGGTGATAGTTTAGTCTATCTACTCCAATTATTATTATTATTATTATTATTATTATTATTATTATTATTATTTCATTTTTCATCATATTCCGATTTCTGCTTTGGTCTCACGACCAACCAAGTCTGCAGGGAGACCTAAGGCAGGTCGTTGCGTGTCGTTATGGCTCCATTTCATGTTTTTTCTTTCTTCCGTGTCATCCTAGCATTACATAGATAAAGTTTTCCTTAGTGTGTGGGCTGTACTTAATAAGACAATTTTTTGTATATCTATTAAGCTGGGGTTTCCAGGGATTCTTTCAATGTGTTGTTTTGTTCCATTTTTTATAATTCCAAGTGCACCTACTATCACTGGCACAACTCTTGTTTTCAATTTCCACATTTTTTTCTATTTCAATTTCCAGGTCTTTATATTTTGACAGTTTTTCAAATTCCTTGATTGCTATGTTACAATCCGCTGGACAAGCCATATCAATTAATAGACAAGTTTTCTCCTTCTGGTTTTTAACAATAATGTCTGGCCTGTTTGCTTCAATTTTTCTGTCTGTGTAGATGGTGTAATCCCATAGAATGGTTACACCTTCTATTTCTATAACCGGTGCTGGGTGATGTTCATTCCAGTGTTTGTTTACAGATTTTCCATAATGTTTGCACATTGTCCAATGTAAATATTGCCCAACTCTATCGTGGCGATTTTTATATTCATTTGGAGCAAGCACAGAACAGCCTGAGATTAGGTAGTCTTGTTTCTTGGTGTTTATCACAAAACCTGCATTATTATTATTATTATTATTATTATTATTATTATTATTATTATTATTACTTAATATTTCTCCATTGGCAATATATCCCTTCGTATAAGTCAAAGTGAAATTAAATTAAATGGAAAACTCAGACTTTTGTAAATCACATCCGCAAAATGGAAATGACACCGGAATTGAAATTCAAAACAGTTATAAAGCTAATTGGTTTCATATTTCAAATGAGTTTACTCACTGTTATGTGACTGGAAAAAGAAATTAGTGAAAAAATAAAAATAAAACAACCTACACGCCAGACATTTTAACAAATATCTTCTTTTTTTTCCAGAAAGGAATTATGTATTAACAAATCAGTCTCTTTATTTTGTCTATTGGCATTTCAACCTCCATGAGTTATTTAATGCCAAAATATATTTCTTACGCAATTTTGTTTTTGTGATAATGGGAGGCAAAGTGGTGCATTCATTACTTTTTCCAACGTTATTTACGCTTAAGTGAATGCATCAAATTAAACAGGAATCCGGTTAACAATTTTGATACTTTATTCATTACACCAGCCGCACATTTAAGATTACAAGACCTAGTATTTCCAAGCAGTCACCCATCTAAGTAGGGATCAAGTTCAACGTTGCTTATCTTCGGTGATCGTACGTGTACTGGTGTCTCAACGTGAAGTGGCGTAAGCCCAAATGAATCAGTACTTTTTCGTATTAATATTCACCCTGGTCCTGGGTATAACGCTAAGCTGCATCCGCAGCAAGGCCTCTGCTTGGACGGTTGTGAGAAGCATATAACCACCTCTTAATTGCTTTTTTCTCAGGTCCACCCTGACCCGGAGTGGTAGCACTTGTTAGGGTCTCAGCTATGAGCGAATTGTTAACCCTCAAACTGGGGTCAAATCACTGTGAAAGGATAAAAATAGACTTTTATAGAAATATAGACATAAAAATAGACATTTATATAAAAATACACATTTTTGAAGGAAAAATATATTCCCAACAATACATCTTTGAATGAAAAATTATTACCATAACACATTTTGAAGGGACAAATTATTGCCATAATAGATTTTTGAAAGAAAAAAAGATTTTACCAGCAATACATTTTTGAATACAAAACTAGAGGACACCTTCAGTTATCAAAAATAAAAAAAATTAAAATTAAAAGAAAATATTCATCAAAATCTGACTAAATCTACCTTTTCACACTATAACTGAACATTAAAAAAATACCCTAAAACCCTGAATGTTTTGCATTATATAAACAACAGAGGTTGATATGACGTTAAACAAAACTCAAACTCAAACTTTATATTCATTCGATACAAGGCACCAAAAACCCGCTCAAGGGTTAACCTTAAATAAAGAAAATAGGAAGCGAAGATTATTTTTATTGGCCGTAGGCTTTTTTTAATGAATTTATTAGGTTGTTCCAAAAGTTCATAAACACTTGCAAAAAATTGAAATTTTACTCGCTAAGTAATCTAAGGTTACCAGAAAACACTTGCAAAAAAATGAAATTCTACTCGCAAAAACAAAAACATTATTGCTCAAAATAAAGACTATCATTTTCCAAGACATTCTGCCATCGATCTGCAAGCTTTCGGATCTGGTCAAAGTACCATTCAGCAGGCTTCGAATCAAAGAATTCTTGACACGCTTCCTCGACTTGATCAAACGAGTCGAATTGGCGGCCCTTCAGAAAGTGTTGCATTGAGCGGAAAAGCTCAACATGCAGCACAGTCAGGACTGTAGGCTGGTTGTGGCAGAACCTCAACGCCGTCCAGCCCTTCAAACTTGTTTTTGGTCTTCCTGGCGGTGTGTGGCTTGGCATTGTCCTGCTGCATCAAAGCACGCTTTCGGTTGATGGCACGACCATTCGGAACCAACTCAAAATGCACGATTCCTTCAAAGTTCCACCAATCGCACAACATGACTTTCTTACCGAATCGATTTTGTTTTGGAACCGACGGTATCTCTAGCCCTTTCTGAACCCATTGATTGTCTCAATTGCGCTGGACCAGATAGACCCATTTCGCCAGTGTTTACGAGCTTTTGGACCAACCTAATATTTGTCCGACCACCACACAGTCTGTTTTGTGTGCAGATTTACTGTCCTCTTCAGCCTTGCTATTAATCGCAAGTTGCCATTCTATGCAAACCGTGGGATGGAGAAACAATTAATTCATAGTTTTCGCAACGTATCGACCTTGAATGCAAATTTCAGGGCTGATGTTTATTATGCTATGTTATGTAATAATTTTTCTTTACTATAAAAAAATACGATTCAGTAGATAATGTTTGAATGTACCGTTGTTTTGTTGGAATACCCACCGCCATGTTTTATCTTTACGAGAGTCAGATCAGACCAATAATGGAGTATTGCTGCCATATCTGGGGCAGTACTGCCCAATTCTCATGATCAAGCCTCGCCGGTGTTCAAGAGCGCTTATGCGGCTCTGTGGATAATGAATTTTCTCCACCCTACAACCCCTACATTACAGACGAAATTCTGATAGTCTCTCACTAATCTATTGCTATTACAATCGCAGATTTTTGGACGACTTACGTTCCTTAGTTGCACCATTTCAGAGCTTCAAAGAAACCACTATGCCATTTTGACGATGCCAAATCATTACCATGTCATCGTTTTTTTTTTCTTTGATAAGAATCACATTCCACTCAGACAACTTCTTCCCCATGACTGTTGCCTTTTGGAATTGATTCTTTCGAGGATGCTTCCCTGGGAACTACAGTTTTGGTCCAGGGTCACACGATATATATCCTACACTCACTACCTTGAGTGGCTCCTTGAACTTGAACTTGGTGAACTAGTACTAAAAAATATGTAACATAAAGTTTGGTACAGTTAACAAGACTCATCAGATGAAACTTGATTCATATACTAAGATGAAGATATTATCCCCAAAATGCGTGGAATACATGTTTTCCTCGATATTCGAAACTAGAAGATTCCTAAAAATGAATTATTTTCAATGAAAATGGCGTAAAGCGAAGAAGACACTGACTATGATTTCTATACATTTGAGAGCATTCACAAATTAAAATGCAAAGGACAACAAATAACCTGCAAGAAAAACGAATGCATGGTCATCAGCACAAAGAGCATCCAAAATGCCAAATACAGGTGGGGGATACTAAAATTAAGCAGGTACAAAAGTGTAAATACCTAAGCAGTGTTCTCACAGAAGATGGAAGAGCGACACAGAAATCCGAAGGCGAATTGGCATGGCGAAAGAAAGGAATCCAGAAGCTGTGTAAAGTATTAAAAGACAGAAAACTCTCACTAGAAAGAAGAGAGTACTTGTTTGTTATGTGATGTCAGTTCTTCAATGTGGCAGTGAATGCTGGACAATATCAGTAAAGATGAAGGAAAAACTGGAGGCAACTGAAGTTTTGTTATACAGAAGGATGCTGCGGATATCATGGACCGAGCATGTGAGCAATGATGAGGTTTTTGAAAGGATGGAAACGAAAAGGAAATTAATATTGAGCATCAGGAAGAGACAACTAAAGTTCCTGGGACATGCAGTAAGAAAGGAGGGCTTGGAGAACCTGATACTAACAGGCCAGAAAGAAAGAAAAATACCCAGAGGAAAGCAGCGGATAAAATATATGAAGGGCCTGAGCAGGTGGGTGACAGTATGGGGTTTGCGTGGTGTTACAGGAGAAAGCGTGCTAGGAGCCACCAGCGATAGGGAGACGTGGAAAGCTATGATCGCCTATGTCCTGAAAGGACAACACACATAGAAGAAGAAGAAGAGAGTTTCACTATAATGGCATTTTTGTAACTAATGAAAGGAAAAGAATAACTACAATTTTGAAAGAGCGCGTATTGTTTGTGTCATGTCATTTTAAACGCCTGCAAAAAGCTGCTAGAGAGAAAAATGCGAACCAGTCAAGCATACTGTTCTCTCTCAAGTTTTTCATATCAAGCTGAGCAAGCTAAAAACTTGAACTTAGAGTCAGTAAGACATAAAAGAAACGAACGCTGGAATAGAAGTTTATTCTGCGTATTATGTCATAACGGATAGCAGATGTTCTGGTGGTGTCATGAATAGCAAACTGGAATGACAAAGGAATTATTCTTACAATCTAAAATATGTTTCAGCCTTAAATAACCCATCACGTTTTGTTAAGCCGAAAAAAAAATCAATCAACAATTTCAGAGAGCGGGTGCAACCTGTACGAAATTAGGTCTTTCTTTTAAAACGAAATAACATAAATTGAAACTTCGTAAAATGTGCAATACCCTTATTAAAAGAGTCCATTAAAGAAATTACAGGATTAGATGGACTCAGTTAAGTGCCATACACGATTATGCTTTGAACGATACATGACTGACTGGGCAGAAGATTGCAAGTACTTACTGCTAGTGGCCAACCAAAGCTAAAGAACTAAATCTGTCTGGTTATTTGACCCATAGATAAAGGGAAAATACGGGTTATTACCTTTCCCAACGATATTTGCACGTAAGTGAAGCAACGAATTCCATAGGAGATCGAACTCGGTTCTCTAATGTCTCGTTCTGAGCCTATATCCACTGCACCACAACGCACTTGATCGACGAATTGTCGTTTAAATGATGCAAAAATGAAAATAAAACTGAAAATAACAAATGCATTTATCAAAATTATACAAAAATATCAAGAAATACTAAAGAGTAAGTCAAATCAATATAACTGCCATTTCAGACGACTACGAAATCTGCTGCACTTTTCTAGACAGTGTCCTTCTTTACGTTAGTGAATGCAGCAATAATCTTTGCCTGCAATTCATCTTTGTGTTACAAGGAGTCTTGTTGGTCTCTCGCTAAACTACGCCAACACATAGATTCCCATATGTATTTTTATTTATTTCTATTATATTTTATTCTATTAATTCCTTTTCTTTTGCCCGAAAACAAATACAAGTAACCCCCTTTGAATCAAAAGCACAAAACATAACTTCTGCCATTAAAATATTCTACCTATTAACTAAAGTTTTCATTTAACTTATAAAATTTTATTTAACAATATAATGCGTAGTTTTAGTCTAAATCAAATGAAATTATACTAAAAAATAAAAAATATCATCCTAGCATAACTATCATGAATAATGCAGAAACCAATAAGAAGCTGATGATTGCATAGTGCACGAATTTCCGAGTCATGATGATAGACGTAGGGTAATATGTATATCTATTAATATATTTTTATAGCTCTGTGATATTACATCGAGCACTGTTTTATTAAAACCAAAAAAATATTTATATATGTGCGTGTACTTGCGTGTATATCCATATGTATATTTATTAATATATATATATATATATATTTGTGTGTGTGTATGTGTGTGTATAAAAATGAAGACAGACACGTTATTCCATGGTTAAGCGAATGTATAGACCTATTTCAGGCGAACCATCATCAGCTTCCGTTTTTATTGCATAGAAGAATTTTCGTGTAAAATCTTTTGCACATTAAAGACGGAAGCTGATGATGGTCAACCTGAAATAGGTCTATGCTTCCGGTTAACCATGGAATAACGTGTCTGTCTTTTTTATTTTTTTTTTTCATATGTTTGCTCTATATGTATTTATATACATATATATTTAAAGCTCTCCTAGAGAGTTATCCTACCGCTTTATGTACAGGATACTCCTTTGGATTCTTCTATATCTACACCACATATATATATATATATGCGTACTAGACATTTGCCTCCAGGACAATGCGTACTAGAATATTTGTGTCACTAGACAAATGCACTCTGGATAATGGGGCGCCTCTTATATTTTTTGAAGTCACCATATGTTATGTCGCCAAGTATAAATGAATAACTCAACAACAGAATCAGAATATAAGTTGTATTCCGCGGAAAGACGGTTAGTATGTACAGAAGTGATTAGTAATATTTACAATAGAAAGATACAAGAGTCCAATCCGTCGTAAGACGTGTGTATACGTGATTACTTCCGGTTCGCACCGGAAGTGTGACTAACTCTTCACTGACTCGCACTGACTCTTCAGTAACTCATTAGAGACTCTCAAGTGACTCTCTACGACTCATTATCTAGCTGTCCTGCCCAGTAAGGGCAACATGTGACACATGGTCAGTTTATATCTGGGATTTCCGGGCTATATGGCCCGGCCAAAAAATGTCTGTCTATTTTTGCCCAGTCGTGCTTCTACCCTTCGGCGGAACAACGACTGAGTTATTGTTCTCTGCTCGGAAGCAGAGAGCGCCCTCAACCCGAAGGCAGGGTGCTGACAGTGTCGTAGAGACGTCAGTCTAGTGACTCTCTACGACTCATTATTTACTCGTCCCTCCCAGTAAGGGCAACATATAAACTAGCTCCGGCAGTCCAAAACGTAAAAGAAAATGCGCTCGGAAGAGAAAAACAACGCCAAGTGATGACGTATACGTGATCAGGGAAAATGTGAATGATCCTCGGAAGACATTATTATTCGTTTTGTTTCAGTTACTTTGCACAAAGGTGTATATATGAATGAAAGGAAATAATTTAGTTATGTATAAACGTTTAAAACTTGTAAAATGTAAGACGATCTGGAATGTTGGAATATTCATGATTTCAGAGAAAGCGTGCTGTTTAGAAAAAACTGATTCGCCCGTATCTTTTCTTAGTCTTCTACCGATGCTTTCAACAAAAGAGTTAAGCCTATTACCGATGTATCCATCGATGCTTTCACAACTTATCTTAAACTTATCTCGCAAGAGTTCATCCCACTCCTCAGTCGATATTCAAAGCCAGTTTGAGGTGAGTTGGTCACTTCTAATAAAACTGATCG